>JABJVR010000032.1:5982565-5997339 GCA_025773905.1 Chitala chitala
TAGGACCAGGAGAGGGGCTGGAGCTAGGGTTAGGGTTAGGACCAGGAGAGGGGCTGGAGCTAGGGTTAGGGTTAGGATCAGGAGAGGGGCTGGAGCTAGGGTTAGGGTTAGGATCTGGAGAGGGGCTGGAGCTAGGGTTAGCAGGGCTTGCAAATTTTAAAAATCCCTAGTAGCCCTTCGAGCAGGCACTTTTCAGATTTTGGTAGCCTGAAATGAATTTAAGTAGCCAGAATAAAAAAAGACATTATTTTAAATTTATAATATTGTAAAGGAGACAAAACATCAATCAGAAACATTTTAAAAACACAAATAATCGTATAAAATAATCAAATTTAAATCATAAAAACAAATATTTGGTGCCTCTCCTCGCAGTTCTCAACTGAAAATTTTATAAACTTGTAAGAATAATATAGAACATAATGTGTTCAGTCTGTGTCAGATTCTGAATTTGAAATATAAACTGAAGTCACAGATAAGAAAATGCCACTTGATGTTGAGGGCACAGCATCTCCTTCATCAGCTTTCTGCTCCTGTGCATTGGTCTCCACTTCTCTGCTCTTTGGTCTTGTTGGGGTTTTATGTTCCAGGTGTCTGACAAAGCGTATGGTCTGTGGGTGGATGGGCGAGAGGCCGCCAGCCCACATGAAGGAGGCCACTGACCTCCACTTACTGCTTTTGCAGAGTGAGGCTGGAGTTCTGAGTTGCGCTGTTACACCTCATGATCTTTATTCAGTTTAAGCGTTGGTGCTTGTTAGCGGAGCTGCAGGCTTCATGGACAGGAAGCATGGAATGTTATAGAGCAACACCAACCTTTCTCCTGCTTGCCTCTTTGCCCATCCGCCCGCCACGCTGCCATTCGCCAACGTGCCAGGCTGCCGTCAGCCTCCTGCCGCGCTCTGTAATTTAGCGAGAAGTGGACCACAGCCTCACCTTCTGTTGGTTTTCCACCACAGTGCACGTGTGGGAGCGATGCTAACCGTTAGCATGCGCTCATGGGGCTTGAGGTTATGAAATGAGCATGCTATCTGCTAGCATCAGGAGTGTGCAGGTTTGGGCAGGAATTGGGGCTTGGGGGTGGGAGGCAGGCTGTACGCACCCTCCCGTCCACTGCAGGTTAAAGGAAAGGGAACACAAAAAAAACAAATTCATGAAGGAAGGACAGCGTATGGAGTGAACATGGCATGATTCTCAAAAAATGCATCTTTAATTATAGTGCTTGTTAATTACTGAGTACTGCAAAAATTGCAGGCACGCCATTATTATCATGCAAATTTATTCTGTTTTACTCACAATTAAGTGATTAGAAAGCTGTCTTTCTTTCTTACTCGTTTTCCTCTTTTTCTTCCTCTTCTGTTTCTTTGCTTTTCAGCATATTACTGTAATGAAGCCATTACTTCTCTGAGTGAATTTTAATGAGTTTTAACTAACATTTTAATGAGCTATACATTACCATAAAGCAAGGATTAGACTAAATTGAATTTGGGAAGTGCGTGCGTGGAGAGGGGAGAGGGGAGAGGTTCATTAAGAGTTAATTATATTGTTTCTTGACGGGAGGCGCCCTGCCTTTCCTGCTGATGCCAGTCGGGCCGGTCCGGGCCGGGCCTGATACCCAGCTCCACCTGAACTGCTGTCATTATGCCATTGACTAGTGAGGGCGGGAGGGAGTGACTCTGAAAATGGGGACTGAAGGGATAGCTGTGTTAATGACTGTTTGTTTTTGCCTGCCTGGAGTGTCAGTTTATGTATTCTAGAGAGGGGATTTCAACTGCAGCACTCACGTGTAAACGTGCCCGGCCCCCTGTGTCTGCCTGCATCCCGAGTGTTCACACTCCATGCCCTGGTGTATAACCACGCTCGATCTTCATTATACATGCCTGGCCATTTTACTTGCATGTTACCCGTTGCATCACCACAAGCCCAGGGCCAGGTCCTGGTACACCCTGGTGTGACATGCTGGTGTAAATGTTGAAGAAACATGGCACTATTAGAATGTATGGAGAGAGCTGGAAAGAGATGGAGAAAGCTTGAAAGTGCTGGAGAGAGCTGTTCTCCACTTCTGTGTCTTACCTGTACCGTTTGGTGAGGCTTTGACTTTGGGATCGTCAGACACTCAAGGATTCGACAGCAGTTGTATCTTAGAGAAAGACGCTTTGAGAGCTTGCGTGTGCTGCTTCGTGTTTATCGGCTGCGGGGACAGCTTCATTCAACAGCCTTGCTTTTAGTCATGCCCACCCATCCAGCAGAGATGCTGTGAGAGAAGGAGGCTCTTTTTGCCTTCAGGAATAAGAAGAGATTTGTGGGAGAGGTGCTCTGAGCCTGCATTAATCCAACCAGATAAAGGCTTTGCCACATGACATGGCTTTGCCAAATCATTCCTCTGTCTTAATCTGCCCAACTTGACCTTAGACCCAACTGCAGGTAAGTGGTACAGAGGAGGGGCTAATGGAGCAGGCAGGGGGTGCAAGGCATCGATTTTCAAGGGAGGGGGTCTGCAGATTGGCTGAGAAGGATACTCAAACTGAGCGCAGAACCCCCACGCCAGGCCTCGGTTTACGGCGATAAGCTTCTCTCTGCTCACACGGCTCCCCTGCTCTCAGTGGAACAACACTGACAGCCGTTTGGGACAGGAGGCGGCGGGGACTGAAAATAGAACTCCTCTTTACCAGGCGGGCTGACATTCTCCCAGCTCTGCTCTGTGGAAAATTGGAAATGGGCTCTGAGTAATAGCACTCTGCCGCAAAGCTTTGAAAGCACTTCTGGGAAGCACTCAGACCGAGCGGTATCATAGCTTGGAGCTACTTCTTATGTACGTGTGTCTGAGGTTAGTTTTAATCAGAGCTGCAGAGAGAGGCGTTGGAGCGGACGCCTCGGAATGGCTCCAGGCCTGTTGTGCGTAGCGATCCCTGGTGCTGTGCAGCCTTGACCTGCAAGAATAAACACATACTGGGGGGGGGGGGATTTTCATACTACAAATGGCGAAGCTGAATAAATAAGAAAGTAAATTTTTCCTTGAAGCGAACAAGGGTACATTGTGGCTCTGTAGGAGAACGAGTGGTGTTCATGAATGCGTGTGTGTGTGTGTGTGTGTGTGTGTGTGTGTGTGTTTGGCAGTTCAGCACGTGTGTGTATATGTGTGTGTCTTTGTAGTGTGTGCTCCCTGCTTTGGTCTGTGTGTTTTCTTGGAAATGTATGAACATGAAACTTCCAGCTTCTGTGAATCCAGAGGACAGTAGGCATTCTCTGAGTGGTCTGTACTCCATCTTCCCCCCAGTTTGTGGGAGTGTGGTATTCCTGCTAATCTCCTTACAGACCAAACCAGTGTCATCTGCAAGTAGTGAATGTACCGCAGAGGATCCATCCTCTCCCTGGCCAGAGCTGACCCCTCCCTTCCCAATAACAAGGGGGGCCTGGGTACCAGGGAGAGTGTGGAGATCAGGGTGCAGTATATCTCATGAAACAGGCCTTCCTTGTCAGTCTCGCTTGAGTACCTGGAATTACCACATGCTGTGCCATGCCGTTTTGTCTTGGTTCATAGGTGCGGGGCAGAAAGCTCCAGTTCTGCAGTTTAGCACTCAAGCCTTAGAACATGCACAAACACAAAAACAGAGCGCAGATAAAGCATGCCCAGGGCATGCTGCACAGGCCCTCAGCCTTTGCATCCTCTTTAACTACGAGAAACAAACTGCTTTTTCTGCAATCTCTTGCTCCCTCCCCCGCCCCGGTTCATATTTCACCGATATTGCTTTCTATAGCCTGAAGGCAGGCTGACACATGTAGCCTTCCTCACAATCGTGTAAATAAATAAATGTTAATGGAGAAATCTGCCCACTCTAGTGACTCCCCAGGAGAGGAGGCGGATAGGGGCCGCATGTTCGGCGGAAGGACGCCGTAATTACCCTCCGTCCGCCTGCCCTGCCGAGTCTCCTCAAGCCCGCGGGCCCCCGGATCTCGGCCTGCGTTCACATACGTCTCCTGGATACACGCGTTGTCATTAACGTCGAAGCACACGCATGCGGCCGTCTCCTCGGCAACAGTCATAAAGAGGCCTCAAGGTACTCTTGCCTCTATGGAGTAGGGGTCGCTAGGGTCACACCCTCCCTCAGATGACTTCCCAGCATCCTCTACTCACCATGGCATCACAGTCCATGGTCATCACAGAGGGCATCCGGAAATCTTGCGTCCAACTAACCCTCAGAGCACATGTTCTTTGGCCGGCCCCACATGTTTGCCCGTACGTCAGTGCCCAGCATGCGTGGGCTTGGATTGCTTGCTGACACGTTCAGTACCATCTGAGAGGAGGGCTGCGATCAGTATGGCAGGTGCCAGCGATAGGGCCACTGGGAAGAGCCTGCTCCAGCCATGGTGCTGCCAGGGTAGATGTATGCTCAAGGAACACATGCATGCATGGGCACAGCAAGACCACACGCTTATTCATGTGCACTTGCACACGTATGTGGAGAAACAAACTCACAAAAGCACACAAAGCCAAACAACACACGTAAAACACACACACACACACACACACACACACACACATCCATAAGGTCCTGGCTTTGTCACCCATAGCATTTAGTTGTCTTCCTATCTCATGCAGACTTCTGCCTCTAACTATGGTGATATGCTGCACTACAGAACAGAAATGAAACACATACAGCGCTGATGAGTGTGTTTGTATTGTAATATCATCCCCTTTTATGTTCTGGTTTTGCATAAATATTTCAAATTCAGCCAGTTTGACGTAACAAAGTAATTAGACGAAGAACGTGAATAATCGCGTACTGCCTAGTGAGACACCCAACGCCACTGTCTCACGTGTCATCACGAGCATACTGGATGGTCGCAGCGTCCTCTGTCCATGGGGTCATTTTCCATTTGAAACTCAAAGGTGTCCAATTTTGGCACGTTTTTATTTTATTGTACATCAGAATACAAACAACTATGGAAATAGCGGTCGTGTGTGTGCGTGTGTGTGTGAGTGAGAGAGAGAGAGGGGGGGGGGGAGAGGGAGTGAGGGAGACCGAGAGCTTTTCTTTGTGTAGCCTCTTATGTCCTGGTGTGAGGGCTTCATTGGAATTCACGTCACACAACGTCCTGCTATGTGCTGTTCCATCCGTTAGATAATTGGGCTGAAAGCTCTTGTTTCACCACCCTAAACCGTACACACCTCCTCCTTTCCCTTCTGGATATAAATAAAAAATAAAGAGTGCACCCCCCCACTGTTTGGCGTGGCTGGAGAGATGGGCACCCCCTGCAGCAGCGCTCTGGGACCTGTTAGGCTCATGTAATCCTGCTTGTTACGAGTTTCAGGCTTGGCACAGAAACCTGAGGCTCCACGTTTCGTTTAGCTCAGCGCAAATGTGTTTCCGGTCCCCATTTGTTGTAGCCGGGACAAGACGGTCACTGCGTCTTCACTGAATGCTGCTTTGGCAATGCCCCCCTTCCCCCAGCACACACACACACACACACACACACACACACACACACACACACACACACACACACAGAGAAATACAAGCACACACTCACGGAAGTAAGCAGTGACTTGAGCACTGTTTGATCAAAGACAGACCTGACAGGTGGCTCGGGGCTCCTTACACACACTGGCATGCCTCATGCCACGTTTTTTTCTTTATCATTGCCCCTCTCCTCCCCTTTCCTATCCAGAATATGTTGATGAGTGTGTTGCCAGTGGTGACAGAGGGAAAAGACCCATTAGGAGCCTTGCAGACAGCCCCTTCGCTGTCTGAGGGTCACTGGCTGCTGACAACGAACACGTTTTCAGCAGAGTTCTGTCTGACCTCAGGGTTCAGTCCTGCTCAGTTGCGTGCTGGACACTGGTTAACCTGTGGCTAAGTTACTGACGGCAAAGCGTTTGTCTCGGGCTGTTGCCCTGGTGACCAGTCACCTTGGGTCTCTTCGTAGCTGCAGGTCCCTGGGAGCCTCAGCATCCTCCTGCTCCAGTTTGTTCAGCTGTTAGTATTAAGTCTCTCGTTAAAGTCAGCTCAGTCTGTTTGTATTACTGCGCCTTCGCATGGTGTGAGAATAAACCTTTCACAAGCCCCCCATAATTTGGACATTTTTACATCTGGAATAAAGTTCTTCCAGATAGAAGTGTTTAAAGTTTATACAAAGTGTCACAACGATACTCAGAGACTGCTTTATACTTGTAATAACATAAACACAGTATTATGGGTGGCACTCAAACGGTCCTCCTCTCCATCTCCCCCCCCCCCCCCCCACAGTGCTTCGGGATGATTTTAGACAGAACCCCATCGACGTGGTAGTGGGGGCAGGGGAGCCCGCAATCCTGGAATGCCAGCCTCCAAGGGGGCATCCTGAGCCCACCATCTACTGGAAAAAGGACAAGGTCCGCATCGATGACAGAGACGACAGGATAACGGTGAGCGATTCCCTTCCTGTCTCTCACAAAAACGTTCATGCATGCCTCAGGCTTCTGAAAGCTGGACCCTCTCCCTGTTGTTAAATTAACAGACCAGTTCATTGCAACATTGTTGTTACATTATTTACTTGCTTAGATAGCCTTAATCTAGAGCAATTGATTTGCCTTTCTCTTAAAACACATATTTGTCCATTTATAAACGTGGAGTAATTAGTAACAGGAGCAGTTTAGGTTGATTAACTTTCCCAGAAGGCAAATAGGTGGTTATTCCGGAATTTAATCCTTTTGCTGAGAGCTGAGTTTGACGCAAGCATTTACAGGGCAGGACTTGCTGCCTCCTCAAGGCTAATCTTTCCCTGTTCCTCAGATCCGTGGAGGGAAGCTGATGATCTCCAACACCAGGAAGAGCGATGCTGGCATGTACGTGTGCGTGGGCACCAACATGGTGGGCGAGAGGGACAGCGACACAGCCCAGCTCACGGTTTTTGGTAAGGTCGTGCCTCAAGCTTTGGGCCATAGGGGAGTGGATGCTGCTAACCCAAGGCAGAAACCCAGAGTAAAGGCAAGTGAGGTGACAGACAAGCCCTGTCCGCTGTGTTTCAACAAGTAATGTATTTTTGCTCATCTCCTGATTATGGTGCCGGCTAAAGTATATTTGCCAACTGCTTCAGCTACTTTATAAACAGCACCCAGCTGGCCTTTGTTGTGAGCACATCTAATACCACAAATTCAAGGCACACGTGGCTTCCGAAAGCCGTGCGGTGGCGTCCTTCGTAACTGAAAATAACAGATAATTATCATCATTTCCTCACAATGGGTTTATTCAGGACTTTACGCTTGTTCAGTCAGATTGGATGAGTTTTCTATCTGGGCCCATGCTGTAAAATTATCTTAAATTGGAGGGAGCCCCTGTGCAGGACTGACACTCTCAGTGAAGGTCCTGTGCATTCTCAGTCCTCCTCCCAATCTGCTCCTGAGCTTCTACACTCCTTCGGTTCTCCAGATGTTCCTCGGTGCACAGGTTTCTCGTCTTATCACTCTGTCGTTTTGCCTCGATGTGCTTTTGTTCGAATACTTGTTCATAATGGCAGTTCCAGGTGATACCTGTGTACCTAATCAACATCTGACCTGCTGGATGCTGGCCTGTTTGTTCACCAGTATAGCCTGTGAATCCTGAGCACAGCTGCTGCATGTATCAAACCCAAACCTTAACCTATAAGCAGTTCTAAACATTTACTTTACTGAAGGCACATCTCTTTAGAGAGCACATCAGAACTTAAAACCTGACCTTTATCATTTTTGCTTCCTTTTACTCCAATGTTTCAGGACTGTTTATTTGCATGTTTTTCTAGTTTATACAAGACTTATTCTATATGTTTATGCTTTCCCTTTACTTGTGTGACTTGTGTGAGAATTGCTTGACTTAATTGTGTGCACTTTGATAACAGGACAGCACGTACTGTTAGATTCTCTGATACTGTTTGACCTTATTCGTCACACGCACCTGTACTCTTATTCATTGTAGGTTGCTTTGGACAAAGGCGTCTGTTAAGTGAATTAAATGTAAACGTAATTCCACTTGATAACTGTACTGGGGTATCCAACAGGGTTGACGCGTCTCACTGACTACTACATCCACTGCCCCCCACACACTCCCCCTCACTTTTCTCTCCAACAGAACGGCCCACATTCCTGCGGAGACCCATCAACCAGGTGGTGCTGGAGGACGAGCTGGTGGAATTCCGGTGCCAGGTGCAGGGGGACCCGCAGCCCACTGTGCGCTGGAGGAAGGACGATGTGGACGTGCCCCGCGGCAGGTGAGCCTCACCTGCCCCTTTACCTCACCCCCACTTGCATACGGCATTCTGCCCCATGCCACGCTCTTGTCCCGCTGCCAGCACCGCCGTTGCGCGTGTATCTGCACGCTGGCACCTCCTGGCCCGGCACCAGGCTTTAAGTTGCGTGCAGACATGTTTCTCGCCGAGACGTCCCCCTCCGCCGAGATGACGGCGGCACGCCAGCCAAAGCTGCCAGGCCTCACCTGTGCAATCTGTCGGTGGCCATTAGAGAGAGTAGATTAGCCTGTTCATGAGGATAAAAGCGTGTGTTGTTGCACCTGTCGGCCTTTTCTGTTAGCGCTTGGCATGTGAGCGTGTGTACAGATAGGTGAGTAGTGCACGTGCCATGTGCCACACCAAACGGCTGGCACAGGGAGACAGATAGAGTTTGAGTACACAGGTGACTTCCTTGGGACCTGCGGACTGTCCTGAAGATGTTCTTAGATGAAATGCAGAAAGTGGCTGCTGGCTCAGGTAAGCAGTGTGGCGGATAACGTGCTGTTCTGACCGCACAACAAAGACCTCATTGATTGGCTATCACTGATGACCAATCAATAGATAGGTAGTAGCTGGGGGGTAGATATCGGGTGGGTGGTGTGTGTTTAAAGATCTCAGTGCCTCAGGGGGAAGGAAACACGGATGTTGGAGACAATGATTTTGACAGTCACCAAGTCTTCATGTCTAACAGCTGATATCCCCACCAATAAACCACATCGCTTTTCAACGGTAATCAATACCCACCAGTCTGCCATTCAGCATTTACCTTTCAGTACATCCGAGCACATGATACGCAGTCCCCTCCAATCACGCCTTATCTACCCCTCCCCCCTCGTACATGCACGCACATTTACATGCACGGCAGGGCCCGCTCCATGTGGGTGTAATCGTTTGATGGCGATGGAGGTCAGTACCGTGATGGAATGACGATGTCTCTTGAGCCCCGATCTGGTTAGCTCACCCCCTAGACTTGGTGTGGTGATGTGTCAGTTTGGCACACATTTATCTTCTCACACTATAATGCTGCTGGTCTGGTTTAACCAATCAGGAGACCAGGAGCAGGTCTACACACTGAAGTAGGGTACAGTGTCATTTATTAACCATGTTTACCATGGTTGATGTATATTTCAGGTAGTACTGAGGTATTTTTTTTTATCATATGAAACTGGTACAGGAGTGATAAGTAACCCCCAGCATATAATCGTCACGGTAGCGCCAATGTCAGTGAGACCGACAAGAGAAATTGTTTGCTTTAACTTTTATTTTCAACCTTTTAAGGAGAGTTTGAATAGAAGTTAGAGAGCAGAGAATTATTCAAATTCGACCATTATCAGATAACTGCCTGTGTTGTCTCTTTTAACCCGTTATCTTATTCTCATTCCGACCGGTAGACTGGCTAATCTTTAGTTTTTTTCACATCAAACAGACTGCCTGTTTTATGGACTGTAGAATTATGTGAAACCACACAAGTTTGAAAATTCTAAAGCTAAAATGAGCACACACACACGCACGCAGACCCACAGACTCACACTCAGCAGCAACATTAATTAAACAGGTTCCAATCTCCATCTGTGCTTTCAGATATAAATGTCACTAATCCAGACTGACAGGAAATTCACATGGCAGGTCTGTGTTGCAAGGTGTGGTCTGTTTTCACAGACTGCAACCTGATTACAGCCACTAATATAATGAAAGCAAGACAGAGAGTGCTTGGCAATTTGCTTTGTATCGGTATTGTATAAAATCCACAGCTTACAACAAAACGCTGTTCAGACTTTCAGTCAAGTATGTACATCTGAAACCGTGCAAAGCGGGGGGTGTTTTTTAATTTTTCAGGGAAAACCGTAAACAGAACAAGATTGACGGCATCCATCTCCCAGCACGGAGAGGGGCTGTGTTTTCTCTCCATCTGGAAAGGTTACACTGTCCTTATTAATATGGTAAGCTTCAGCTGAAAACAAGGAGAGGAGAGGGAGTTGTGCTCCTGCTCTCAGAATCTCCTCCAGTGCACCAGGCCCACCGAACAGGACCCCCGGTGCCCCCTGGTGCTGATGCCAGCAGGAGCCTCAGCTGAGCAAACGATGCTTTAATGAAGCGGGAGAGATTACCGGACCCCCACATCGAGAGCGCAGATACACCGGTCCCCAGTGTTGGAACAAGACTTAAGCTATCAGAGACCAAGCTGGCAATGGGTTTGGGGAGGGAGGCGTGAAGTGGGAGGGGACTTGGAGCTGAAAGGGGCGGGTGTTCAATAAAAAAGTGGGGGGGTAGGATCAAGGGCAGGGCTAAAACAGGGAGGTGGGCAAGGCGCAGCAAGAATGTGATTGGTGTTGGGGAGAGGTGCAGGACATTGGAGAGGTTTCTCTGTGGATGTGTTTCAGCAGGAGACCTTCTGTCTGCAGTGCATCAGACACCCACATCACTGCAGACTAGCAGAGCGCCCCCCAGGGGTGTCTCACTGTTCTCACTGTGAGAGGAAACAGGTCGGGCAGTGCTATTCCATGATAGGGATGGGGGAGGGGTTGGTGGAAGTTGGACAAGTTTCTTTCCAGTTGAGAGTGTGTGTGTGTGTGTGTGTGTGTGTGCGTGCATGCGTGTGTGTATATATATATAGTAACGTAATGTGGTCAGTTGAAGCGAAGACTTGAAGACCTCCAAGTCTGCACAGAAGCTTTGAGCTGCCTTTGCTTGTGTGAAATCATACAGATGATAGTCTGTAAGAGGACAAGGCAGTGGCTGACAGGCAGACTGTGTGTGTGTGTGTGTGTGTGTGTGTGTGTGTGTGTGAGAGAGGCAGACCCCTGAGTGTGCTGTAACGGTTCTGTTAAGACTGAGAGTGTGTGTTGACCAGTGTGACTGTGCGTTTGTGTCTTCATGCCACTTTTATTTGATGACAATCTTTGCCCTTTCAGACTAAATAACCGTGTGAATGTGTCACTCACAGTGAGTGTTGGTGCTCTGCTGAGAGACTCTTGGGCACAGTAGACCGATACTTTCTGGGCACGCGCCCTGGTGCTTTGTGGGCACAGTGGCCATGTACCCAGAGCCTGTACTGCAGAACGATGGGACCTGTGAGGAACAGAATGCAGGGGAAACCCGAAAAGCAGAGGAGGACAAGGTGAAGCACAGAAAGTAGGCGGGGACATACAAGAGGAGAATGTAGTAAAAGATGGAGAAAAGTGTCGGGTGAGGAGACACACTGACTGGTTGGTGGCTGTAGTGTCCTTACATGTGATAACTGTGGGGGGGCAGCCCACAGTCCAGTTTTAGCAGTGCTTCATGCTCTCCAGCATTCTCACGATGTGCCACTTTGTGTCATCCTGTTTACCTGTGCTTGCCTACATCTGCGGCTGAGCATACTTATATCTGCAGGTAAGGTCGTCGGACCTGACAGGGGAAGAAAAAAAAACCACGTACGTGGCACCCATGTGTGAACGACAAGACCTGTCACCGTGACGCCCTGCTTCCTGGTCGTTCGTTACAGCCCACGACCCGTACCGCGTCACACAAATTGCAGTGAACCTGTCTCTTGCTCTCTCGTCACGTTCCCTCCGATTTTCCCTCGTTTCCGCCGTTGCCCCCGGGCGGCAACTCATTCACTTGTGTGTTTGCTTTTCTGTCATGAAGAAGGCCGCTGTGTCATGCATTCAATGACAGTTCCTGAACCAGAACAATAAAGGCTTTATTTGTTGAACTTCAGATCCCCTTTTGAACAAAGCAGTTGTGCTCTGGCAAATCAAATAATCGTTGTTTTTCACTTAAGTGCTGTTGATAGGTTTAACACACAGTCACAGCTCAGGAATGCAGTACAATAAACATATCATTGATGTCCTTTTTTTCTGAAAGTAAAGGTGAGGACAAGATAGAACAAAGTTATCAAAGATTATAAAAATTCAGATGTCTGTACAAGTGCTGCACTGGTCAGGAGCTGTAACAGGGCGCAGGGTAACGTAGTCCTGAGGATAAAGCAGCAGGGCTGCAAGCACCCGCCAACCTCAGCTGTTTTCAGATTGGTTACTTAGGGAGTTTATAGGTTACAAGCTTAACAAGATGCCAGAATGCACTTTCTGGATAAGTATGAAATCTTGTATATTTCTTCCTTTGTGGCTTCAGTTTTCTTGTTGCTGTCACCAGAAATTGTCTCTTCTCTGTCTCTTCCCAATTCTCCCACCCCCCTTTCCAAACCACCACCTGTCTATTTTTGAGAGTCTCCCAAGTTTCAACTGACAGACTCCAGACATACTGCTGTCTGGCTGTCAGACACTCTAGCAACACTGCCCCCCACCCGCTATTACATCAAGTCCTATTGAACACTTGAGCACAAGAACCACACCTACACCCATCCTTCGTCAGCTGCCATGCTGCCTGCCTTCCTCCGTGTTCAACTTGTCAAAAACCCCGCAGAGCGTGACAGACGCTGGAGACCAGAGACCCCCCTCCCACATTCTCCTTGGTGCCAAGCTCGGGCCCAGTGACGGAGCTGGTCTTTCTGGGCCAGCGTGCTCCATCCTGATTTCTTACATACACCACACAACAGTGGTGAAGCCATTGTGTCACCTTGTGTTCCTCAGTGCGCTAACACCGTCACATGTTTATGGAGACACAACTCAGTTGTGTGGAGGCCGTATCAGTCGAGTGTGTGTGTGTGTGTGTGTGTGTGTGTGTGTGTGTGTGCGAATGTGCTGTACAGATGGGGTCTTCATTTATCAGTCTTATAAAATTGTTTTGTTTCAGGGCCTGTTTTTTTTAATGAGATGCTCCCTTTTCATTCACACGTACATTTACCCAAGAGCTTAAAACTGCTGTTGATAGAAAACAGGCTGAAGTCCATTATCAATATTTTGCTGAGCTTAATAGAGTATTAAAATGGAGAAGAAGGAAAAGACTGGCCCTCATGTCGATAATATCGAAAGCCTCTAAATCCTACTCAGCCTTCTCTCACTTGTTTTTTTTTTCCTTTCAGGTACGAGATTAAATATGACAAAGAGGACTACTTGCTGCGGATCAAGAAGGCATCAGGCAGCGATGAGGGCAGCTTCACCTGCATGGCAGAAAACCGCGTGGGCAAGGTGGAAGCCACGGCCACACTTACGGTCAGGGGTAAGTACCGAGGACTTGACGTCATGATACCGCTGGCATGGGGCTACTGCTTTGCTTCATGCTTTCCGTGGTACATGCTGTGGTACATTGGCTTTAGAATTTGTGCAGGAGTCAAGGCATAGAGACTCATCTATGTTAGTGTTAGCATTAGCGTTAGCACAGGATTAGCTGTGTGCCTGAATGACCATAACATCGTGGCTCGGTCCGTGTACATTTTAGCAACAGCTGTGGAGAAGGAGTAACACAAACTAATGCAGAGAGGGCAATGTTTAAGGACACGGCAGGAAAAATAATCACTAGTATCGCTGTTATTGCAAGAGCAGCACCGCTAAGCCAGCGTCGTCTTGGAGTTAGCACTCGAGGAGCACTGTGAGCGGAGCGCGTCCCCCTCCTCGTCGCAGTTGACACGCAGTGCGGGAAAAATTGTAATTACTAGAACCTTCCAATGTCAAAACATGCATTTTATTGCGGAAAAACACTTAGCATAAAGTGCACTATTCTAAGACATTATCAGTCGAAATTGGTTACAGTTGGCTGTTCCATTTTTATTAAGCATGCCTTGAGGAACGGTTAAACAAGCACAGGAGAGAAGATAGGAGGGTTAAAACTGGCCCGATTCTCCCCACACTACATTGTGGCTGCCTACCTCAGTCATCGGCAGAGCCAAGGCTGTCTAGGTTGTGAATTCATTTAATAATTCAGAGTGTCACCTGGGCCCGTTTTAGCTCTCTGTGCCATCGTCTTTGTCATGTGTTTCCCCAGACATGTCTGTGACCTCTGACCCGTCTGAACTCGACTGCTTGCTTGCAGTACAGTTGGCAAAATCATTTCACAGGTTACTGGTACACGCCACTCGTCACACGCTGGGGGTGGGGAGGTTAATAAAAACATTTTCTGTTGTAATCAGCCTCACTCCCGTCTAACTGGCAGTAAATCACACTTTTCACAGCCTCTGTGGACTGCCTTGGTAAGGCAGACAGGGCAGGATATGGAACAGGTGAGGAAAGTGCTTCATGAACCAACTTGTGTGGTCAGGCCCAGTACAGGTAAAGGTGGGATAAATCAGGGCTGGATGGAGGACATGATATCTTGTGGCAACTTGTTTTTGTTTTTAATGAATTAAAGGCAATCAGTCCCAGGTTACTCTACTTATATTAAAAATGTCTGACACTGACATGACTGTTCCTCCAGGTGGTGCTATAGTACACAAGGAATCTCATTAGCATAAGTGGGCGGAGAATAAGGCCCAATGGCATGGGTGAAGTGAGGAACACAGATAGACAGAATGTGTACTGCAGGACATGGTAGAAATAGCTGTACTGACTGAGAAAGTTTTGGCATGTTTTGTGCAGTAAACAAAAAGACCATATTTTGGGGGGGGGGGGGGGGGGGGGGGGGCGGGGGGGGGGGGGGGGGGGGGGGGGGGGGGGGGGGGGGGG
>JABJVR010000032.1:6004557-6026384 GCA_025773905.1 Chitala chitala
GAACATCCCGGGTCTGGTGTGTGGTATTATTCTCAGTACTGTAGAACATCCCGGGTCTGGTGTGTGGTATTATTCTCAGTACTGTAGAACATCCCGGGTCGGGTGTGTGGTATTATTCTCAGTACTGTAGAACATCCTGGGTCAGGTGTGTGGTATTATTCTCAGTACTGTAGAACATCCCGGGTCAGGTGTGTGGCAGCACACTTGAATACTCTAGAACATCCTGGGACAGAATCATTGTCATAACCTCAGTCTCAGATAAAGTTGCTGCTTATTGTCACATCTCATTCTTCAAAGAAAAGCTACAGACAACAGCTGAGAAAGCTGGAAGGGACAGAGAGATGAAAGAATGGGTGCAGATGGAGGAGGAGGAGGGCTGTGTGTGAGAAAAGATGGTTCTGTGCATTGGATCATGAAAGGCGGGCACTGTTTGACTGGCACCGATCTCACGGCCCCTTCTGTAGTGACTAAATCATTGTCAGTGAACCCACAGCAGCATGCAGTTTGCTACAGTACAGGGTTCCAAACAAGGAACTGTAGGAAGATAGCATGCATTGAAATGCATTAAGGCGGCATGCAATCAACATGAAGGACTGCGTGTGTTCACTTGCAAAGACAGCAGGGATTTAACTGCATTAGTGCAACGTGCAATCAAATAGAATGATAACATGCGTTCAGCTAGTAGGACAACAAGCATTTGACTACAAATTAGCATGCGTTCATGTAGAATAAATGCATGCATTTTTGTGCATTAGTTAGCTTATGCTCTGCTGTTGCAGAGTAGCATGTGCTCCAAATCACTAAAAGTAGCTGAGAGTGTGGCGCAGCTGTGTAGCGTGTGTTCAGCAGCAGGAGGGTGAAGTGCATTCAGCCACTAACACAGAAGAAAGAAGAGAGAAAAGAATTGTGTATGCAGGAGAAAAGAGGGGGGAACGAATTCAGCAGTCAGCAGACTGGAATGCATGAATAAACAGGAAGAATTCCTTGCTGAAACTAAATATATGAAGCAGAGGATGTGATGGGACATTAAGACTTCAAAGTGCAGAGCCCCACATTACTGTTAGCTGTATAATGAGTACTCCTGCTTGCAGGATGATGCTATTAACTCTGTCTCTTTAGTAAAGCTGTGCTATGATGCTACTCAGTGTAACCAGTCTGCAGATGCACTGTGTATCCACTGTCTTAGGACGCTTTAACACCGCACCAGGTACCTAATTTTCGGTACTAAAAAAATGGCATTAACCTTTTTCCACTGATGTCCGGTGCAGTACCAACACCAAAGTACCAGTCCAACCACGGTACTCGTTTGGTACATAGGAGTAGGACTTGCAAACGTGTTTAAAGCCATCAGGGTATTCAAATACCATGGTTCACAAACACAAAATACAGTCGCCATCTTGAAAAAGCGTAGTTACGAACTCAGAAAACAGTGATAGACAAAGTGAAAAGAAAAGTTATAATAATAGTAATATTAATGGATCTGTGGACAAATGAAGAAACCCAAAAGGTAATTGTCATCTGTTTGAAGTATAATTAATAAAGTATAGAAAGTGGTTATGTCCTGTATTATAAACATGTTAAGAAAGGATTCTTAGTAGAGGCTTAATTTATTTTATATTAAAGCAGCTTGTGATTTACTTCGTTAAAACCACAGGTGTTTTTAATCATGTTCAGTTAATGAAAAGAGGGAATTAAAGCAATAAATCTTAATGATGTATATTTTGTTCAGTGTGTTTAAGGTTGGAAGTAACAGATGTGTTTTCGGCTATTTTTTTATGTTGCAGTTTTACAGAATACCGTCCGTTAAAGTGAATGACGCTGCATTTTGTCTCAGCACTTTTTGGGTGATGCAGATATTTGCTGTCTTAAAAGCTTTAGTTAATAAGGGCAGAACATGTTTTATTTTTAATTTCACTGTGGGACAGTCACTGAAAACATCGTACTGCTCAGGTGCCAGTTTTTCACGCCAGCAGCAAACGAACACGAGAACTACCGTTTGGTACAGTGTTTTGGTACAGTTTTTTTGTGTAATTCTTCATGTTATGTTCTGATGCTACATTTCTATGAATTCCTTTAGTTTTTTTCTGATTGAGTACATAGGAAACAAAATCTAAAGTAAAGAAAAAAAAAAAACAAGTAAGTGCGAAATCAACCTGTCGTTACTTTTCGAAATGTGTCTCTTAAACCGTGCAACGCGGCTGATTTCCTACCACACTGGCTGCCTGTGCTTCCCTCCCGCCAACCTCCAGCAGATGTGCTGCCAGCTGGGCAAGGAGAGAAGACAGGGACCATGCTGTCAGACGGAGCCATCTACAGCAGCATAGACTTCACCACCAAGGCGAGCTACAACAGTCCGAGCCAGGGCTCTCAGGCCACGCCCTATGCCACCACGCAGATCCTGCACTCTTCCAGCATCCATGAGCTGGCCGTGGAGCTGCCCGACGGCCAGTGGAAGGCCCCCCTCCAGGCCAAGCAGGAGATGACCAACCTGGGCTACTCATTGCCTGACAAGAATTCCTGCAACAACAGTGAGTTGGAGTGGAGGGAAGGGGGATGAACCTGGCGATTCTGTTTCTGTGGGCGTGCCAGAATGCAGTGTGGGCGTGGCTCTGCGTGAACAGATTCGGCTTCCCCCTCCCAGTGAGTGGCCCCACGGTGGGGGCAGCCCTGTCAGTAATCATCACAAGTGGTCAAATTTTCATGAGGATGGCTAAGTTGCCTGGGCTCTAACAACAAAACTGCCAGATGACTGTAATTTCACATATTTTTGTTTCTAACAGTAATTTTGACTACTCAAAGGGTACGTTTTGAATCAGCCTTTGAAAACACTTTATTTATTTATTTTTTTTTGATTTGTCGGCATTTGTCAGTTCCTAAATGTTGCGAGTTTTCTTTTTGCACAATGCACGTGGCAAAAAAGTTATAGAGTTGAAATATGACAAATGGAGTAAGCCTTCGGGTGTGTGACCTTTCACCTGTGTGCTATCAGGTGCTACAGGTGGATGGCAGACATGCTTATAATCAGCATCAATCTCAACATCTCCAATTAAATATCTTTTTCCACGAGGCCCGAGTGAGATTAACTTTTTAATTCCACAGGCCATTCCCGTGTAATGGCGCCAATCGGAGTGTGTCGCTGGTTTAATATTTGCCGTTCTGCGGCACTGCGGTGAGGGGAGCGGCTTTTGTTCGCTAGTACTCAGAGCGAACTGCTCGAATCGGGTCACTGGCTGGGTTTATTTAAACCCTTCCTGAAAGGCTGGCGAGAAGACAGCCCCTTTGGCCCTCTTCTGAGCAGGCTTACTCATCCATCCCCACCTAATTGCCCTTGCGCTTGTTTCTAAATTATACATTTTAAAAGAATAATTACATTAATGTCATTACATGCTATGTAAAACTATTTTTTTCTCTCCAAGGCCTTTTTATAAATCCAGCGTGTCTCCAAGGTCATGACTAATGACTAGCGTGATGCTGCGTGCTCTTCTGTTTATAGTTATGCATGTACTTTCCAAAGGTCTGTAATAGATTAATTACACTTTTTGCCATGCATTTCTAATGCAGTTCGTCTGAACTGGCGTCTTGGCTTCCTCCTCAGTCTCCTGCATTGTTTTGAAAATTGAAATTAGATGGAACTAGCAAGATAAACGGCACATTCATTCCTGCATATATTAGATTTATAAATAGTTCCTAATATGAGAAATGTTTTATTCCTGCCCAGATTCCATGCATCCCTTTCATCTGCAAATGTTGTGTGTGTTTGCTGGGGTATTTAGACACACAGACATGGGTGGAGAGTGAGTGAGTGAGTGAGTGTGTGTGTGTGTGTGTGTATGTGTGTACACATATAAGAACTTTTTCAGCAGCTTGCTTGATGCTCTAACTGCATGATCTGCATGTGCTTGTGCTGCCAGCCAATCACCTGACACCACTGTAATTTTTGCCCTCTAACCCTCTTAGCACTCCTTTTTATTCCTGACTGCCGATTGGCCGATGGATTGTCTAATAGAATGCCACACAACCAATCACAAGATTTCAGCACCACCAGCTCTCACAACAGCTCAGAGCGGAGCGGCAGTCTATCAGGTTGGTTCCTCATGGGTCAGGGCAGGGCTCTGCTTCCTGCTCTCTCTAACACAGTACTGCTAAGGATGTGACAAACGTATTGATTGATTGATTGATTGGTTGATTGATTGATTGATTGATTGACCATTGAATTGCATGTGCCACAACACTAATGAGCACATTTCCTCCCAGCTGCTTTAACCACTCCCCCTCCGCTGCCTTTGTCCCTGCTGGCTTGTTTCAGATTTCTGTTGAAAAAAAGAGGTTCGTGGCTCCGGTTTTCAGCAGTGAGCATCATACTGGTTCTTCAGACACTAGTTTGAGAAACAGTCTACTCTGCTGATCATAAGGAATTCCATATGTTTTTACAGTGATTTAAAACATCCATACTGCGATAGCTTTTTAGATAAATTAAACCACTTGAAGTATTTATGTGTATTAAATTGTACGATATAGCGTGGGATGTAAAGCACTGTGGTATTGGCACTAGGATCAGGAATGAGGTCTTGAGGATGGGGTGTGCTAACGTCTGACTGTCAGCCTCATTTCCTGTGATGAAGGAACTGTGTGTCAAGACCAGGCTGACTCTTTTCTCATAATTTTTCAAACATATACTTGTTACCAATCTGTAGTGTGGGAGCCTTGCAGACTTGGTGATGCTTTGCGATTGCAGTGTCGACGCGTGGGGATGGTGCGATTGTGCAATGTGTGCTTATTGAACGCTGCCTTTGAATACGAGACTCTGTTCTTTGTGGAACTGGTGGACGCCGATCCTCACACTCGAGCTGCATTACATATTGCAGTAGAGTTACTATGCATGACAGTGCTCATGAAAGCTTGTAGTTAATCCAGCTGTCACTCAAGAATGTCTCAGGTCCTGATTGGCTGGATGCAGGCCACATTTCCTCCTCACTGTTTTGTAAAGCACAATGTTGCTGTACAAATTGCAAACAGGTAGCAAGAATTACAGGAAATCAGTCTAGCCTTAACCGTCTCTACTTTAATGCCTACCTACCTGGTTGCTCCCTAAACACTTAGCACAGGTCAGTGTGCTGTTCACATTGATCTGAAGCCAGCAAGTCCTAAAACTCAGAGCCAGCTAGAGGATTGGCCATGGTTGGAGGGATGAATGTGTTGTGGAGTATATGTATCATACTGGGGTGAAAGAAACAGGACAGGAAGGTGCAGGAAAGGGTTAAAAACAATAGACCGCTCTGTTAACATTAAGCTGTGTGTGTTCTCTTGCTATAAAGCAAATCTCAATCAGATCACCACAGTTTTCCCATGGATTCTCTGTGCTTTTGGACGTGCCTTGCACCGCAAAGACCTGGACTTTGTGTGTACAGTGTAAGCTGAACACCGCCGGCAGGAAAAAAGCAGAGACTTGGAGAGACAAAGTGTGCACAGTTAAAGGGTCCAAGAAAAACTGAGGTCGGAGCCATTCTGCTTTCTGAGAAACAGCAGGTCCATAATAAGAACTCGACACATGTGATGACAGCCCGGTAATGGCGGGGTTACTTTTTACAAACCAGAGAGCACAGAAAAAGCCTCAGCTATATTGAACAGGATTTGCATGGCACGTCCCTGGCCAATAAAAAACTGCCTGATCACCCCCCCACACACACACACGCTTAAGGGCCACAGACGATCAAGCTTGGGGTAAAAATATCCACCTCTTGACCAATATAGCTTGGCTTGTTTTTGTTTAAAGAAGAGCCCAACCCGGGTGAGGAAAGGAGAAGGGAGGGTGATTTTTCAGACAGAACCCATCAGACGGAGTACCCCCCTGTGTCAGGCACCTCTGGGGTTCCCCTAAGTCCAGCACTGGCTCTTATACTTCAGCCAGGGTTCATTTAAAGTATTGATGCCCACCGACATGCAGCAGCGTTCAGTGTGAAGGGTGGGGGGGGTTGTTGATTGAACAGCTTCGCCTATCCCCCTTATTTATTGAAAAGTCAACCGTTGCCCAGAGGAGCGATTAGGATGGTCCAATTACTCTCTGAGTACACTTACAGTGCAGGGTGTCCGGGCGTCTGAGCCCCTGAGCGTGTAGATGTTTTTATTGGTGGCCTTCTTTATTTGTCTTCTGCTGACACCTCCATCTCAGGCTGGCACAGGCCTCCTTCTGTCCCCAGTCGCACCCTTTCTCTCCTCTCCAGAGAAGATCCCCTAAGGGCTTTGGTTCCAGATGGATCGCTGAGTTCTGTAATAGTAGGCTGAGTGTAATAAGTTGAGTCTCGCTATGGAACTCTTCATGTGGGACTGGGGGGGGGCGGGGCTAATGTAAAAAACAGATCACATGTTTCCCAGTGCTGGCTTGGCAAAACTGGGTGGACCACGTCCTTGATGTGATTTGTGTAAATTAGATGTGTTACTTGGTGAGATTTACAGCCGGCCTACCATGTAAGATGTGGTTTTCACAATCAAATGAGGGTGTTGAGATGGTGCTTTAGTGAGCCTGTCAATCCTTGTGTGACAGATACCGAAGGAACAGAATGAATTCTAAGCACATACGAAGATGTATTACATAAAAAATAATAATAAATAAATAAAAACACTTGACATGTTTATCCTAGTTGTGCCTAGTTGTATAACATAAAATGAAGATTTAAAATCACGTTTCATGTCCTCTTATGTGCTTGTTGTCAATCATGTGCTCAAAATAGATTTTCCACTTTAAACAAACCCAAAATACAATTTTGTTCTACAGCGTTATACTTTAAATTTGTCAGATTTTTGCGTTACATTTCAAATAGGTCAAATAGGGATATGTTCATATTTTGAATCATAACCGTTATTTTGGAGCGGCCTCTGTCGCGTGGTAACAGTCTGCTTGGCTGTGGGTCAGGTTACAGATTGGCTCTGGCCGTTCAGCTCGTGGGGCCTTCAAGGACGACATGCGGCACCTAGCGAGCGCTTGGCGACTGTGCCCATGTATGCCTGCAAGTGAGCACAAAGGAGGCTCTTACACTGGGTTTGCACTTTGTGCCACGTGTCTGGATGTCTCTATGTGCCCAGCATGGAGACGGGTGGGGGTGCCACTTTGGTTCATTCTTTTTTTTCTTTACTTTGTCTGCTCTGACATGAGCGAAAATGCCGCTGGGAAGGGTGACGGTGTCCCTCACCCAGGTCATCATGGGGTGCATTCTGTCTACTTATCTCAAATACGGAGGGGGAAGGCCATAGCTTTGACAAAACCAGGAGGGTATGTGTACCCACCCCAAGCAGCATCACCCCCTGCCCCCCAGGAAGTGCGAATAGTCAACCTCCTCAAGAGGGACAGAGATACAGTGGTCAGTACAAGCTGGGCAGAGAGATAAGGACCAGGGGTCCAGAGGTCAAGGGTCACTGTATGAATCAGTGGCAACAGGGACCACCGTGGTCATAAAAAAAAATGTAGAAAACAAGCTGAGGTGTGTCCCAAGTTTGCAGCAATGCAATGATGGATGAGCTGTATGGGAACCTGGTTTTAAACGAGATATGGAAGGAACTGGATAATGGGGACCCCTGTGTAATAAGAGAGATGGAGCTGTAATGGGCTCCAACTGAATCCTATTAGGACCACAGCAAAGGTGGAAAGCCCATTCATTATAGCACTGTACTCTGGACAGAGAAGGATGGGTGGATTATGGAGGTCTGGGACAATGAGCTGTCCCTGTTTCCTATCTTATCTTTGTACCGCCCATGTTCCTCACCTCAACTTTGATTGGTCTTTGAGGAAATTAACCAGACCAGAACCTCCCATTATATCTCAAATCTCTGGGATCGCAGGGCATAAGGTGGTGGCTGTCACAATTAGTAAGGATCGCTATCCTACAAAGTAGCTTTTCAGGTCAGTCGATGGGTATCAGAGGGAGTAATGCATGGCTACAGTGTGTTTGAGGTGATTTCCATCCAGCCCGTACATGTATGAGCGTTGTACATGCCGTCGAGGGTTTGAATCGGTGGCTGGATTCGCTGATCTGCGTGCAGGAGCCTGAACTGCTGTTGTCTCCTTGATGCAGGCGGGAAGGGTGGGAAGAAGAAGAAGACCAAGAGCGGCACCAAGCCCTCCAAGGCCAACGGGCCGAGCTGGGCCAACGTGCCCCTGCCCCCGCCGCCAGTGCACCCCCTTCCAGGCACAGACATGGACAGCTACTCCACTGAGCACCAGGAGGGCGGAGGGTATGAGCACCATCTCCAAGGCTGCCTGACAGGCAACTCAGACACACCGCAACCGGCTGCAGAGGCACATGCGCGGCAGGCCGTACCAGGCTGCCCTCAAGGCCCCAGGAAAACCTCAGGCAGACACAGTAATAGAGATTTCCTGTAATTGCTGCCACTTGCTGGAGGTGTACATTAAGGACACCTCAGAACCCCCGGGGCTTGTCAGCATTTTGGCCAGCTCCACACATGGCCTTCAGCGTTCCTGTGGCTAATTACCGAGCAACACGTGCAAGTTACGGGTAGCAGAGAGCTGCGATTCCCACTGCCAGAGTGGAAGCATGGAGGACAGATGGTTAGGATGGAGTTTCATGCAGTTGTGTAACTGAAGGAAAACCTCCTGCCCGCTAAAAGTGCAGCTCCAAGCAGTGGAGACCTTCTCTATTTGGTTTGGGCCTGTGGGAGGCAGCTGAGAGCACACCCTGCTCCTCCTTTGTCTACTATCAGAACTCTTATCAAACAGTGATTGTCTTCGTAGTGATTGGGGACTGATCGCTCTGCAAAAACTCACGCGGAGGCGAGAGCTCCGCATGTAAAGCAAGCATTCTGGTGCAGCCACAGTGCATGCTGGGTAGACTATATGCCAGCTGTTGAGTGTTTTTACTGACTCATCTGGGACTGTACAAGCCCAAGTGTGCCATGCTGAGAGTCAAGGCCCCTCTCCCTGGGCGAGGCTGTTGAACGAGGTCCAAGCTTCCTACTAGCAAAGTGTGCTTGTGTTTCACCCCCATTAATTTTAATCTTGGAAAGTCATCTGGCTTAATAGGCTATCTGGTAAATGAGGATTCCTTAGCCCTGTAAATCTCTGCAGTGTCTTATTGGCAGCAGATTAAAACCATTAAGTCCCATGAAGTGTGTGCTGACAAATTCTTTTAATGAACGTTTTCTTTATGGGTGTTATTCTTTCAGTATAACTGTGGAATGGGATGTGAAACCCGCTCTTTTCAGTGCTCCTGAAAACGGCTCTGAATGGCAACCGTGAAAGTTTTTTTAACTAAAGGCCAAATTGAGTCGCAGCTCTGTGTTTCCTACGTAGCCGGGGCAAAAGTCTGATGGCCTGCCTCCTGCAGGTACGAGAGTGATGGATGGGGTCCCCCGATGCCCGTGCAGACCTACTTGCACCAGGGCCTGGAGGACGAGCTGGAGGAGGAAGAGGAGCGTGTGCCAACCCCGCCGGTCCGCGGCGTTGCCTCGTCGCCAGCTGCGGTGTCCTTTGGCCAGCAGTCAACGGCCACCCTGACTCCCTCCCCCCACGATGAGATTCAGCCCATGCTGCAAGCACACCTGGACGAGCTGACACGAGCCTACCAGCTGGACATAGCCAAGCAGGCCTGGTGAGTTCACGGAATCAGAGGTCATAGCCCTCCTGTTGGACGGCAAAGGGAATAGACGCCAATTACAAAGAGAGCTTCCATATCATCTCAGCTTTGTATGCACGTGTGCTCTCCCGTATCCAGTGACACCTGCTTTGTCAACATTGTTCAGTTTTCAGCTGATGAATAATAGCAGCCGCCTTCCACAAAGCCGTCTGTCTGATATGTGCCTGCAAGGAATTAAAACACTTAAAGCGGATCTTTAAACACACACGCACGTGAGCATTGTCGAGGTCCTCGCGCCCGTGCCTATCTCGGGCGTTCAGCTCCTGCGGCGTACAGTTCCCGCGGCATTCGTGCAAGGCAAATAAAGGCCATGCTTCATCCTGTCATCGCCCTGCATGGAACACCGGCACGCATTCATTACATCACAAACAGGCGAAGCCGGGCCGGTTGTCAGTTCGGAGACGCCGCGTTACCCGGTAATAACTGGGCTGCTGCAAGTGCGGTTTTGACAATGGAAAGGAGCTGGTAATTACATCCGTGTCATGCCACGAGCTGCTTTAAAGGCACAGGTGGGGGTGGGGGGGGTGATGGACACATGACAGGCAGGCTTGAAGACTGTGCCTTTGTACTCTCCTCCGCTGCAATTAGAGGGTCATTGTACTGGGATGAGGAGAGGGGACACCTCCCAAATTACAGGAATAAATCCTAATTCCGCAAGGGAATAAATTGTGGTAGGATTTACCCTGTTCCTGGGAATACTGCTCATCAGAGCTGGCCTTTGTTTCTGTCTTTGTCCTATATTGACTCAGTGTTTTCCTCCCTTACTCTTTTAGTCTTCCTTGCAGTTAAGTCCTCTTTTGTCCTCTCATGGCATTGCAGTTGTCCAGCAAGTCCTTTTATCTGTGCGAACTGGAATAGTTTACAGTTAAGACTTGGTAATATGGCTTGGTATTTACTGAAGGTCACCGTATTAAGTGCTTTTCTCGCAGTGTAACCACACGGACCCTCTGTGGGAGGGAGATTGGTGAACATTTAAACAGTAGAATTTACCCTTTTTTCCCATAGGCACATGCAGGGTGGTCCGCACCCACCCCAGGCACCCGCGCCCCCTGTCGGCTACGTGTCCAGCAGCCTGGTGTCCGACTTGGAGACAGACATTCCAGATGACGATGAAGAGGACGAGGATGAAGAGGAAGATGATGAAGGTTACGAGGTCTCACGACCACTACATGGCATGGAGCACACCCCTGGGTCCAGTATGGACAACCTGGACAGTTCCGTGACAGGTGGGTCCTTGCGACTGCAGACGTCTGGTTCTTGGTTCTCTGTGGTTTTACACACGTCGTCTTGCCTTAATGACCCATTAGGAAACTGTATAAATATGCACCATTTCCATCAGCTGCCTGTTACTCAGTTCAACACATCAATCCTGGTTCCCTAATAAGCTTGTTACACACAGTGATTTTCCCCTGGTTTGTTACACAGCTTCACAAACACACTGGTTCCCTAATTAGCCTGTTACACATGTCATTTTCCTCTTATTGTCTGGTTGCACATTTCTACACACATGCTGGTTTCCTCGTTGGCAAATAATTTCAGAGCAGTACATTGTGCTGCTAGCGTTTTAAGGGCAAGTGACAAGTTAATATTGAAAATGTTTTGTACGGTGCTGCCGGTGGCTGTCAGGGTAAACACAATCACGTTACACAATCACGTTAACTTTCACGTTTCGTTCACAGGCCAATTTGTCGGAGTCCAGCTCAAAATCAGTGTCTTGATTTGCCTTGTGTTCTCATTTAAATTTACTCACAAGCGGCTCCGATGAAAAACACACATTCACACAAAGATTGTAAATAAGTAATGCAATAAACCTGTGTGTGCGTGCGTGCGTACGTGTGTGTGTGTGTGTTTTCGTAAATCTGTAGAATTAAATTACAGTTGTCTGAATACAGATAATTTTTTCCAGAGGTTTCCAAAGCCCTTATATTACTATGGCTTATGTTTGATTATTAGATGGTTTTTTGTTTACCACTTAGAACGAGCAGTATTGTCACTTATCATTATTGTTCTGCATTGGGAAAAACATTTACGTATTTATTTTGCTTTTGTGTCAAACGGCACACGGACTAATGTGGTGCTCAGCGGAAAATGTGTTTTCCCCAGGTTTATTTGGGGAGGGGTCGGCTGTGGAATTATAAAAATTTTGAGGAGGGATAACGGTGTTTGTACATTATGAGGAAGGCCAAAGCAGAGAGACATCAGAAGGACTCTCTGGGCTTGCGGGGGTCATGGGTCTGGGGCATGGTGGTGGAACCCTGTCTATCAGAGTGGTGTAAAGAGGAAAGGGCTGAGTAGCAGGTGGCACAGCTGGACCAGGGATGACCAGGTGCCCTTCCATCTGCCTTATGTTTAACGGTTAAAAAGCTGACTACATAATGATGTGAGCCTATTTATGAAATGTCTTTTTTGCACATCGTGTGACAGCACTGAAGAACTGCAGGTGTTAAAATGTGCTAGAGCTGGGGTGGGCAGTCATGGTCCCGGAGGGCCACAGTGGGTCCTGGAGGGCCACAGTGGGTGCCTGTTTCGTTTCAGTCAGTTTGATTTAATTTTAATACTATCTTAGATATCAATTACATTGTCACATATCTTCATTCTTCTTCATCATCTGCATCTGTCTCTGCTTAGCTGTCTAAATTTATGGCGAAAAGTTACACAGAAGACAGGTAAAAGGTGCCGATGACAAAGAATGCTTAATCAGGAGCAGTGACTTAAGTAATTATTCACAAGAAATTGATTAACATATACAGTAACTGTTAAACATTAAGTAGCAATATCAGTAAGTCTGTCATGCTTTTTAAATTCTTAATAAAAACAAATAAATCTTGGTGAGAATTTCTGGATTGACCCAGTAATGCTACGAAAAACGTCAATAACATTTAATTGACAATAAGGTTCAATTAAAAGCATAAATTGGCTGACGCAATAACCCGCACCCGCTGCGGCCCCCCGTGATTGCCCCCTCCTGTGCTAGAGTCTGTTGTTGGCTCTACCAGGACAGCAGCTGAATGAACCAGTATCGTATACTTACAGTGGCCATTTTGACAAGTGGGAAAAAATGTTGGGAATTTTAAAGCAGACTATGGTATTCATCAAATTCCGAAACCACAACCTGTCACATGACTGCTCAGACATAAATAATGGACACAGAAAAGGGCAAATTATATACAGAGCTTGGGGAATGGTCAAATTATTATTTACAGTGTGGTTTAAACCTTGTGGTATACCTTGAGAAGCAGGTTATGGCCTGTCACCATTTTGCATGTGAATTGCTTTGTACATCACATTAAACCCTACTTACATATGGCGGTCATACAAATACAAAGAAATTCATTAAACTTGTTGGTTGAAGTAATTATCATAGTTGAAGTATGAAGTTAACATAGTTTTAGTAGCAACAGTAAGAGGGCAGGATGCTGGGATTTGGTGCCACTTTTAGACGTTCTGTTCCTCGTGCTGCCTGCTAGTCCGTTGCCACTAAACTGACATTAGCATCATACACAGACAGAAGCTGGCCGGCGGCGGGTGTGTCATGGCCAACGCACTGAGCTAACACCCCCTGCAGCACGTGTGTGCTCCGTGATGGAGTGATTGGCATGTCGAGTTTGACATGCAGCCCCCACCTGTGCAGATTACGTGCTTCCATGCCAGGGGTGGGGGTGTGAGGGTGGATATAGTGTAAACCATAAGGGGCGAAACCCACTACAGATGAATCCTCATAGCCACTTTAACCCTCTGAGAGAGGGTCCTGTAAAATTATGCCAACTTTGCCAATTATGCCCTGAAATTTTGCAGATTAAAAGGCATATTTCTTTACACATACACACAGGAGAAGAAGAAGGAAAAAAGGAAAAAAACCTCAATGCCATTAAATTATACTTCTGTCCACAGATTCAAATTCCTGTTATACCCCATAGAACTGTCAAGTATTTCCATTCATAGGATATTTCCTGTTTCCACTTACTGCATAGTCCAACATGTTTTAAAGGGAGCCAGCTCGGTTTTGTATAAAGATCATTGTCTACTGTCTGTGGGTATGATGGATGTGTTTAATACACGAGTATTATCAGTGCTGTATTGGTAGGCGTTTCAGGAGGCAGTCCTAACCTTAGTGAGCACAGTCCCTTGGCCCTCTGGGTAATTTTATCCCCTTAAAACAGCACACACAGTAGGGAAGGGGGTTGCATACCCTGACAGCCAGTGAAAACGCCCGCTCGTCAAGGAAAATTATTTTGGTGCTTAACGATATGCAGATGAGAGCCCATCAGTATAAATCACTTTTAGTGGCAGCGGAGCCAGAAATAATATATAATCTGGTCCTCAGATCATAGTTATGGGTTCCACAATCCAAGGCAGAAAACCAGTATTGTTCCAGCATTGTTCTTTGTTCAGGAACTGAATCTTGACTTTTCACTAACTGTACAATGTGATCAAAAAATGGATTAAACATTATCGCAAGGTTATTAAAAGAGGTCTTTAAAGCAGTTTAGATCCAGTTCTCAGTAAGTAGACCATTTCCCCAAGGATGTGTTAGATCATATTCAGTGACATGGTGTCTGATCACAGGTAGAGTAACTGTTTAATTTCAATATACATGCCTTTTTTATGTAGCACATGAACACTGCTGTGGCTTTGGTGAGAGGTGCAGCCAACACCAACGTGGCTTTGTCTTTCTTCAAGATGAAACGGAACAAAGACAAAATGTGCTTTTTTTAACCCAGAGTATAAAACTACAGATTTTTATGTTTGATTTGGCCAGAATGTGTGTATTTTTTTATAGCGATAATGGAACAAATGCACATGTGTGTATTGGCTATTGTCTGTAGAAAGCTGCAGTCTCTCTCTCCACGATGCAAAGTACAAAAACAGTGCCAAGTTACAGTTATGAAGTTACAATTTATTGTTTTACTTGTCACAGCCATATCGAACCTTACACGAACACTCTTTCTTTCCAGTGACTGAATTCTGTATTTCTCCTTACGGGAAAGATTTGTACAGTACTTCTCCCCCTCCCTCCCAAAAAAAAAAAAAAAATCTCACACTCCTTTTACCACCCTCTTTTGTGACTGCCTCCTTCTGTTGGACAGTGTTCAGGCTGCTACCCCCCCATTGCTCTGTCTGTCTTTCTGTCTCACATCATCCCTGACCTCACCTCCTCTACTCAGCTCCTTCCCATTCCTGTGTCCCCCCCCTGAACACCTGTCCCTGTGCTTACTCCTTCTCCTCACTGACAGAGAACCAGCTCTGTACCTTGTTTTTATTTTTTAAGGTCTCTGTGTCTCCTGGTTTTGCACGTTTGTGCGTGCGTGTGTGTGTGTGTGTGTGTGAGAGAGAGAGAGAGAACTGAGTGAGTTTGGGTCAGTGCCACTGTTATTGCAGTCTGTTTGTCTAACACTCGCCAGACAAATGGTGTCACTTCTGGGTGCTGTCGCGTTACTATGCAGATTAGCAGATTTTTGTTGGCTCGGTTTTTTTATATGCAAAAAGATTTAGTAGGTTTTCTCTATATAAAAAATAAATGTATGTTTCATCTGTGTGTTTAATATTGAAAATAATTAATGTCCATCCACACACACATCTTCATACAAAACGTGACGACCTCTTTTGTGTATCTTTGGTGAATATTTACAGTATGCCCTAGTTATCAATAGAACGTTTGAAAAATAATAATGTCACAAGAACAGTTTCCCTATGTGTGCAATGAAAGAACATTAGACTACCTAAAATAAACACCCTGTTTTCTACACATCGATTACGTAGCACAGCGTTGCATTACATTACATTATCAGTTTGAGCTAAAATAAAAGTATATAATAAATTCTGTTAAATCTGCATTCTCACTGACAGAACCCAGGTTATACAATAGATGCCTCATGAATATAAATTTTAGGCAATTATGTCCATAAAAACAACACTGAAAACAGTTGAAACAGATTTATCATGTAAAAAAGTCAATGTTTTGATTTTTTTTTTTTAAAGTTTGTAGTCTGGCATTTCCCTTTCAAAACATTCGGTTTCCCAGAATGCAGTTGTGACAAACGAAATCTGTGAAACCTCTAGGTTTTAGTGGTGCTGTAAAGTTGTGGAAAATCGAACTTAAATTGGTAAAATTAAGATTTTTTTTTTTTCTTGGCTAGACCCTGAAAATTATGACAACCTTAACATTCGTCAGCCATGGCCTTATTACCTGTGACAGGTGTGTTCTCAAACAGGTAATGAAAAGCGATATAACACCTGAACGCATTCTTCTGCACCACGTGCGCTGATCGATTGGACGGGCCTGAAAAGAGGGCAGGTCAGGAGTGTAACTGCAGGAGCGTGTTAGCCTTGCAGCCCATATTAATCTGCTAGGCTTTAATTACGGCAGCTTCATATTGGTGCTAATTGCGTGTTTACAAAGCGCATTGATCCAGATGCCCTTTCAGCTAAAGCACAGCAATGCTTAATCGAGGCAGCTGTTTATATTTCAAAAGAGTATACAGCTTTAATATCTATGAGTGACACCCACCCAGTTATTTAGTCTGCCTTTTCACACCATGAATTACATAAGCTGTAAACGCAAATTGCTGTCAAGCGTTGCATTTGGTGATTGGAGACGCGGCAGTAAAAATGTATGATTCTTTCCAGTGTAGCCCTTCCAACCTCAGCCACCTCAGCTGTAGCTGTAGTCATTTTCATGAAGGGAGCGACTGTTCGCATCTGAAGGGGGCAGGGGAACGCAGCTCGCACCAAACCCACAGTCGACGCACTTCGATTCAGCTCACGGGAAGACGTGATTGATTTCTCAGCTCTCTGGTACATGAGCTGATGGGAGAAGTTAAGATGAGATTTATGCGAGAGGGGAAGATAGATGAGCGATAGAGTTCAGGGTGTTATCGGTGAGAATGAATATTGGTCATTTGATTGGTTGTAATAGCCCTTACCACCCCGTAGTGGTTGTGAGAGGGGTTTGCACTCATTCCCAACGTGTTAGTTTTGGACTGTAATAACAGGGTTTGTATACGTGGGCATGAAAGAAAGGAATAACGAGAAGCAGATGTCGATGCCAAGTAATTAATCGGTCTTGTACAGACCCGCGGTGCTTTATAAGCAGAAGAATAGTGTCATTCAAGAAAACTGTGAGTTGACATGGACTACTGAGAGGCAATGTTGTTTTCCCCAGTTAGGTATGGGGTTGTTTCAGTGTGATCCAGCAATCTTTGCACATGCAGACACACACACACACACACGCACACCTTCCTGTTTTTATGACAAATTGCTGTGATTTTAATAACATAACCATTGCTTACAGATGACCACGAATTTGACAAAACTGTATGACATGTGACTGCTATAGTTCTGGCTGATTTACATGTTTAAAAGTTAGCGGGCAGCGCAGGGGCTCTGTGGGTCACGCCATTACTTCACACCCCCAGGGTGGCAGGCTCCAATCAGGCACTGGATCACTGTGTGTGTGGACTTTGCATGTTCTCCTGCTGCAAGTGTGAGTTTGCCTCAGGTGCTCCAGTTTTCTCCCACAGTCCAAATTACATATGGGGCAGATGGATTAGGTCTAAATAGTCCATGGCATATATATGTGCGTGTGTGTGTGTGTGCGTGTGTGTGCGCGCGTGCGTGCGTGCGTGTAGACATCGCATCTATGGTTCAGGGCCCGTGCGTCTCTGACCAGGATTAGCAGTTGTAAAAAAAAAAAAACGACTGGATGTTTTCTTGTGGAAGTCACAAGAAATCATGTTAGAAACATCTTTAGCTGTACACTTACAACATCCTTGAAGGAACACTTCCTGAGAATTTCCTTTTGTAAAACAATAAAGAAAGGCCACAAGCTGGTGTCGGCCGGCCCTCACGGCTGCGGTGTCCCTCAGGCTCCATGGTGAACGGCTGGGGCTCGGCCTCTGAAGACGAGCGTAACTTCTCCAGCCGCAGGTCCAGCGTGAGCAGCTCTTCCGACGGCTCCGTCTTCACCCATGCCGGCTTCGCCCAGGCGCTGGTGGCTGCTGCAGACAAGGCCGGCTACCGATTCGATGGCACCAGTCTGACCAAGAGAGGTCGGTCGAGGGGTAGCCGAGCCGGGCGTCCGTATTCCCACTCGATGTGCTGCTCTCTGGGAGGAGCCTTTGTCCTCCCTGGCTGCCTCTTGTCATGCATGGCGCACGCGGACCTGAGCGCCGGTCCGTCGTCTGTGAAATGCTTTGGGTTACTTCTTTCTCCCTTTGGGTGTTTTGGGGGGACGGGCTTACACCAGAACTGAGTGAGTGTCCTCCTGACCTCTGGTCCTGCCCGCGCACTCGCTCCGCAAGTTCTGATTCTCCTCTCCTCTCCTTCTATGACACAGACTGGACACTGCTGAAGGAAATCCAGGCAATGCTGCACAATTTCTCACGCTTAATTAACAGATGCTTGGACTCGGCTGTGAAATGAAAATAGTCGGGGCGTGTGGTTGGGGCTAATCTCTTCTTGTGCGGGAGACGCTGTTTGCCTGTGCTGATGCTGTTTGCATTTTGATGCTAACAGTCAACACCTGTCTGCTACCCCATACAGGTAAAAGCTTCCCCCAGCGGCCACGCCCTAGCAGCCCCTTTTCCACAGATGGCAGTGCCATCGGGACACAGAGTCTGGGCCACCAGAGGGCACCACGCCCAGCACGGAAACAAAAGGGGGGGAGACTGGAGCAGACAGCCCCCCACCGCCGAGACACCAGCGCAGACGGTAAGGAAGGGGCTCCTCTGTCACGTGGGGGAAGGGGGGGCCTGTGATTGTGCGTACCGTAGTGTCTGCCACAGTACCCAGTTCATCAGCAGCTATTACACCCGCACACTCCCTTCCCCAGACCTACCTCCTCCCCCTGAGCCCCCGCCCTGCCAGGGAGCACGGATGCCAGGCCCGCGGGGGCCCCCTGGCGAACGCAAGGCTTCCTCGCTGGAGAGACAGCACATCTCCAGCCTGGATGAGATGAAGAGCTCGCTGGAACGGCAGCGGCAGGTCCAGGAGCGGCTCGGCTCTGTGGAGCGTGCGGACGATGGCCGCAGGGCTCACAAGGCGGGTCACGGGTCAGGTAGGGTGGCCCGTCCCAGCACGTCCACACAGCCTTCCTCCGTGTCCAGTAAACCTCTGTTGGCTGTAGGTGGGTTAGGGGTGTGACAGGAAGCATAACTGCTGGGTCGAGCCCCTTCCCTGGTCAAGCCCTTCCCAGACATACCATATATGTGCTTTATAAGCGTGGGACGTGCAGTAAATGTACTGTATAAGCCGCTTTATGGCTTAATGAAGTGTGTTACTTTCTATTCCAAGTAAAACCCCGGTTGGGGTGTGACCAACCATAATTAGCAGAACGGTGGCAAGCTGTTGAAGAGACCTCGGCACTGGGAGGTGGGGGGAGGTGGGGGGGCACGATGGGCCTGACCTGAGACGGGAATCCCTCCCTCCTGCCAGGAGCGCCTGCCCACCCCGCTGTCTGGCACCAGGCCTCTCTGTGGCTGGCAGACTGGCATCCCGTCAGAAGCTCGGTCTCTGGGTCGGGCAAGTGAACGCGCCGAGCGGCTGGCTATTGGCACGGCTCCCGTCACCCCCCCACCCCACCACCCAACCCACTGTGCCCACCCTCTTCACTAATTGGCAAAGATGCTGTCTGCCATCCTTTATCTGTAATCCCAGTATTAACATGGCATACTGACCTTTGACCTTTCCCCTGCTTTCCCACTGCCGGGGGGCGAACAGAGGAGCCCCTGCTGCCGTACAGTAAGCCCAGCTTTCCCTCGCCTGGGGGCCACGGTTCCTCCGGCACTGCGTCCTCCAAGGGCTCCACAGGGCCCCGCAAAGGGGAGGTCTCTCGGGGGCCACACCAGCGCGCCATTGTGGACCATGCTGACCTAGCATACCTGGGGACCAACGGGCAAGGGCCACACCCCGGAGACTCGTGTGAGTGCCAAGGTTGTCTGTCAGGTGGCAGCTTCACGCCGCGCATGGCCCTGGCAGGGGTGCCGTGCAGACAGGCGTGTTAGGGCTGTGTAGGACACAAAGAGCTGTAAACTGAAGGTTTGTGGTACACGACGTTAATAACATAGTAGTGCAAGTAGCAGATTCACCTTTTTATTATTAGACATGGCAGAAAATGTTTGTTGTAGCTGTTGTAATTTAATATATAAAAGATTAACATATGAAGAGGAAGAAATATATTGTGTAGCAGATTAGTGTGTGTGCTACAACTGGACTTGAATTTGCTCATTAACAGCTGTGTATGTGTGTGTGTGTGTGTGTGTGTGTGTGTGTGTGTATGTGTTCTCTACAGTATGAGCTGACCCGATGATGACCGTGTCCTCACCTGTCCTCGTTGACACAACGCCTCACCTCCCGGTGCAATGGACCCTTTTTTTCCTCCATATTTGTGTACTATTTGAAAGAATTAAAAAAAAAACAACAGTGGATAAAAGAGACTGTAAATGTAATGTAAAGACATTCTCACCGTGCTGTCTTTGTTTTCATTTTTTTAATCTTTCCCTGTGTGTTCTGTGCACACACTCTTTCCCAAATCAGCTGTTTCCAGGCTGACAAATGGTTTCAGATTAATCAAAACATAAGAGTAATTCTCAATAAGGTCACACAAAAAAATACAGTTACAGTCCTTGAAGGGAGAAAAGGGATTTTTGTTCTTTGTAAATATACTTTTTGTTGCATTGCTATGCAAGACTATTTCCATTTCGGCTTCATCATCTGTTCTTTGTTTCCTGATCTTTTGTACTTCATGTGAATTTATAGACTGTTGTGCCATAAAATAATTGTTTTGTTATTCAAGTTTGTTAATAATTCATTAATTTTTTAATTAATATTATTAATTTTCATTATTATAATGTTTTATTTTATTTTATTTTGCACTGCAATCTTTTTGGTGAGAAGCACAAAAACACAACTCCTACTGACATGAAGAACCGGCAGGATATGTGAAGAGGAGTTTCTGTACTGTAAAGTAGAAAAAAGAAATATATACAAATGTACAGATATTAACAAAGCGGAGTCGCACAGGGATGTAGGCGAGACTTGCGTCCGTTCTACATGGACGACAATAAGGCTTTTAGAAAACTGCCCTCTCTATGTGTTCAGTCTTAGGCGAATGAGTGGTCTTTCATGGCAGTATTGAGGGGTCTTCCTATACCTATTCCTCTTAGTAGGGGTCTTTAAGGTACTTGAGCGACTACTGGGGCAGTGCAAGTCAGACATTTGCTGATACGTGATTGATTTGTAACAGACCGTGGTTGGTTTTGTACGGTGGGAGGGTACACATGGTGAAGACATCTTAGTGTGTGCCATCCTGGCATAGGGAAAAGGTGAATTTCAGATGCCTCAGGTGCATAGAGCCCATTAGGAGAGTTCCAGCAAACAGCGTTTTGTCTCGTTAGACATGAGGACCAGGAAGACAGATTCGTGGCTCCATCTTCACCTCGTTGCTAGGTATCCAGCTCTCCATACCACTGTCTGCCGACCTCTCCTCCCATCTTACCTTCGCTCAGCATTGCGATGAGTCTTCTTCTCCAAAACACCCACCTGCTCTGAGCTTGGATTCTTCTTCAGAAAGGCAGATTAGTGGTGACCTATGTCTTGCAACTGAGGAAAACGCAGGCTTCCAGGTAATTCATAATTCATAACTGCCATTACATTGCTGTCATACGTTTACCTGATCTTAGAGGTGTTCCATGTCTTTTGGCAATGTTATTGTTTTTATTTTAATTTTTTTTCCCCCATCGGTAAAGATCTCTTATCACCCTGTCTGTTTCCACCTCAGGGGATTTAAGCACTTACGGTGTGAACGTTTTGAAAGCTGCGGTAATTAAAAATAATAAAACTTAGTTGTTATCCAGCTTGGATGTTTCAATGTCATTCATTTCGTCACCTAGCTTTCTTGTCGGCTTCTTTAAAATCAACGAAAGGAGAAGGACCAGGGCCTGCACTTGATGGCTGTCATGCGCTAGCAACTGGAATTAGTAGGACGTTCTTTGCTTCCGTCGCTATGTTTGCAAATGTGTCTGAGCTGCCTTTCAGGAGCTCTGAGAAATACGATGCATTCACAACAAATTCATGCTTCACCTTGGGTAGTCAAAACAGCTGTCGGGGGGGGGGGGGGGGCGCCGCGCCGGGGGGGGGGGGGGGGGGGGGGGGGGGGGGGGGGGGGGGGGGGGGGGGGGGGGGGGG
>JABJVR010000032.1:6083886-6104316 GCA_025773905.1 Chitala chitala
TCACTCAGCACACTCCACATCCAAACAGCATCACTCAGCACACTCCACATCCAAACAGCATCACTCAGCACACTCCACATCCAAACAGCATCACTCAGCACACTCCATATCCAAACAGCTGACCGTGTGACCTCTTTATGGTTCTACACAGATGACATACACTTAACACCATATGAAGCTGTTCATTGCAGGCTTCCTCCACCTCGTCTGCCTGGTGACTGTGCAACATCCGACGGAAGGAAAGTGCAAACCGTCCAGCTAATGCCTAGTAAAAGACAAGCGGCACCTGGCAGAACCCATGCAACGCAGTCCCAAGAACAGAACAAAAGAGCAGCAGCCCATTAAAGTCAACTAATGAAGCTTAAAAATATGCAATTCATTTTAATTCCCCACCCACTGCTGTAGCTGGCGTTAATTGCTAATTGCCACAAGAATGAACAGTAAAAATTACTGTTTAAAAGGGTGCATCTTAAACCATGCTGATAATTCGGCTGACGCACCACCTCTGCACTACCCGGTTTCATCTTCCTTCTCCAGCTCCTATCTTCTCCCACCCACTGCACCAGCTGCCCATGCACAGAACTGTCCCCTGTCAGAAAGCGGTCCGTCCCAGACGCTACACGCACGTCCCCACATATGCGGCATTATTTAAAGGCATTTAGGCGTGAAGCACAGGCAGCAATTCGGGCAGAAGGCGGATGAAAAGGGCTGGTTTTCTTTTGTATGAGCTTCAAAGGAAAGCCTGCCACCATGTCATTACTCGTTAAGTCAATGCTGACAGTTTATAATAGCTAGCAGGACCCTGCTATGAGATCTAACCCAGGTCAGGCCAGCGGGGTGACTTTAATTCTTGTGCTGCTCGGTGACAGAGGAGCACCAAGGTCCGCAATCCACCATCGCGGTCTGTTATGAAGGAGGGTCAACCTTCACGTTTCATTCCCATGCAAGTGCCACAGCTTGGTGGAAACCGGTCCTGTTGGCCCTTGGGCTGGAGTTCTGATGGCTCTTGTTTTGCCAGGCTGGACTGGCTGGACAAGTGAAGATCTGCGAGACCTGAAGACAGCAGGTATCCTGCAGCGCACGCACACCTGTGTGTATCAGCCGTTTGCCAGCCAGTTGACATTTCAGAGGCAATCGGTATTAACTGGTGCTGTCAGGGACACAAAGCCATCCATCTCAAGCAATATTTATGAACCAGGCCTTAGTGGTGTGTGTCAATGTTTACATGAAAAGGGGAGGAGAGCAGGGAGGGGTTTGCAGCAGCCTGTAAATAACTTGACTTTGAAAGGTCATTCTTAATCCATCACCTCGACAGGACTGTCCGGCTAACCGCAACAATACTCGCACACATTTTCTCTATGAGGCCCAGGCGAACTGTGATCCCCACTGCAAAATTCATATTGTATTTTGCCACCGAATGTATGCCTTAATTTCCCGATCTGGATCAGCACAGCAGAGATGAGGGGAGAGCCTCGTTCTCCAGCCCCAACACAGGGAGATCATCCTCTATTCCACACATCACATCAGTAAAGTTTGGGCCAAAACCCCAGCCCCCACAGATCACAGTTCATGTTTGCATCACCTTTGTTGCCAAGAGCAGCGGGAATTCTTCGGCAGCGCTGGTTAGCAGGATCCAAAGGAAAACTGCCTTTAATGAGGCAGGTGAGAAGTCAAGCCTGAGCACTCTCTGTTTAATTAGGCATCTCCATATGCCCCTGGGGATGTGGCGGGGCATCTGGGGGTCAGGTGGCATGAGCTGCTGAACAGGTGTGGAGGCTCAGTCTCTCACCAGGTGAGTCCCGGCAGGCCAGCCTACCTGTCTCCCATCCAAATACGGAGAAAATTAAGAGGTTATCTCCTTTACTCAGGCCAGCCAGGTTAGGGTTACTCAAAACCTCCGTCCTTTTAACACAGAAGTTTGAGATGCAAAACATCACCAGATACCTGCAGCTGCACCAGTCCCAGGACATAGGTGTGTGAGGGCAGCAGGACTGCCATATTCGGGTGCCCTTCTGGAGTCTTTGGTGTGAAGCAAGCTAGAGGGCTCGTTGGCACGGCGACTTCCACCTCTCGTGACACACACTCCGCTGTTCCAAGCGGGAGCATCGTTCTCCCACTCAGACAATCTGCATCAGCACATGACAGAACAGACCCTGCCACCATCTGCCACGTTCCTCGCTCTTCGCCTCAGGCCGGCGCCAAGGCTCCCGGTGGCTTCTCCCACAACACAGAGTTCCCATCCACTCTCACGGAGCAGGCGTCCATCTTAACTGGACCTCGCGGCGCTGCTCCGCCGCCTCCCGTCCGGGCACCACCATCACTCACGCTGATAAATCGCCCACCATCCAGGCACATCCCATTTCGGTGATGGATGGGCGGCGATACCGGTCTTTGCCTCAGACGGAGCGACGCTCGTGCGTTCGGACTGCGGCACCAGGGTGAGCTGGGACCACCGTCTGATCCGCCTCTGGTCAAAAGGAAAACGTGGATAACAAATAACACACCACCTCTAATAAAATTCATCAGTTTTTATTCTGCAGGAAAATAAGCCTGTCTTTTACGATTAATGGACTTCTGCAAAGCTCTTCATTCTGTTCTGTGTATGTTTTTTTTTTGTACCAACTCCTACATTTTAATAACATTCCCCCAGGTACAATAAGAGATTAAATTACTGTTTTAGTACCTCCTTGGTCATTTATTTGAATTGCTCAATGTGCTGTTGGACTCTTACCAGCAAATTATTTCATATGCAAATTTTCTTTGTGTGCCATTTTTCTTTGGTGCGTATAATTTAAATACTTATTAAACGTAACTGTTCAGCATCTGTTCTTTCTGTCATTTTTGCATTGATTTCATTGTCTTTACATTTTACTACTGAATACTGGTGATTTAAAAAAAGATATGCTTGTACGTTACATCTGTGAGCTGTACTCACATACATTTATAAAAAAAAAAAAAAAAAAAAAAAAAAAGTGGGTATTTTGCAGACATCCATCTCTGTGGTTTACCCCTGCCTTTTTCCTACATATAAAATTCTGCTCCCTCCTGAAAGTCACAAGCTCATTGCAACCTCCAGCGCAACTATAAATCATCATCAGTTTTCAATCCCAGCCATTTTATTAAACCAACGTATTTAGAGACGATGTAGAGGACGGGCATCTCGGTCTCCCGGGGATCCCGCCGCGCGTCGTTCCTTGAGGCTGCCGCTCTCACTGAAGCAAGGAAAACACTGACTCAAGCACAGTGGATTGTTCTTCTCAGAGTACACATATAAACCCTCATAAGAACACAGTGTGTAAACACACGCACATGCACGTCTGAGAAGAATTTTCCAAGCATTCAATAAAACTAGCTGGACAGGCAAGAAATGTGTAATTCTGTGCTACTGAAGTTTTGTGCAGCCGTACATCCGTCTTCCCACAACGCACGCCTGCCGATACCCCGGCCGCCCCCCCCCCCCGTACCTGCACTGCCTAATGTCTCTGAAAGACACTAAAAGGGGCTGTGAGAAAATCCAAAACAAAATGGCTGCTGTTCAGATACGTTCCAGCCAGCGGGCCGAAGGGCCGCGCCATGATCAGTGTTACATACCGACGGCCCGCGGGTAAGCAGCTGGCAGCCAGGCAAGCAGGAAAGGCCACGGGGCAAGGAACACGGTGCTCACACTCATTTATGATTCAACCCACCACATATCGTGCACGGGTGTGCACATGCACACAGGCAGATGTTGGCAGGATTAATTATTAGGAACAGTGATTAATAACCGAACGCCCAAGCTGCACAGAACCCACTCCTGTGCTGGAAAAATTAAACCCATTAATTACAGTTAGAAGGAGGATTTGCAGAAAAGCACCCATTTGGTTCTTCTGCAGCGTTTAGGAACGTTTGGTTGTATGGTACGGATGTCAGAGGCCAGACGCTTACGTCTTGTGAGGAGCTTTGCAATCCATACGGTTTTTCCTAAGTGGTGTTCCAAGCCAAAGGTCACTGTGACATCTTGCCTAGGTCAGGGTCAAAGGTCAGCCAGCACACTCAAAGCACACAGCATCCAAAAAGCCTCTAGTTATAGTGTCAGTCTCTAAAACACAGCAAACGTACAGTGTGGAATGCTACACTTGGGCTAAGGGAAACTTACAGGAATTGGAATTATTACAGTATTATGGGATGTATGACTCTCACTTTCCTCCAGCAAAGTCCTTCTCACAGCACTATCCCTTAAGCAGCTATGTTAAAGAGGAGCCCCACCCACACGGAGGCATCCCTAAACCACACTGCCTGTGACAGGCAGGAGGCAGGAGCCTCCTGTGGCCGTTCTCTGCAGTGCACCAAGCCCTTTGGGCTATCGCGCCTCTGTGATGAACGGGCTCCTCCTTAAAACGGTTTTCAAGCATTCAGCAGGAGACCAGTTTGTCCGAGGAAAGCGGTGCCTGGCATCAAGATCAATCTGCCCCTTTTGCCTGCCCATCAGAAGCCACTGGCATGGACAACGAGGTTTGGTCTGCGCCGTGCCCACTGCTACCCTTGCAAAGTGCACCTCCTAGTGGCTACCACTTGAGTTACGCGTTACTTGTAATCAGGCAAAGGATTTTGTCCAGCCAGAGCAGTGTGTGCAATGTCATACAGCACTGACATGACAATCCAGCCTTATAATGCATACTCAGATGGCATATAACACCAAAAAGCCACTTTCCAAAATTCGGGTCCAAAATTCAAACCTCCCCAAAAGCACAAACACAAAACACTGTTCCCCAAAAAATCTCCTTTCTCCTGCACCCTCCATTTCAGAGTAATAGGGAGGGTAGAAATACAGATGGACTGTAATTATTCACAAAGCCCCCTCCCAAGTGCCCCCTTCCCTGGATCTATTGATCCCTTCCCATCAGACAGGTTATAAATATTTATGGGAGGCTCTGTTTCAGGAACCTGTATGAAGATCACAGAGCTGTGAGAAGGAAAAACGTGGACATATATGGTGCTAAAATGGCACAGTCCTCCCTGGAGGGGGCCGGCCTGCAGGGAACGGGGGTGTTGCCGCAGGTTCTGGTACACAGGAGAAGGGTACCTCAAGGGCAGCTTCTCATTTGCCCCAAAAACTCATCCGAAAAGCTGTGGCCAGTCAAACACATATGAGTCATACCCAAAACACAGATGCAGACAAACAGAGACAATAATTAACATTTAGGGGTTGGTGGGAGTGCAGTAGAAACATTCCAACATTCACACCAAACAAATGCATATATTCAGAATTTAGCTAAATTAGCATTGAGAAGACTGCTGAGATTATTTAAAATTATTCAAAGATCTGTAATCGAAAACAACCGTCACAACCGTCTTTGATTAAATATACAATTCAAACAATGTAATTACGTGCCGTCAAGGGTTAGGCAAAAGACTAAATATATTTAAAATATGTACATTTCAGACATGAAAATAAACCAGATTATACAGGAACATCCATCCTGTTGTCATCAAGTACACACGAATAACGCATCCATTCTGTCTACTTGAACATCTGCAGGAGATAACGGCAGACCTACTCGGTTCTGGGATCTCATTTAAACTGAATATCTCCATTTACTTTTTAACAGGTACATTAACATGGTCTAACAGACCGTGGTAGTCAGTGCGTTTCAAACTGGGGTCATGCCTTCACTTCAACGTCATCCTACCTTGGCTGAAGCAATTTCGTCCCACTTCTAACACCAGTGTAACAGACCAAGGGAGGCGGTGGGTTTCAAAGCCAGGTTGTCATTGCCCACTAGAGAATTAGCCTGCTGAGCCAAAGACCCAAGTCTCTAGCACTGGGAGCTAATCAAACTCTTTGTCCCAACTCTGAGGGTGATGTCACCATCAATGCAGGTGACGTACTGCCACTTGCAGTGGTCACTAAAATAGTCCTCCATGAGTAACCTGTAGTCACTTCTTTCACATAAGTTAAAAAGAAAGAGACAATCAAAGAACAGCACGTCTAAACTTCTCAAGCAAGCGTATTGTGTTTTTTTTCCCCCCACACACCACAAAAATCTCTGTAGCCTACTTAACATCCCCAACAGGACGTAATTACGACGTTGGTGCATTTAGTAACCGAGGGATTAAATACACTACAGAGGTACTTCTATGCAGGCTATCATCAAGAGTTGGAAGCAGTTTGATGAACTGAGTCAACAAGGGTTTATTAGACACTTTAACCGTGTAATATACTGCATGGCCGTTATCTATAATGAAGAGCACTGACTGAATTCATTCAAAGCCGAGTTCACGTTCATTTTAGAAGCCTAACTGCATTTTAAGCTATTTTTAGTAAGGCTATTTCCAACGTAATCAGTATTACCTGAAAATAACCTATACTCGTTTTTGAATTTCTCTGTACTGAGAAAGCCGGGGTAAAACAATGAATAGATGCTTTGATAACAAGGGGCTCCAGGTTTGCTTTGATTATCATACAATCATAGGTTGTGATGATAATCAAGAGCATTCAAGGGCATGTGTCTAAATAAGCAGTCCCTTTCAATATAAAATGAAGGCAAAGAAGTGGTCTCCAAGTGTTTCAGTTATTTCTCAGATATTAAGGCAAATAGGACTTTGCAAAAGCAAGCCCCTGCTCACAAATGGTCACGTTTAACTACTTGCTGACATTCACGTGTCTGCATTCGCCTGCTTCCGACATGGTTTTGGGATCAGTGGCCAGGGCTGGACTGGGACCCAAAAAAAAAAAAAAAAAAACGGTCCATATAATAATACATTGTTTTGGCCCAAAATGCGTCAGACCACTGGGAAAATGCCCAGTATGCCACATTACCAATCCAGCCCTGCTATTGTGTATTTTATGGTCAGCAGGTCTGACAGCCGTCCACACACAATGGTTAGCCCTGTTGCCTCACACCTTTGGGGTTGGGGGTTCAAATCGTGTTAATACCTTGTGTGCTCTAAATTCCCCTGGATAAAATCCAGGCTCCCTTGTGACACTGCGTAGGATAAACGGTATGAAAAATAAACAAGTAAATAAGTCTCCCGGTTCGAATCCCAGCCCAGGCACCTGATGTGTCCTTGAGCAAGACACCCTGTACTAGTTCATTGTAATAGGTATTGCAAGAAATTGATAAAAATGTTCTAAATCGCTTTGGATAAAAGCGTCTGCTAAATGACTAATTTAATCGCAACAGAATAACTAGATTTGTCCCCGTTTAGTGAATCAGACAAGAAAAAATAGCCGTAAACAAAACGTGAAAATCCCACAATCCGTTAACAGCGACCGTCAGTCTGCCTGCAACGTAAATCTGCGCGATGGAGAAGACACAAAAACTGCTGGCGATGAAAGGACTTTCTGTTTCAAACCATCGGGTCAAAAATCCATTTTGAAAGGCGGGTAAAACCGCCTGGCTACACTTCAGGCTCGTCTTCGAACTACATAAACAGGTAAACAACTTTCTACGAGGTCCAAAACTAGAATTGGCTCCGATGTCACTCGAGTCACGCACCGACGGCTTAATCTAAATGGAAATTGGATGAACCGCCTGGATGTGATCCAGCCATCCAGAACAATTAACCCGTATTACAGGCTGGCCTTGGAGGAGTAATTCGACTTTGAATGAGTTTGGAAAACGGGTATGGGGCTGTGGAGCAGCGGGTTGGGGTGCAGGAGGGATTATGGGTCACAGTCTAGTAATCACACCGCTGTAGTCACAAGCCATTACCTGCAGCAGCGTGGGAATTTACGGTGGAGCGTTACACGCGCACAATCTATTTCAAAGACATCAACCTGCGGCGTGAAACTCTTCTCGGTGTGCTCCTATTTGGGTTACCTCGTTACCTTTTAAATTCGTTTACTTTGCTGAGAGTTGCGACAAAGAGAGCAAAAAAGCGTTGCGTACACGCGGGGATGACAGGTGAACATGCCTTGCAGTAGTCACCTGGATCCTCTGTACGCAGCGGTGCAGAAAGCCGTCTGATTGTCAGTCACCATGCAGGATAACGCATTTTCCACCCACTTTCTCCTCCGGTTCTGTGTGCTCATGCACAGTCTGTACAAACGAGCATAAGGCGGAACGTTTTACTTTTCGCGTTTCAGAGCAGTCGCATCCATTCTCTCCCTGTTGACTTTCAGCCTGATGTTACGTAGTGATAACGTATCACACATTTGATATTTTTGTTCTGTTAACAACTAGTTTTACTCTGGTTATCGCAGATAAATCTCAATTTAAGCTGCATTAATACCGGAGAAAACCGCAGCCTAATGAGACAACACCGCTCCTTATGCCGCCTTCCTCCTGCCCGCTGGCTTGCTGCTGGCGAGCCGTTTTCGTCCCACTAAGGACTTACTGTACCAACACACTGACCTTCCCTATTGCAATTACTTTACTAAACCAGCATCTGTTCCCAGTGTTTACAGCATCTCTCCATTTTGAGCAAAATCACAGATAATACATAAAAACCATGGAAATCACGGACAATAAGCGATGCTCCCCTAATTAACACAAGACTGTTGAGCTCCCCTAATTGCTGTGGGATCTTTGGGTTTCCGCGGCCGATTGCATATAGCGTTACATACGAACTCCGAAGTATGCGTGTCTGTTAACATGGGTGCGAGCACGTCTCAGGTGCTCACTATTATCTCATTCCACTTCATCTGGCTGCGTACGTCTTCAAACGGGTAAAAATGCGGGTATCTGTGTCTCCACAAAGAATGAGGTCTTTGAGGTCTACGCCACATAAACACACAGCACACGTTTCCTGCTTCTAGTCCATAGCCACTGCTTCATCTCCCTCACAGGCAGAGCCAGCTGTATAGACAAACGTTAGGGGCATTGTGCGTCCATAGGGGCGCTACTGCAGTGAGTGGTGGTGGAGATGGTTGCAATTTAAGTGGCACCAGTTAAAATCTTGCCTAGGGCACCAAATTGGTGATGCTGCCTCTGGTAACGGAGCACATGACTCAGCCAGGTGACTTTCCAAAAAAAAAAAAAAAATCCGTGGATTAACATCAGCCTAGTCAAGGATCAACAACATATAGCAATAAAGGCCTTCTGCAGCTGTACGCACCTCAGAGACAAAACAAACAGACCAGCACACGAAGACCATAACAAAGTAAATAAAGGCATAATGAGCGGTTGAGCTGAACCAACATTGTCAGACCGCCCTTGATGCTCCGCACTTTTCTAATGATTTTACACCCTCCTCTCCTCCTGTTTCCCAACATGCACAGAGAGATACATTTGAAGATGGCCTCAGATTATTTTGCCAATATGGCTCAATTGTGCATACTAGCTAAGGTAAGCAAAGGTAGTCTTTAATGCTCAGAACAGAACATGCATCAAGGGAGTTCACAATACTGATGGTAATTCTTCATGATCCTCATTATCATTAACACAGGTAGGCCAGTTTATTGTCCCACCTCATCTTGTAAATCCTGCCTCTCAGGTGCGGAGTGCATTCACTTCCACCGGGGTCTGCGTGTAAATACTCTGTGATGGCCGTTTATTCCCCACACTTGAAATGAAAGGGTGTCAAAGAACTTGGATTCATCATAATGCAGAGCTGCTGTCACTTCAAACCGTGATTTTTGCGACAATAATAATGTATCCACAGCAATGCTTAAACACAAACATAGACACTGCCAATAAAACAGAATTTCATTAATCCCGAGGGAAATTCGACTGAAAACAACATACTCGGCGCAACAAAGGCAAAGGTTGTCTAATGTTGTCTCGGAAAAAACTGCTTTAAACATCACATCCTGTAACTAGTTGTGCAATTTGTAGAACTAAACCGAACAGATGCATTCTGGAAATATTACTGCTTCCATTGTAGAGTTTGTATACATGCTACACTAGTTACCTGTTGTAAACAGGAGGATTGGGAACATGGCTGAATCTCTGTAGCCTTAACACTTCTCATATGACCCAACTTGCTGTGGAAATTAGGAGCCTCAGAACTACCCCCTGCAGGAGGCACCTGCAGGAGGGAGCTGAGAATGTGTTAAGGACAACCGTCGTGGACACCAGCCTTTTCTTACTGCTTTATACATGTTAGTTTTGTTTGTTTTAATGACAGCACCCACGTCAAGCAAGAGATGCAGGAGAGGTAACAGGATTCCGTTTCAATTTCACACACGACATGGCATAACGCAAGACAGCAAGGACGGGTCCTAATTGGATTTTTTTTTTTTTAAGCCCACACAATACAGGACACAGCCAAAGCCAAATCAGCCAAGCTGACGCAATATCACAAAGACAGGCGGGATGAAACAATACAGGCTGCACATCTTTGCTTTTCAGGTAAAATTAAGGTCAGACTCAGAGTCTTCCATAAACAAGCTGCTAAAGCAAAGCCATGGAGTTTCTGTTTTTCGTTTGTCCTCACGCTCCTGTTAAATTAATTCAGCCGCAACAAAACATACACAGACGACATTGTGGGTGTGGAAGCTTCAGTCATGGATGAACGACAGCTCCTCTACAACAATCTGGTGATGTTCTGGTGGGAGGGAGGCAGCGTGTAGGGAGAGGCAAAGCCACTGGGTACCGTGCGTGTGAAAGATTCGGGCCGCAGGGCAGAACGCAAACTGAGGCACGGCGCTTGCCACGCTGCCGGCGGCGGCACTTATCTTAGTGTCGGGGGTCCCGCTGCGGGAAAGCGAGAAGCAACACCAGGAGACCTCTTCTCGCCCTGCCGCTGGGCCCTGTGGTCTCATCCCTCTCCGCAGCGACACGTGACAAGAAGCAGATCAATGCGAGGCTCGACTGTTTGGGGGTTGCATTCATGTTTACAAAACGCATTTGTGAAGACCAGAAAAATCTCAGGCTGGCATCTTTTTGCTGAATTTTGGCAGAAAAAAGAATATCATATTTAAAGCTGCATTATACGGTCACTTCCTGCAGAATTAAACCCTAATTGTACTGCACTGTCGCAAAGGGCATACAGAGTGTCAGTCTATAGAAAAGCATTTTAATTGCACAAAGAGCCTTTCACAAAATTGTGGTTTTGGATCCATATTTTGCGCTTGTTCCCAGAGTTGTACAATACGTGCTACACCAATGACTGAAGGCTTTCATTATGTTAGGGGTGGGGGGGGAGAGTGAGATTCCAGGGGAAAAAAAAAAAAAAAACCCTCGTTGTCATTCCACTCCCATCCCTCTCCCCAGCAACGGTTCCCACACCACTCGGCAAAAATAATCACACCCGCTGCTGGTTCTTCTCCCCCAACCAAGATGGAACTGATTACTTGGACAAATTTGCAAGTAACAATGCAATTTAGTAGCGCTCACCAGCCTGAGATGGGAGGCAGCCTACTTCGGCTTTGTGGGAGTGGGGGGGAGGGCTGCAGGTGGGGCTCCTGCCTCAACCAGACCTGAGTCTATATTCACCATTTCATCAACTGGGACAGAACACACATAATGAATGGAATAGCCAATCAGCGAGTTAATATGAGGATAGTTGTACGTGTAATAAGCTTCGCCTGCAGTTCAGCAATGTACTCACCTGTTTTATTTTTTTCCTTTTTCCCTCTTTCTCCATGTGCTTTATGCTCACTTCTGTGTTCAGCGGTGCAGACAGTTAAAATGACATCTATCTACTGGAGATATGCATCCACCACAAGGGAAATTACACCGGTGTAAGGCTGCATTGTTCCCTGCGATTAGCTATTAGCTAACTCATCACACGTCCCATTCTTGCTAAGCTTACTGAGATGTACAAATTATGCCAACTCTAATGCTATTATCCAAAGTAGTCCCTTCAGTTAAAAATACGTGATATAAGCACTTCGCTTTGAAGACAAGAGAAATTGAAATGTATCAAAAGACCACAACAGTGTAGAAGCAGGCGTAATTGTCTTTGAATAAAACAATAGTCTTAAACTGGCAAACTCCTATCTCTCCTGAAGGACTGCCGTGCAGAGCTCTGGCTGTCACAAATCACAGGCAAAGCTTTGTGGAGTGGGTTTCTGTTATGTGATCATTAAAATGAGAAGGCAGAAAATAAAAAAAAAATCTGTGTGCAAGGTAGCTTTGTGTAGTTTATCACAGAGTACTTGTATAGCAGGGTATAACAAAGAATGTGGAGACATGCAAAAAATAAATAAATAAATAAACCATGGAGACTCACTAATAAGCAAAGACATTTGTGTTTATAAGCGCGTTTCCAGCGAAAAATCAAAACATTTTGAAAAAGGATAACCATTTCCCTTAATAAATATGTACCAAGGAGAACTGGTGTTCAATGCAGAATAAACATTATGTACAACAGGTTTACAAAATTCCATGGAAAAAAATCAAAACGGCACTTCTTACGTGTCTGAGTCCGATAGAGCAAGCAGCGGCGCCCTCTTCTGGTGTGATTCGTGTGCAACCATCGACGGTACTACTATAAAGCCAGAGGCTGCACGTACCAAACACGCAAAACAGACACGGAGAAACGTGTAATTTAGGCAGGGTCTGCGGTTCCTGATTCGCCATTATTAACTGAAAGCAACCTTCTTGATGTTAATTATATTACACATTATTGCTAATATGGCATGTCTTGAGTAAAAACCAATCCCAACTCCCACCTCCACATTTTCATTACATTGGTAATATTAACTGAGGTCTGACAGATAAAGCTCTGCTGTATTGGGAACAGCAGTTCAGTCAAGGCTTCGGCATGACTGTGGATTTAATCCTAAAGCCCATAACACCTTTCAAATCTGGAGTGTGTCATTTGTCAGAAATTGCCACTGGTCCTTTGGGATGCAATTTCTTGGCTGACCACAGTTTAGCCGTCCCACTGCTCTGTCAAACACCTGTGAGTCAAGATGTCTAACACTAACATGGTGTCAGACAACTGTAGAAGAAAAAGGAGAACAGGGTCAGGCTTAAATTGCAATGGAAGAAGCCCTAGGCCATAAGCAGGAAATTGGGCGAGGACCACAGTCAGCCTTAATATTGCCGTGTCGCCTCGAAGCACACCAAATGCACTACAATTTGAATCGGGTGCAATCATAAAACATCCTTAGTAAAGGATTCTGAACATGTTAAATGAGTACATTTTCAGTTATGTTAAAATATTTTGTCACTCTTCACAAAGTAATTGAAGGGTCATTTTTGGTTGTACTATATCTCATGAGTAAGTGTACAGGTTGACCTAACCTTTAAAAAAATAAAAACCTATTTACAGCTATAAAGTTCAAACTCGGCAGAATCAAAACAAATTGCCCTAATGGGTTTTCTGTGGCAGCCTCGCCCAACTGAGCTAAAACCACAATAGTAAACTGGAGTCACTAAAAACAGTATGGGAGGGAAAAGGGGTCGACTTTGAAGCCATTTTGTGGTGTTCTAGGTCAACAAACTACAATTTAGTCATAGCTGGAATGCTTAAACATGAGATAGATATTGTTTCTGCTAAAAATATAATACACAAAACAGGAAAAGTACTTTCAGTGGCAGAGTTGCAAAATGTGTAATTACAACTAAATCCACAATTTTTTTTAAATGACTAGATGCTTTCTGCTACTCCTTTTCCATCTAAATTAATTTTGTCTAGTGGCAAAAAAGCTATAAAGAGCAGTTGTGGGATACCTACAAAATGACTGCACAGAACATACCAGTAATTTGCCAGAAGACCATGCAATCAATTTTCAAATAAATCTCCATTAGAGAACTGAAGCATAACAGAATTATACTTGTGATTACTTTGTCATACTAACTGATTTTCCAAACCATAATTGACAGTTGGTGGGAACAGCAGTAAAATAACTTTTATGGACTGTCAATCTAACCTACTGCATACAGACACATATGAAGGGCAACTGCTGGTCACCAGTTGACTTCTTCGTTGCTTCTCGACTGCAGAAAGAAGCCAGTGCATATGGAAAGCTGCTGAGTGCACATGGGAACGCAGACATGGAGATCATCAAACATGGCTGAATAAGGTGATAACCCACTGAACCACAGGATTGCTGAGGGTGGACTGGTACTGCTGATAAAATTAATCAGCTGAACAAGACAAGAAAAGAATTCCTGCATTCACTGCTTATTATAAACAATATGAACCACCCATTTTAAAATCCTTTCCGAATGAGTTACCATGGCAATGACGGCACAAACGGACTTCTGTCCAAACTACTCTGTGCTACAGTTTAAGGGGAGAAACTATTTATACAGTGGGGTGGGTGGAGACCATGGCGTATTAGGGAAGGTAATTAGGCATTAATATCTTTTCTCAATCAACCATCACTATGTAGTCCAAACTCAGCCAAACTGGCACTGAAGCAATTTCACTTGAGCAGAATTGGACATTTTAAAAGGGGGGGGGGGGGGTGTTGCTAATGGAGACCTATGTGCTTTAATGTTTCAGTCACTTCCTGTAGAACCCAAGCTGCTCTCAGCAACAGAGCAGCTAGGTATGAGGACGGGGTGAAGGAACAACTAAGGTCTGGTGGACTTCAGCAGATGGGGTTGGGGTAGTGTGTGTGTCGTGTGCATGTTACACCCATTCAAGCACGTCACCATTGCCCTTAGAAACAAACAGCATCGTGATATTTAAAACTCAGTTTTAAATCCTCCCTAATTTACTTAGTTATGAGTTATTGCCATCACATCACAACCTGAGAGAAACATCTGGGCTGCTAATAAATGGGTTAATTTTACCTGAACATGTCTTTGTTAAAATTGCAATAAATTAACTGATGGCACTTCATGATTTTACAAATTTTTTCACTCAGGACAGCAAACCGCAGGCCTGTTTTAACATGTTTCAGAAGGACAAAAGAAGCACGTTTCAGGTATTTTTCTAATCAAAAAATCTAAGCTGTGTAGCATTTTCATAAACAGCAAGACCCAATGGCACAAAATGAAAATGCAAAGTCACAGACACCAGCTTCCACTTCAGTTAAAGAAATTCAAACCTAGTTTCAAGGAGTTCAGTAAGACATATCACTTGTTTTGTAGAACTGCTCTATGAAATTAGTTTAATTATAGTGACCTGCGTGTGAACTGGAGTGACCGCAGTACTAATAAAACCCTAAACTGTTTCCTGGACAGAAACACTGGATGTTTTACAGCTGCTGTCATTGTGCACCAGAGCACAGTAATAACAAAGAAGCTTGTAAAATAATGTGATGTTTAATGTAATGTGATGTGCTGTTATGGGCTACCTGTGGCAGAGCCCTTGGCCCCTGTTCCTTAACAAAACAAAAACCCTGTTCACCATTCACGTTTTCTGTCCTAGGTGCAGTCACAAAATGGGAAAGGCCTACCATCTCACTCAGATACCCAGCTGTGGCTTTCCATCAAACAACTTGTACAGTCTCCTTTAAATCAATGTCTCAATTTGCTTCATCAAATTTAAACGTCACTTCAGATTAGTGTCATTACCTGAGAACAATGACAGACGAAAAATTGTTCAGCTTGTGAAAATGAGTTGCTGACACTCTACTACTGGCAAAATTAAACTGATAATGCAGTCTTTGAATGTTGAGTACTGCAACTTCCAAACACATGGGGTTATTTTGCTCTTGAATTCATCCATCTGGTAATATTCAGAAATTGTATACAGTGTAACATTGAAGTGCATATGCGCTAGAATAATTTTCCAGAATTATAAGATACAGCCAAAGGAGAGAAGGGAGATCAAACCGAGACTATGCAAGGCTCAAATTGTGAAACGACAAATAAAAAAAATCTGGTAAGCTTTCTTTTTAATATACTTCCATATAAATTACATACATGTATAAGTCATGCTTTGTTTTGGTTTTAGCCCCTGCAATTCAGGGCAACAATGCTGCTGCTGTGTACAACCGCATGAAGCACCAGATACCCCACCTCACACACACTGTACTCAGATCAGTTACTCATGTGACCAAAAAAAAATATATATATGAAATGAACGGACACCAATTCTGCTTTCTGTTCTTCGGCCATCCAATATTCTTCAATATTCAAGTGTCCATATAATGTCCTAACAACGTTCCCTCTAAGTGTATAAAAATAATCCTCAAACATTACATGCAAAAAAAAAAAAAAAACACTTAAAAATAAACCTTGCCCAATGTAAGAGCTTCAAGTTTGGATATATGAAAATATGTTGCAAGGTGAACACGAATTTCACAGCAGGACACAAGATGCTCGTTGATCTGCAAAATAACAAAGGACAGTAAGGGCTATGTAATCTCTGTAGATGAGATGCACTGTAGACCCTAAAACTGTCCCCTTCTGACAAAGACCACGCGAACAGTAGCTGACCCGAAGTCAGCTGGCACTATGTGCCACAAATCATGTCCGGAAGAATGCTTGGAGAAGCTCAGAAGAAGAGGCTTCCCAAAAGTCACAGAGGTAGGGCAGTGGGGAGGTGGGAAATTAACTGCTGGCATATAAAAGCCAAAGCGGTTTATAGTACAACAGGTTTGCTTACAGTGTCTGACCTTCAGGTAGAGTCCCTTGCATTGTGAGAGTGGCAGACAGCAAACAGTGGTGATTCATCACACCTGCCTCCCTCCACAGAAGTGAAAAAGTGTGGGGTCCGTATTTAATAACATCACACGCTCACGCTCTTCTCAGCGTCAACCATGAAAGCCAGAGACGGAAGTAGCAAAGAAGAAGACCGTTTAAAATAATACAGTAATACTAGGTGACGTTAAGGCTTTCGTTCGCAAGCTTGCGTTACATGGTGGCAGTGACAGTAACGGTTAAAGGACAGGGAGAAGCATTTAAGGCAAAACTGGCGTGCGCCATGTTCATTTGGCCAGGGGTAAAGGCACGGGTGGGGGCCACAGGTAGGCAGGTCACTTGTCCTGCATCTTTTCCAGGATGGGCACGATCATGTCAAACTTGGGCCTCTTGGCCGGGTCCTCGTTCATGCAGATCCGCATCAGCTTACAGATGTGGGGCGAGATGCCAGGTGGGATGGTGGGGCGTAGGCCCTCCAAGGCCACCTGGGAAATGAAGGGGGTGTTTAGAAAGAACACGCAGAGATGGAGAGGATGAATTCTTCATTTCATTTTGATTTGCACAGATGGGAACAGACACACGCACACTCGCTCTGTCGGTTTTGTGTGAGGGAACACAAATATTAATGCAAAAAAGTGTGAAATCTTGCTGGCGAATTGCACCGGAAGGTGTTCGGAAGTTGTCTTGGTCAGAATTTAGTGTTCAGCCTCATCGTCAGGATGTGGGCACTCCCATGGTAACAGGCCCCCCCCTCCGGCTCACGCACCTTCATGCCGATCTCCATGTTGGAGAGGTCAGCAAAGGGCACCTCGCGTGTGACCAGCTCCCACAGCAACACGGCAAAGCTCCACATGTCGGCTGAGCGCCGATTGATCTCCTCTGGCTTCTTCTGCAGGGCTGTGGGGGGCAACGCGGGGATATACGTTGTTAATCAAGCCACACATTACGCTCACATGGAGTTTTACACAGACCCATGATCACCCACCCACACCTCAAGGAGACACCGACACCGTCCACATTTTCAAAAAGGGGAAGAATCCAAACAGTCTGGAATACCACGAGCATCTTGACACACAACACAGCCAGGTCCCAAAACACCACCTCACCTTCAGGTGCCATCCACGCAGGTGAGTACATCCGACCCGGGCACTGGAAGGAGAACTTCACATCCGCCATGCTTATTCGAGCTGTCATGTCCTCATCAATCTGTCAACCAGAGCGAAGACGTTAGCCTCATGAGCTCAGCTGGGCTGACACACGGGACTGGTGTGAATACAAAAGCAGCCAACACCAAAAAGACTCTTCAAAACATAAGCAATTTTTAAAGTCCTTGATATTCCTCCCACACAGTCTAACAAATTTAAGATTTGCTGCTTCACACAGAGACGCAAATCAGCACCATTCATTTTTCACACCGACGAGGACGCCAACACAATAGAGACACGGACACAACGGACAAAATTTGAGCAGTAAAAAAGGTCAAAAGTGGTCGGCTAGTAAATCACTGGTTCAACACAAAACCTCGTGTGTGCATTTATACAGACACACAGACACAAATGTTTACCGCTCACTGTTTTAAACCACATTTCCCTGCCGTAATAATGAGGCGTGTGGCCACTTGATCTTGAGCAGCTGATTAGACGGGATAAGCAGACAAGGGGCGTGGTCTCACCATGATGCCCTTGCTATTGAGATAGTGACGTGGAATCATGGGCTCCAACGTGTGCAGGAAGGCCATGCCACAGGCAATGTCCAGGGCAAACTTCACTGCCTGTGTCTGGTCTACCACAAAATCTGGTCAGGAGAGAGTAGGACCCGCATCAGGCAACGAAGCAGGCAACTAAAGAAAAAGACGCAGCCTTCCACATACCAGTGAATAAAGCGGGAGGATGGGACACCTGATCACAAGGCTGCATACACACCAACTCATAAAGGACTCTTTTTAAATAAGCTAATCATTAACAGGTTAGCAGTTTAAATCCATTTATGGACTATTATCGTCATTCGCCGAGCTATAAAGAGAACAGCATGTCCTCTCTGAGGGACGCACTGTAATCTTAAAAGCTTCAGTAAAAGCAGGAGAGGGACTGGCTTCTGGGCCCAGTGCGGAGGACACGCGTGATGAGCACAGCGTCACAGGTACTCACTGGTGCCCTCGTGAAGCACGTTGTAGAGCGAGCCGGAGGGCATCCAGTGTGTGATGATAATGGGGTGGGGGGCGGGGGGAGACTGACACGCCCCCAACACAGGCAGCACGTTTGGATGGGAGAATATCCTGGAGGGTGGTGTGGTACACAGATGGAGCACGTGGGGGGGGTACAGAAGACAAACAGCGACAGGATTGTAAATTAAAATTTTAAATTATAAAATCAACCTACCAAGACGGAGGACTTGCAAAGACAGACACACACAAAAGACCCCAGTGGAGTGACGAACTGCACTCGGCTGTGCGGAGCTAAAGGCCCCAGAGGAGAAGACAGCAGTAGCACCTGAGTTTGGGATACTCTTCGTTGAAGTCGCGGCTCTTCCTGGTGGTCCAGTCTCGAATCTTCAGCACCTTGACCACAATCTCGTTCCCCTGCCAGCGTCCCTGCCACAGCTGCAGCGGACAAAGTGGGAAGCACGTTATTGTTACGACACAAATCCTCAAGAGATCATAAATACCGAGGTGGGGGACTGGGGGAAACACCAGTGTGTAAACGGTACACATCAGGCACAGAAAAGCTCATTCTCAGGTGGTGCAACTCGACTGCCCATCGTAACAACAGGCAAGCTGAAGATCACAGTACTTTAAGGTGTGTGGGACCAACCTCTCCAGAGTGGTTCTCGTTCACCTTGGCCAGAAGCGACAGCTGTTTGAAGTCAATCCCGGCATGTTTGTTGAGGGTGCCATTGCCTACACACACACAAATACACACACAAACACACACACAAATAATAAAGTCAAAGGCAGCCACATCTGACCAAGAATTTAAAGGCATTAGGCAGCTTCTTATTACAAAATCTCACAACGAAGCCGTCACGGAGACGTACGTGGCCTGGTCCGAGTAGTGCCCTTCCAGAAGGTGTCCTTGAAGGGAACCTTGTTCAGGTTTTGACCAAGCTTCTCTGCAAGTTCTAAGGTGGGTGAAAAAGGGGACACGAATCACAAGAGGCAATGTGGAGAAACATGGAGGGAGGCTTTTAAATAGGTTCTCCCTGATGAAAGAGCCTGTACTCCAAGGTGCTCACCTTTCAGATTGTTCCGGAGCTGGTGCTTCGCCTTGTCCAGAGGAGTCTCCCCGTATTTATTACATATACTTACTTGGGCAGCGCTGTTCACCAGGTCCTGAAGAACAGGAGAGACGTCACACAAATAAGAAGTGCAGCTTTCCACTGCCATTATACTTGTGCTGATGTGCCACTACTCTCTGAAAGGAGGGAACTGCAATAGGGTGCTGATTTAAAGAGTGTCCAGTAGAGGGCACACTGACCTCAGCCACCTGGTCCTGCCCCCAAAAGCAGGCATAATGCAGAGGAGTGTTGCCGTGTTCGTTGGTAGCGTTGGTGTCCGCCTTGCACTGGATTAACTGAGAGACAGGAGAGCATGGTACACGGGTCAGCACCAGTGAGAATTACCTGCCATCTTGTTTACAGTAACCATAACAACACACAAAAAAATAACACATTATTAGCACAAACAGCCATGAATCAGGGCAACAATGTCTCTGAGTCCGCACACAACGTGATCGAACAGCGCTTAAACTGTTGTTTGGCACGTACATCAGAGCCTAGTGACCAACGTAAGACTTAATACACAAACAGTGTTCGACCTGAAAAACTGATTCAGTAGGGAACCGGCTTAGCAAATTGTTTTTTTTAATGGCTTAAGGGATGGTATAATGCATCGACGGAAAAAAGAGGAGAGGGGAAGAAAAGAAAAGAAAAAAAAAAAAAAAAAAAAAAAAAAAAAAAAAATTAAATGCTTTAAAAAGAAGAAAAATGTATACAACAAAATATCAAAGGCACAGGAATA
>JABJVR010000032.1:6104326-6116205 GCA_025773905.1 Chitala chitala
ATTTTTTTTTTTGTCCCCTTTTTTACAAATTTTTTTTTTTTTTTTTTTTTTTTTTTTTTAAATCACATCCATAAAAAAATTTGTTTTGGTAAAAAAAAAAAAAAAAAAAAAAAAAAAAAAAAAAAAAAAAAAAAACATTCAATGCTTTAAATACTAGAAAAATGGATACAAGCATATCTCCTAGGCACAGGAATACTTCAATATTAAAATGTTTTTCCTCCTACTAACAGGACAATATTCATTGATTTCATTGATTTGTAAGGAAGGAATACATCTCTGAAGGATGAGCATGTCTCGTCTCCACTTTCCATGTAGCAACACATGTATGTCTCTGTGTGCGCGGCACAAGGAGCCGTTTGGGGCTGCCCGGGTCAGTGCCCCACCTTGGCCACAATGTCGCGGTGCCCATGGCTGGCAGCAAGATGTAGGGGCGTGTCATCGCCACGGTTCATGACGTTGATGCGTGCCCCCCGCATGATGAGCATGTCCACCACGTTGGAGCGGCCCTCTCGACAGGCCCAGTGCAAGGGGCTGAAGCCATGGTCATCCCTGGATGGGGTGGGAGGTCAGAAAACAAGGAGAGACTAAGGCACAAGATCAACAGTCTTTCCTACCTTTCTGTTTACTCAACGTTATAAAGAGGTTTACCTTCATCACTCACTGTCTCTGTTTACTTTGGTACCATGTCAACACGCCTCTTGAGCCATCTGGCCAAAGTACACCAAACACAAGCTTGCGTGTGATTGGCTTAGATATTAGTACATTCCTGTAACATTATCTGCCATTGGCTTTGTTTGAAGCACATTCCTCGAAGATTATGTACCATTGGCTTGACTTACATCACGGGTTTCGCAGTTCTAGACAATAGGACATTTTTTTCCAGGTGTTATGATTTGTAAGAGGTGCTACAGTGGTATTTAGTCTACAAACTCATCTTTCATGTTGAGTAGACGTCATACTCTGTGGGGAGAGGAGAGAACTTGCAATAAAAGCCTACAGTGACATTCAGACCATACTGGGAAAGTAGACAAGGCAGGAGAACTGGAGGAAGGAAGAGTATGAAAGCATTTATCCAACAACAAATTCAGCACAGAATGGCAGGACGGATCCATTTCTCAGACTAATTCCATTAAGTCTCAGTGCCAACCTCAGTGCCAAGGCCTCTGTCAGTGCACTGCTTACATAGCAGAAAAACTGCAGATATTTTACTAGAAGACATTATAAAAAGTATAAGGACTTCCGCTTTCCCATAAAAGCACCAATTTATAAACATCTCAAACTGTATTTAAAATGATGCATTTGCATCAAGACCACGAGTCTGTAATTTATCCACATACAGTATATCGATCTCAGTCCACGAGCACCACTAATCTACATCTGCAGGCAGGACGGCTGCTTTTATAGCCAGTGGCTGCGGGCCAAGAATGAGCACATAAACATGGCATTCAGTCGCTTCAAGTTCTGAAAGGGGTGGTGGGGGGATTACAGCAGACAGACCCAAAGGGAGGGTTCTACAGGATCAATACATAATGTTCAACACTAAAATCACCCAGTACTCCTCCCGAGTGCCTCGGATCCTTTATTTAGCTTGGACCCACCAACGGCAGCCGAGTGGTGGGGGTGGCTGTCTGGACCAAACACTTTTCCCATATTCCTAAAATAACTCGGCGGTAGTAGGGAAAAAGGAGAACCACAGTCATACAAATGACTACGACTTTCCAAAGGCAGCCGAGAGACACGTCGGTCACCATTTACTCCCTACATAGGGACAACAAAACATTAAGCTCATGATGATTAATTTACTGACTCTGAACAATTAGCCCAACACTAATTTGGTAACTGCGGTGCAGATGACCACAGGGTCAATCGCAGAACCGATGCCAAGCCAGGTAAAAGTAACGTGGGGAATTCATTAATTTACTTCAATTACCAGTTTGACACAACTGTGCACTCAGCCAACACACCCGATCACAGGTTTACATTCATAAAGGAATGTACACAGTGGGCTGAACACAGAGGCAACGTTCAACAGTACAACCTAACACAGCGCAGAAGCGGATAGAGTGCCTTCCGTCGATAAAGATCTTGTAACGTCTTCTTCCTGCCTCAGCAGACTCAGCAGCAGGAAGCCCACAGCTGTATCTCCTGTTACACAAATACTGCGTTAGCATGCAGGTCACATTTAGGATCCATGCACAGTCCTTTGTAAGTTCATCGCCGAGCACAAGAGGGATGATGTTTATGTGTAAAATCCAAAGCCAACAGAAGGCACCTGAATGTGCATAGCTTTAGAATTACACCATCTCTTCGCTTAGCAACCAAGCTCTGCTCCAACAACCAGGTCGTTAAGAGAAACGGTCGCCAAGTGAAAATCAGTCGCCTACGTTTGACCACGACTGCACTAATGACTTTACTTCAGCCTTCCAAACTCAACTTTTTATGATTTACCCTTCATGAAGTAGACATTTTATACAACATTTTGCATATTCTACTCCGAAGATTGTGCATGGCCTGGAAAAATTTCTGTTACCAAAGTTTTTCCAGCGGTCGCTAACCGAGGCAGGACAAGGCGTACCCATTATTTCACGAGAGAACGAGCCACCATGGCTTAAATCACACAGTTTAAAAGCAGCTTTCTTGTGGGGAGGTAGAGGGGTTAAGCCCAGTTTCCTGATGCTCTGCAAGCCACACAGACAGACAATTTGAGGTGAACAAATCATAAGTCTGCCAAAACTACCCAGAGCAGCCAAATAAATCTCTTTGGTCCCAATTCCGTACAGCCCTTACATGCATGCCAAGCTGCTTAACACACTCGAGTGGCGTGGGCGACACAGACCAGAAAGTGGACAGTAACTTTCAGCTCAGCACCAAGGGGTGGATGGGGGAGGCATACAGTGAAGCAGGCTTCCCCACTGGCCTTATAAGGGATGGGATGACTTCCTTCTGGATGCACATGCATGCCTTCACAGCTGCTGATGCCATCAATCAACCCACAACCCCCTGCCCCCAGCTCCCCGGAGCCTCTAAAATACAGCCCCCTCCTTAGCAGAGCTGCCAGTGCTACCCAGCTACCCAACATTCACCCTGATAGCTCACACCGCTTCCCAGTTACAACAAACCAGTATGGGTCCAATACCCTCCTCCTTAGGACATGTACAAACGCCTCTTGTCATGATGATGCATGGAAAATTATGTATGAAAAAGCAACTTTTCCCTTGTAGAAGGCTGAGCCAGCTACTGTGACAGTACCAGTTACTGGTACAAGTACCGCAGACTGTCAAGGAAAGCAGGATTCTCGCTTGTGCCCCCTTCATAAAGACAAACTAATATGTTCCAGATCAGCTCCAGTCCTCAGTGACTGTAGTAATCACAACCCCCACAGCCCCTCATTGCCCCCCGCCCTCACCCCTGAGCATGAACACAAAACGGAAGCCATTACTGGCACAAACTACCCTTGTTCACACATCTCCTTTGGCTTGCTGGACTGCTGGGCGGGAACGCAAACGGGCGGATATGTCAACTCATTTTACTGCAGAATGATGAAGTGACCAGCTGTGTGTGTGTGTGTGTGTGTGTGTGTGCGCGCACGCGCATGCACGCACACACGCGTGTTCCTGGTTACCCCTTCCAGGATGGGTCAGGCCACGGCCAGGAAGAAAGCTGGGACCTGTTGATGAATGTCTGTCCACACCTTCCCCACCATAAGTGCAGAAAGGGAGGGCAGAGAGGCCACACCACATGACCGCATTCTTGCCCATAGCAAACATGCTAGTAAGGCAGCGGTCAGACAGCCATTATGCAACCTTCTCTCTGCTCCTTCTTCCTCCTACAAATTCCTAAAGCATCCATTTGCTTTTCAATAATCCCATTAAGATTCAGGAAAACCCCAACACTACTATGTAAAAAAAAAAAAAATAAAATTAAAATAATAATAATAAAAAAAAACTAAACACAAGAAACAGACCAACACCAACAAAACACTACTTTTAAAATAAATTTAACTCTCCAACTGCAGATAAAGACACCAATCTGATAATTTTTGGAACAGAAATATCATTTGACAGTATCTTACAGTACTGGTCATATGTACCATTTAATCACCAGCATGGTTAAAAACATATCCCCATGCCTTATATAACTGAGCAGGAAAGAAGATCTCTCTCAGACAAGCACTGGCTCCTACTCCTGGACCCCTCCCTGAGGAGCTGTAATGCAATACCATATTCAGCTACATAACCTAGTGGGGACCCCCCAAGCCAGACAACACTGTGTCATCCTGTTCCAAACGTGTCAGGGCAGGTTACCAACTGCCTAGGTGCCCTATCAGGTGTGCCCTCTAGGGGGCCCTGTCCCAGCCTTGTGATGCATTCAACCATCCTGCTGAGTGCCTCGGTGAACATGGGCCTGTCCAGTGTGCTTTTTGTTCAGTTCCAAGCATCCTGTTTTCCTTTTTGTAGCAATTTAATCTTTCAATTCAGGCAACAGGGCTGCGGCTGCCACTCTACCTAACAGGGCTGCGACCACATCCACTGGTGCTCAAACAAGCAGTCGCATTCTGAGTACACCTATCCCACAAACACCTGCTATGGTTTTAGTCAAGAATACGTTTGCGCAGTGCATTAACAATAGCATTCTTTTAGCTTCTGAAGTTTCAACAACCAAAGCACATGAATTCATGTGAAAGAAAAGCATCAGCAAATTAGAAAAAGTACAAATACTTTGGGTAGACTACACAGTTTGCTAATGATATATATAATTTTTGGCGGAAAACTCCGTTATGCTCACGCCCTAAAGTGCCACTCCTCCACCAGTCCTGACTAGTTTAGTAAGGCACATATTTCAGCAAAGGAGAAAGGCTGCAACACACCCACAGCACATATCTCTGTGCTTAATTACTCTGACAGCCAGCAGGGAATTAAAACATCAAGACTTGATCCTTCCAGGCATGAAAAGAGCTCTATCTGTGGGGAAACACAGTTCCGATTCTTATCCGAGCACCATCACGTGCAGCGGCGGAAAAGAAACCCGAGTCTATCAAGGACGACAAGGGCGGGAGGAAGTCAGTCTGTCTTTATCCTGCTTTGTAAACATATACAACTTTTCTCCTTTATCACACACACACACACACACACACGTACATTTTTTCGGAACGTGGGCGTCAGTCACTTGACAATTAGCAGGACTTTCCTGCTCTACACCATGTAAGGAAACATGGATTCTATGCCCGGCCCTACAACATGCATTCATTTCCACACACGTACACAATTGAGCCGAGTCAGCTCCCCGGCATGCGCGCGCACACACACACACACACACATTCCAGAGATGCAAAAGTGCACCTGTCATACCAGTAGGTAAAGTAAACAACTTCTTACTCTGGCCTGACATAAACGAATTCTGCTCATAATGCATTTTCCCAAACAACATATTTACATTCATTATCAAAGGTTTGACATGACTTACATGTAATACTTCAATATAGCAAGACCACTCTTTACCACTGCCAAAGACTGTCAGCTCAGTTTGACAGTGAGGGAGACCTGGATCTGTCAGTGTCACAGAGCCATGCGACCCAGTGACACCACAAGGCACGCCACAGAGCGGGCGCACACCAGGACCAGAGAGCAAACCCGAGACCCATGTGAGATCCTGCACTCACTATACTCTCTATCATCTGAACATTAAGTTCTGGACCCCACCCTGTGTTACACATCCACAAGCAGGTACACTCAGAACTACTTGTGTCTTTTTTTACTCATAGTTTAGCACTCCGTAGACAACCATTGTTCACTGGCAGGATTTCAGTTCTGACCATTTTCAGAGCAACCCAAAACCATTAAGGACACCTAACTGTAACAGAGGGGACGCTCAGCACAAAATGCAAGCCCAATTTGCTCTGGGAACCTTTCTAGAAAATGGCTCTCTATAGAAACACTCAGTCATGCCATCTGGAACCAATTTTCCAGGGTGGCTGTCTGCAGCTTAAGTACTCAGCTCTGCAAAGAGAGTGAGCTGCATGCGGGGATTTATGCTTTCCATTGTCCATCAAGTACCAGGAGTGTTCAGACCCTCATTCTAAACACTCGTACATCCATGTTTAGTCAGGAAACGAAGCTTTGAACCATACCATCATCACCATCATCCTTGCGTAGTACATGCTCCGCCAACTATGAGTCATTCTTGCCAGAGCTACTATGCTGCGCAATCCAAAATAGTTTTAAGAGGAATACCAGAGACAATTCATCTAAAAAACAGAAACGTCATTTACACAGGCTATAAAGCAAACCCCATGCCATCACCATAGTGACTAGTTTGGCTTCATCTTGGATACACAGAGAGAAAATACAGTGAAAGAAAATGAAATTTTTATTTTTTTTTCCATTGCAATCATATTTTGAATTCTGACCATTGCCCTCTGCATTATTCTTCACACGTTACCAGCAAGAGAAGCATGTTTATGTTCCATTATAAATTCAGTGAACTGAGTTGGCAGGGTACCGATTTACCAATTAAAACACTGACAGGCTGTTCTGAGGTATTCAGAAATTATTTATTAATATTCAGCAACAGTCAACCAAGGTGAGACTTGATTAATGTTGCCATAATAAAGGGTGTGAAGGCCTGCATTGGTCAAAATGATTTCCTCTCACAAAGGTGCTACTTTGTCAAGCGGAACAGACGTAAAGACTTTAGCTTTACTCTGCTGATGTATCGAACTTTCACTACTTGAAACATTTAGCTCCTTCCTCCAAATCATTTGAGCATCATCTCTAAAAGTTGCTACGTTTTCCCCCTGAGAACTACCATGTTCTCAACACGGTGTTTAAAGCAGAGTAGAATCCAAGTTCAAGCATAGCCTCTTACCAACACACACACACACATGCACACATACACACAGGCTCACCCCTGGTTGAGGTCATTCTCCGTGTTGTCCAGCCACAAGCGCACAGCAACAGCGTTGCCCTCCCGGCACTGTGTGAATATGTCATCCATGATGGCGCCGTCTCCGTGCCCCTAACTGAACGGTCCGCCAACTGCAGGCCAGAGCAGCACTTGACCTGAGACAAGAGGCAGGACAGAAGTGAGATTGGACAGGAGACTGTGAGCATGAGTGTATTGAGAGTCAGAAAACAGACGCTGCACACATTTAATCAACAATGTAGGATAGATGGCTAAATGCAAAGATGCAATCTTAATATCAGGTAAAATAATAATACACATTGGGAAGACTTTTGGTTTATGTAGAGTGAAAACACTAGCTCTATCCTACTGATGGGTGATATAATCATTTATCAAGAGCAGTTCAAACTGTGCCCACAAAATGCATTTGAGAGTTATTGTAAGAACCACCACACAAATCCATACTTACTCATATCAACTACAGAACAAGCCAGGAAGCACCTATTACACAATCCTTGCATGTCTGGAGGCTACATAATTTTTTGTCAATACCTGTCTCTATGGAACTCAACTTAGTCACTACATGTTGAATTAAAACAATATTTATATACAACTGAACCGCTAATGTATTATTATACTGTATAAAGTATTTGGTACTACATATACAATGGTAAAATATTACACTCACGTCACATGAACCTGTTCGTTCAACAAGTCACAACAATTTTTTAAAGCACTCAATATTAAAGCACCCCAAAAAAATGCAGGAAGTCTGCATATATGTACAAGTAAATCTTCCTCACTCACAGTGTCTTCCAAACAGGTAACCAAACAGAAGAAGGAAGGTTTTACTGAGTAAATTACTAATTTTTTTTTTTATTACATATGCACGAATTTGGTTAGTTTGTAAAAACAAAACAAAGAAAAAAAAACATGATCAATATCATTAATTATGATTCAAACCAAAAATATCATGATATTTTGCCATATCATCCACTCCTACTCTATCTTTCAATTATGAAGAACTGATATACTGAAGGCAGAAAGCATGCATCTGTGCATAAAACCTCACACTGCTTTTCTAAATGATTAAGATTTTTTGAAATTTACAAAGTTAAAAAAAAACCTTCAACAGAAAAAATGCTACAAACTCAAGAGAAACTCATGCTGTCTAACTGACTCTCAATTATAAACATGCAACTGCTGTTTCTACACATCTGTCATACAGACAACAACACTCAGGTCTCAGTGGAAACAAAACATCACAAGAACAAACTAAGCATAGCCAGCAGTGTGTTTGCGTAAAACAGCTGCGCAACTGTGAGTCACTCAGGAGCCCGGATGGGTCCAGAATCCCTCTACACACTCTTACAGTACAGCTGTAGGTTGGGAAACACCATTTAAAGGCTCATAATGTCTGGATTCAGCTGCCAACAAGTCAACAGGTGTGTTTAAAAAAGGGACAGCGACAGGTAGACAAAACACTCCAGTACTGTAAAGTATAAATGACTGTACGGTGCAGATGCAGAAAAGTGGCTACGTAATACTGCTACTGTCCATAACTCATACATACGTCCTAAACACCAAGTACTGAAAACCTTCAGACAACAATCTCCAGACAACCTGATTTAGTAGTAAGATTGCATTTTACGTTAACTTTACTGTTAAATCAGAGGAGCAGGCGGTCAAAATATAAAACACAAAGTTTTAAAAGTAGGGAAATACGAAAATCGACTGTTTTAAATCGTTCTGACCGATCCAAACCGTCGCATGACACTGAATTTCTGACAACTCCTCATGAAAATCTAAATATTTTAAAGATGAAAGGTTCAAGGACAATGATTAAATTCAACACGTCATGTTGCAAAAGTATGAACGCGTGTAATAATAATAATGAATAGTTTGCCTGCAACCTGCTACAATAAATTAAAATTCAACCAAAAAGAGCATTTTAAATAAACAAAAAATGCGAGCTCAATGACTCCACTTCTGAACTGAGGTAAAAATAAAAGGCACAGAGGACACACCAGTCACGCCTCAGCCGGGGTCACACACTTCCTTCATCTCTACCGCAAAACTCCATTATTCTTGTCTTAATGGACCTCACAAATAACAGCAGCGACGCTCCGGTTCAGCAGCCTAACATGCCGCTCCGTTTGTCATGATAACGCCAGCCGGACTCCGTAACCTATTGCGGGGACAACTTCGGAAAAGCGAACATGGCCACTTTTACAGGGGCGGAACACGTCGCAGCACAGCGGGCAGCACAGCGGGCAACCAGCACCCCTTTCCCCACTGTCCCCGCCGGTGTCTCTGATAGACGGTGGTCACGGCCTCGTCCTCGTCCAGCCCGAGCAAGCGTCCCGATAACCCTGGAGGGGAGAGCCTGAGCCGCCCACGGTTCTCCGGCCGGATGGCCGCACCTCCTCTAACGGGCTGGCCAGCGCGCGGTCAGCTGCTCGCTCGCGCGCGCCGTTTAACGTCTAAATAAAACACATACATGTCCACGTAGACGCGCGAGCGGTGAAGCAAACCGACGTACCTGCTGGCCCCGCTTAAAGCCTTTACGGAGCTCTCCGGAAAATAAAAGTGAAGTGAAAACGACAGACGTCGCCCAGCGTCCACACCCTTGGTCTGGCAGCGGTTGTCTTCCGAAAATCGGCCCGCTACGTGGGGGGAGAGGAATGTCTGCGTGGGGGGGTAGTGCTAAATTTTTCACCACAGCGACCCCTGCAGGAAACGAGAGCCCCGCCCACCGGGAGATCACCAAACCGGGAAAAACACGCACTAATCCGATTACTGTTTAATCGAAATGGATCCGATTTTTGTTACGTGGGATAACTACAAATTCTTCGTACAACTGCGTACACTTCTATATAAAAACGCTTCTAAAATTTTTTTTTATTGTTATTTCTGAAAATTTTCATGGAGGGTGTTCACTACTATTTCTTTTCAGTGAATATTTTGTGCGTGACATCTCTCGGTTTCTATGTTTTGATTATACCTTTGACTTTTTATTGTAAACTTTTAGGGTTAAATACTGTACATGGATTTATACCGTTAGTTATAGCTGAACCTCCACAACTAATACCGTACCGTACTATTATTATCAGGCTGTTTATTAGTATCCCATCATGCATTGGTCACATGACGGCGCTTGCAGCGACCTTCCTTCTATGGTACTCTTGGATGACATGCGCAGTTGGGCTGTAGTAGTTTTGTGGCTTGTATGTGCAGTACACGTGTTTTGCTCAAGCAGGGATTGTTCGGTTTTCATTTTTCCCCCACATTCAGCTTGCTGACAAGGTAAACAAAGTTGTTTGCGGTACCGTACTTTAGATGGAGGTAATGTAGATGTTGTATGGTTTGATGTTGGTAGCAAACAGTTTTGTAAAATGACTAAACCTAGATGCATTTATCGTGATGAAGAACGGGAGAAAATGTAGCAACACTATGGAGGACAAGCTCTCTGAGATAAGTATTAAAGTGCATATTTGGGCCATCGGAAAAACTTACCCAATTTGGTTCTGTACACACATTCCCAGGAAAAGCATGTTCGCAGAGGAAGAATGGAACGACGATGCTGGCACTGACGCTCTTACCGGGGCGGTGATCCCTCGCACAGCGGTGTCAGAGTGTGTTAGTGTTAAGGTCAGTTCGCACCGTATAACTTAAACTCATATCTTGAGATTCTCATTATGTAAATTTGAAATTACTTGTTCATCAAAGTTAAAGCAGTGCAGAAAGTTTGACAAATGCGGTCAAATGTAGCCAGTTACATTGGGACATACGGATGACAGCCTTAAGGAGAAACCGTCTCATATTTTCGTCCAACTTCTTTATTGGACAGCCTAAGGCATGTGGAAGGAAGCGCAGCCTTCTGCGAACTCTCCAGGCTCTGAGCTCGGTCCCTGAATGGACCAGTGACGCAGCACGACAGCACAGTGATGACAGCGAGGTGGAAGGAGCCCCGCTACCTGCCAAGAGGAAGAAGAAACGGAGCAAAAAGCAGAGGAGAAAGACAGCAGCGGGAGAAGGTGCAGCTGAGAAAGGAAGCAGCCAGGAAGAGGTAAAGAAAGAGCCTGGGTCGAAGCTCTCGAAAGGAAATAACACAACGGAGAACAACGTTAAAGGTAAATGTTTACTCTCAGGGCTTGCAAATTTTAAAAATCCCTGGTAGCCCTTGGGGCAGGCACGCTTCAGATTTTGGTAGCCAGAATAAAAAAATACATAATTTTAAATATAGAATATTGAAAATGAGACAAAACATCAGTCAAATACATTTTAAAAACACAATTGTATAAAAGAATCAAATTACAATCATCACTACAAATATCTGGTTCTAACTGAACTGAAAATTCTATGAACTTGTAAGAACAATATCGAACATAATTCAGCCTATGTCAGATTCTGAATCTGAAATATCAACCGAAGTCACAGGTAAGAAAATGCTGCTTGATGTTGAGGGCATAGCATCTCCTTCATCAGCTTTGTCCTCCTGTCCATCGGTCTCCACTTCTCTGTTCTTTGTTCTTGTTGGGGTTTTATGTTCCAGGTGTCTGACAAATCAGTACTGCTGCTCGCTATACACAGTTTGCACGATCACGAATTGAAACTGAAAAAGTGAGCGCGCGTTCAAAGGCGATTTCAATACCCCACATATTTATAGTGGCTCCCCAATGCCCGAAAATGAAATGCAACATAATTACCCAACCAAATTAGTAAGGGAATGCAAAAGCATTAAAATATATTTTTCCTCCCTATAAGATATCCCAACGGGCAGGGCAGAAATACATTTTGGTAGCCCGACTGGATGACACAATAGCCCCGGGACGACGGGCTAGTGATTTTGCGAGCCCAGATTAGGGTTAGGACCGGGGAGGGGCTGGAGGTAGGGTTAGCGTTAGGACCAGGAGAGGGGCTGGAGCTAGGGTTAGGGTTAGGGCCAGGAGAGGGGCTGGAGCTAGGGTTAGGGTTAG
>JABJVR010000032.1:6116305-6145498 GCA_025773905.1 Chitala chitala
TCATGAAGAATGTAGTTTATTAATATCTCTGTGCAGAGAGGTGGTCAGTCCATGACAGGGCTGTCTGGCTGCCACACTGCTAACTCCCCCCGTTACACCTTATAAACGCTCTTTCGGTGGCCGTTTTAGATTCATACTCCACCCTGTCTATACACCATATTGCTTCCATCTTATTAGTTCCCATTTTCTGTTTCTGAATGGGGGGGGTGCAGGCTCGGTCAGTTTGAACCAGTTCTACGGTTTTCAAAGCACGAGTCGTCATTTACTGTTACAATCTTAACAACAATCCCACAATGCATCACACATTAGGCCTAACCTACGCCTCTTCAATAGCACATTATTGTTAGTATCATTATGAACAACAGTTGCTTATAAATTTCTTTCACTTTTCCCCCCTTTTCATTACAAAATTAACCAACCCATAACAAGCACAATAACATTACAAAGAGACAGCCTCTTCGGGTTTCAGTGCCTGTCATCATTGGTCAAGGTGACGTATCTAATGTCCTTTCTCGGTTGAGCTAGGTACTTTATTGCAGTGGCTTTCGTGAATTTACGTCGTTGGTAGGCGCGGTGTCACTTCAGGTCAATTTGCTGTGTTTCTCTTAATTTGTCAATTCGTTCATTTACAAATCCAGACCCATTGTCACTTCCTGTTGTTTTTGGAATTCCCCATCTCAGTATTATCTCTCTCAATTAGCATTTAGCTACTGTCTGTGCATCTTGCTTGTTTGTGGGGAAAGCCTCAACCCATTTAGAAAACATGTCAGTCATTACCAAACAGCACCGCTTCCCTTCACATGGTGTCAGTTCAATGAAGTCACTCTGAAGGTGATCGAATGGCAGTTCAGGAGGTAAATATCCTGCATGTGGTTCTGGTCGGGATCGACCTGTGTTGCGTTTTCCGCAAATCATTTATTTGTTGCAATACTGTTCAGCGCATGTTGTGAAGCCTTTTGTGACCCAAGATTTTCTTAAAAGATCAAACATTCCCCCTTTTTGACGCATGGTTCTACCCGTGAATCCAGATGCTGTTTTTGACAGTACAGTCAGCATTTTGCCAGAACTGTTTTTCAGCAGTAGAAGGGAAAGACTACATTTAGAGAAGTGAGGGAAGGGGAGAAGGTGGGACAGCAGGGAGAATGGGAAGTTGAAGGTGCAAGTGTTTTCCTTTGGTACAAGATCAGAAGCAGAGATGTGAGCGCTACACTTACAGACTGCAGTGCGAGCTGGAAGCAGAATAACATCTAGCAGACCACGACCTTGTCATGATGCAATATTGGTTTCCCATCAGAATTGAACTTGCGGTTTTTCCAAAGAGCCCTAAAGTCATGCACCACACCAGAGGCATAGCAGGATTCAGTATAGATAGTGACAGAGTTATTTTCTGCAAGCTTGAGTAAGGGCTATGAGTTCAGCAGCTTGAGGTGGTGGTTAGAACTGTCGTCTCGCACCTCCAGGCCTGGGGTTCGGTGTGTGGCTCCAGGCTGCCCACGACCCTTAACAAGGTTAAGCGTTATGAAAAAAGAATGAATGAATGAATGAATGAACGAATGAATGTTTGGGCATTGTGGGTCGAGGAATTGCAACTCACTTTGAGGAGAAGCGCTTCCCTTCTGCAGAAATACTGTGGCCTAAAAATATACGTTGTGGTTGTGCAAACTGCAGTTTGGTCAAACTGGCTTTGTGTCCTGGTGCTGCGAAGTGGGTCATAAGGGCAACAGTGACGGCTTCACACTGTTCTCGAGTGGGGCTGCAGATCATGAGGTCATGGACATATCGCAACAGCACTGTGCCTGGGGAAAGGACTAGTGGCTCTAGACTCTTACGCAAGGCTTCATTGTAAATGGTGACTCACAATAACCTTGGGGAAGTCTGGACCACGTCTCACCTGCAAAGGAGAAAGCAAATCAGAACTGGCTATCAGGATGTAGTGGTACCCTGAAAAAGCATTAGCCAAATCTGCAACAGAAAATCACTTAGCATTAGAAGGAACTTGACAAATGGTATAAGGGTTAGGTACAGTAGGAGCTCAAGGCTGTACAGCTTTGTAAACTGCCTGTAGGTGTTGAACAGATCGCCATTCGGTGGGTTGGCCTTTACCTCTGATCTTTTTAACAGGAAATATTGGGGTATGCACCAGGGAAGTTGGACAAGATACAGTAATGCCTGCAGTTTTCAAAGATTCAAAAACAGGAGTAATACCATAGATGGCTTGTTTCAACTGGTATTGCTATTGGCAAGGTCGATAGTCAGATTTTGGAGTTACTTTCATAGGTATCCCCCCCCCCCCCCAGGATCAGTCCTACATTGGTCTTTCCCTGTGCCCACAAATGTGACGGAACCAGAGAGAGGAGGGGGTGTCATTTCACTTCCTCCTCTGAGAACCCAGAACATGTCACTAGGATGTCAGTCACTGTGTTTTTGCCAATGACGCATGCAGATATGAAATTTCAACACGCTGAAAGTAATTCTGTTGTTTTGTAAATTTTATCTGCGCAGCTACAAAATTCTCATTCCACAATAACGTACCAGTACTTACTACATCATTCTGTGTGCCGTCAGACCACTGTTACTCTCCTGGCCAATCCCACAGACGCTCTTTCATACCCACACGTATGGTACAAGTAATGTCCTTAACACACTGTGTTCAGTTCCAGTCCCTTGGAGATCCCCAACTTCTTCCTCCCAGTACAGCAGCTGGAGGCTTCGATGAGAGCCTTGCATCTGGCCCCCGTTTTCCCTTCCACAACCCCTGACACAGTGAGTACCATCATCCGACACGCCCAAGACACCCGAGGCCCCCAAGTTGAACCCGACGCTACCAACACTTGTTTACCTAGTGTGTGTTACAGACATATAAAATCCTGCTCTTCTATAACAAACCATTTGTGTGATTTTACCAAAATCACCATTTTACGGTTATTGTCCCAGTCATTAACTTAAAAACAAGTTCTGCTTAAAGCCTGCGTAATACAACATGGCTTTGGTGGATTTCCACAGGGTGAAGGGACTATTTAACATGCTTGACACAAGCAGATTGTTCCATCCTGAGGTTTCAAGTGTTGATAGTGTTTTTACAATGGTACAGCAAGGCTATATTTAGATAATAAGACACATGGTCAAACTGCACCTGACTGGTTTTTCCGAAGGTTAGCTATTTAGTCTGAATCGGCTGAAGCGTACTGATGTTCTTGCATACGCATAAGACCGAGTTTTGCATGGGGATTATCTACTGTTTTTATTTTCAGGTTTTATTATGTGTATGTAGATTAACAGGTTATTATATAAGACATTACATAGCGTAAATTCTTTAGAAGTCAGATTGGGGTTGGTACACACCCCCCCAGTCCCGCAACTTAAAACCATGATCTAAATTTATGGTCGTGTAATATCCGTCCATATCAATACTGCTACAAAGCATGGTGGGGGTGTGGAGCAGGGCCTGGAGCCAGGGGTTTCCTCTGGGTAAGACATGCTCATGTAACAAAACAAAAAAAAAATTATAATTAAGGATTTACATTAAATTAGGTTTAATTTAATGTGTTTTAGTCAAAATAAGACGGATTTATGTTCGAGCCTGTTTGCCAGACACGGATAGGGTGGTTTGGTTGTGTTTTCGGGAACCTCTGGGTCAGTACTACCACCTTTCTTGGCCTATGACTCCATTTTGATGTGTGAATTTTTTTTCGTGACCACAGTTGCTTTAAAAAAAGTACATAAATCCTTCCAATTTCAGATATTTTTAATATTGATCTATATATGACAGAACATCATAGTGTCTTCCCAGTGACATATTAATAATATGTACTTAAAATTTAGAGGTGCAAAATAATTTTAAAAATCCAATTTTTACCCATTTTTCTACATCCTCATTTGCATATCACATACCTTATGTGGGGTCACAACCCCAAGGTTGAGAACCAAAGTAATAATCATATGTTATTGGCTGTACTCTGTGTACTCTGTGTTTTCAGCCCAGTGTCCCAGGTCAGTGCCCAATGGTTGAATAGATTACTGTCCTCCATTAGGCATGACATGTGATTGGATCAAAATAATAACTTGGACACCATCTAGGCAGTTTGCTGACATGGCCTCTGGTTCCAGGAATCCGAAATGAGTCAATATTCAGACTTCCTTAGCAGCAAGGACATGGAAGGTTGGTCTGGTGTGACATCACTTATGACATTTAACTGCTCTGTGCAGAATCAGCAGAACAGAGTACCTCATAGATGCCCTGAGCCATATTGCAAACAATATTTTATGCATTTTGCAGTTTTCATGCATGTTATATGCCTTGTAATTGGTACTGTTTTTTTTCTTGCATTTTATCAATTAAAAATACAAGTTTAAGTGTGATTGGTCCACCCATAGATAGCAAGACAGCTAACTAATTATGGAAACTGGCTTGACTGAGTCCGTTTGACCTGTATCTGGTTTCAGGGGGTTGGTGGATTGGGGGGGGGGCATTGCAGTAGTTGTTTATCATAAAATGTGTGCACAAAGGTCAGCAACTTTGTCCGAAGAGACTGGTTCCAACTGGTTGCTGACACACTATGACCATAACGGTGGTTAGAATATATACCCAAGGCTTTCCTAAAGAAGACATGGAACCAATGGTCTTCTCTTTCAGACTGCTCACTTCAGAGGGCTTAATTGGGATTTCAAGTGAAATGTATAGTGGGGTGGTAGTATTGGCCAGTGCTGAATCATGTTTTTGTTCACATCTGATTGGTCAGCACTCTGTCTTGCTACTTGTGCTGTCTGGGATAGACTGAACACCCCATCCTTCAACCCTGTGCAGGAAGACAGTTAAGGTCAATTAATTAGTAAATTAACAACAATCAAGATGCCATGTGTAAATGAAGATTAAGTACATGCTCATTATGGGGTAGAAACAGAGATGAACAACCCCTGTTGGTTCCAGCCCTTCTTTCAGTGTGATCCCAAAATAACTGAACATTGTTTAAACACTGAAAACATATTAACTGTAATACATATCAACATATAAATTGTGCTGAAATTAAATATTGCTTGTCACAACGTGCTTACCCTAAGGTACTTACTGAAGATGGCAGGCAATACACAATGTTAATACTAATGTTATTTTGCTTTTAATGAATAACTTGCCCTGGATTCTGTGCTTAAAATTTTTTTTTTTTTTCTATCCAGCAGCATTAATTTTGTCAAAATGCTCCCTCATACCCTGCAGGCAGAGAAGTCAGCCGAACCTGCAATATCGTTTCGGAGAGTTCCACGACCACGACCTGATATATCTTCTGTGAAGAAAGAAGAAACTAAAAGAATTGCAAAGATTTTCGCAACAAATTTCTCTAACAGAAAATAGTCTGGATTTGACCCCTTCTATAAATGCTGTTTTGCAACTCGCCCCTATTGTATAGAGCTGTGCAGTTTTTTTTGGTTCAAAAATAATTTAATAATGTGTGTAATTTTAAGACAGGTCAGATGCCTGTACAATGATGACTGAAAACAAATTTTTATATTTAGAATATTTTCATAAGTATTTTTTACCCACGTGTTATTTATTGCAAGAGATTGTAAATTTAAAGCCTGTAATGCAAAACCTATTTTTGTAGCCTAGTCTTCAACAGGGGTTCAGGTAACCTTTTATATTTTTAGGTAATAATTCACATTCTTGTTTAATGTATGTTTGTGTTGTATGCATTGAATCCTTCACACAACAGTGGAGATAAAGTGACAGGAGGGGTAAAATTTTGTGGGGAAGGGTCAATATGCTTCCCCCTCCCCGGGCGTGGTGTGTACTGGTTGTGCGTAGTGTGTTTGTCTCTGGATCTTATGAGGGTACCCATTGACCTACATTGGGTCATACTGTTTTAACTGGTTGCCATAATGAAAGCATTAATAAAACCGAAATAAATTTTAAAAGCCATGATGCAATGTGTAATGTACTCTTTCGGCAGAGAATTTCTGAGATATAAGACAACTTTAAGGTGCAGTTAGTCTAAGACGAATAAAACTTATGCACCTTATCTAAGCTGTGCGTGCAAAAAAAAAAAAAATTAATTGCTTCAATGGTTTCAACCCGCCAAATAACGGTGAACTGAATATTAACAAAAAAACTTGAAAATTGCAGTAAACACTGACTATTTTTCAGTGCCCTTGGAACATCTAGTACCTGTCCCGAGAAATTATACCCGCGGGAATTCAGAACAGCTGAGACGAGCCCCCGGATGACGATCGTTTCCTAGTAACCTGAAGCAAGAGCAAGTTCGATCAGGGACACAGCGTGACCCTTTGTATTGATCCAAGTTTGCGTTAAACTCAGAAAAACTTCAATACTAATACAATTATTTTGAATATTTATCATGTGGCTAGGCTGGCATATTTTTTCACCATTGTGCACTTTTCACCCGGAGCATGTTTTCTTTAATTCAATTTTTAAATGCATATTGGCATAATGCACTGAACTACACAAAGGAACAGGAATGACTGATGTCAGACATATACAGTTGGATAGTTGTATTGTTAACGCAATCATAACGCAATCAGGGCGAAAACATCAACGGGTGCAGTTTTCCCTGTAATATGATTGAATTAATCTATGAATAGAATATCAGAACCATCGTAAATGCACGATACCAAAAATATCAAAAATATAAATATTATATAAAAAAGAGTAGGTAATGCACATGGCAGAAGTCCGGAGTCGCGTTGTGCATGAAAACTTGAGATACCGTAAACAAGTGTGGGACATGAAAGGCGTCATCCCTTGGCGTTCATCCAAGCGCGAGCCGGAGGGGGCCCGCTATAAATTGAGGAGCTCCGCTGGAGGATGATCATACTCTAGTGTGGCGACAACTCTGGGCAACGTAACGGAGAAGACTCCTCTCTTTTCAATTGGATTTCACACGTTGGAATACGGAGCCGCGCTTCACCCGGTAATCACGGCATTTCTTGTTCAGAATAACTATTCGGTTTATTCCTTCTGCTGTCTTACTGAATAGAATTAAATGGTGGGTACCACAATCGTTATAGTTAGAAAATTTGCATTTAATACACCTGTTGTATTCTTTTTTTTTTCTTTTTACTTACAATAATAATGATGTTTTGCATTTCACAGGCAGTGGTATGCTTCTTTGGACCAGTGTTTTAAATTGTTTTATGGCCCAAAAGTATAGAAGAGGAAGACACTTACAAAAGTGGAACTTATCATTGCCTGAAACCTGAGGATAACTTAGCATCGATTCAACAAGTAATGCACACCATCACAAGTTGTAAAAGCCCAATATCCTGCACTATAATTCCCGCCAGCGAATTATATAATGTCTTTTTTTTCCCCCATTTCCAGGAGGACACTAATCCTGACTGCTGGTGCAAAGTATTCTGAGAAGAGCCAACAGACGAAGGACAAGAATAGAGCTCCTTTAATTACTTCAGACATGGTTGGGATTAAGTCAGCAGAACTTGCTCCTACAGCAACTGTCAAGTTTTTCGGAGCTGGGACCGCAGCATGCATTGCTGACCTGGTCACATTTCCACTGGACACCGCTAAAGTGAGGCTGCAGGTGAGGGACGGACAGCGTGCCGCATGTGCTCATTGGCTCCGTGTAGTGGACATGCCAACGCGTTGACCAGTCGTGCTAGCCCCATACTTAAACATACTCGCCCTACTTAATTACCTGTAAAGTACAGTGACCATTAAAACATTACTGTGTCCAGGGAAAATTAATAGATAATTTTCTAATAAATACCTACTGGTCTCTCTGTCCAGATCCAGGGGGAGTCGAAGCCGACAGAAATGTGTAGTGGGGTTCAGTACCGGGGCGTGTTTGGTACCATCAGCACCATGGTGCGCACAGAAGGGCCTCGGAGTTTGTACAACGGCCTGGTGGCCGGACTGCAGAGACAGATGAGCTTCGCTTCGGTCCGGATCGGACTCTACGACTCCATGAAGCAGCTGTACACGCGTGGATCTGACAGTGAGTGCAGTCTCATGCATGGTTCATCTCCTACATGTAGTGCAGAACACGTGATCCCCGAAAAGATCTACCTGTTCACAGGACAGCATGTCAATTGCTGGTAAAGGGTAGACATACGAAATGATATTACTGATATAGTGCCTTTAAAAGGATCGGCACTGCATAGCTATTCTTGCATTTTTCACCATTTGAGTACGCCATCACAGATATCGGTTTGCTTTTTAAGGTTCAAAGAATTATTTTGTTCCTCTTTCTGCTTTGCAAAATGGATAAAATGTAATTCAAAATAATTAAACCATGTGGCCTTTTCATGCAAACTGACCATTACTCGCACACCCAGATGCCAGTGTTGGAAGTCGCCTACTGGCAGGCGGTACCACGGGAGCCATGGCCGTAGCATTCGCTCAGCCCACCGATGTGGTCAAGGTGCGCTTCCAAGCCCAGGTGCGCCTGGCCAATGAGATGAAGCGGTACAATGGCACCATGGATGCCTACAAGACCATTGCCCGGGATGAGGGCATCAGGGGACTCTGGAAAGGTAAGCATGTTCTCAGCAGGACCTGCACAGTTTTATACTGCACAAATGGGGCACACATGCATGAAATGCAAGAGTGCTAAACTTCTCCTGTCCTGGCCACCTGTTTTAGGTTGTATGCCCAACATAACCCGCAATGCCATTGTGAACTGTGCAGAGCTGGTCACCTATGATATCATCAAAGAGCTGATCCTGAAGTATGACCTCATGACAGGTAAGTGGCATATCCTGTTTAAATTTCTGGGTTTATGTCTCCACATGTACCAAAAGGCAGAGTTTTGAACAGCCTCCCGCTGCAGATTTTTTAAGTGCCGTTGCCCGCGTGTGCTGCAGATAACCTGCCGTGCCACTTCACGGCGGCGTTCGGCGCCGGCTTCTGCACCACCATCGTGGCGTCCCCGGTCGATGTTGTGAAGACGAGATACATGAACGCCTCCATCGGCGAGTACAAGAACGCCCTTGACTGTGCACTCACCATTCTGAGGAAGGAAGGGCCTACAGCCTTTTACAAAGGGTAGGTGCGGTGACGGGGGGGGGGGGGCAGCATATCTGCAAACACACCATCATTAACAGTATACAACACAACAATGTTATAAATGTTTCTGATGGAAAATGAAGACTGCCTTTTCTCCTCTTCATTTCTGCTGCAGGTTCGTGCCGTCTTTCCTACGCTTGGGCTCCTGGAATATTGTGATGTTCGTCTCGTACGAGCAAATTAAGAGAGGCGTAGTGAGACTTCAGAAGTCCTGGGAATCGCCGATATGATGTCTCCATCCAACCTGGATTTTTTTTTTTTTTTTTTTTATGTACAACTTTGAGAAGAAGCGACATATTCATGCTCAGCCTGACAGCTCATAGGACCAAAGAATGCTTCCGTATCTACAGTATGAGCTGAGCAGGTACAAGAAGATGGTTAGGAAGAGTTTCTGGTGCCAAGCAAAGCAAACTGGGCTGTATACAAACCCACATTGTGGTTCTGATTCTTAACTAGACTTTGGTGCATATTAACTCTTTCAACAGAAATAGTATTGTCATGTGAAATGCTGATTAATTATTGCTGAATCTCACAGAATGTCATTAATCTCAGTTTTTTATTACTTTTCTGTACGTATTGAAAGGGATCAATGTTCAATAAATTTTTTAAATGAAACTTATACAACCGTATTGTAAATTCTATTTATTTGTTACAATGTGCAGGCAATCAAACAGTTTTTAAAATTCCTTCTTGGGGAAACATCATTGTGTTTACCTTCTACACATGAACATGATACAGGCTGCCTCTCTCATTCAGGACTTTGGTTAAAACCAGATGCAACACAGGTGTGAACAAAGCAACATACAGTTTTTCCCTTTCCATTCCAAGCAATATTAAGTCATAATTGTCCAAAGTGAACAAGTCGGGATTATATAATATGAACACGTATGTTTGCAGTGTTTGGTCAACATTCATATATATGGGCTCTATGGCTGTAAATGATTTATGGTAAAATCTGAATTAATATACACAATCGTGTAGTTGCTCACACATACAAGTTAACTTATTTGCAGTGCTGGGTGCAACATATAAAGGACAGACAGCGTCAGTAAGCAAACACGAATGGCAAACAGCTTTCATACCTTACGTGTTACTATTTATCAGTATGTTGATTTTTAAAATTGCCCTGCTTTCAGCGGTACTCGGCTATTTTGTGCTTGATCAGTCTTGAATAAGGATGTTTGATGTTTCTTATAAACAAAAACTAATTCAAATTAATTAACGACTGACACTTTGGACAGATTGTACGTTTTAATGGGCCAATCTATGTTAAAAATCACGCTAAAACTCTTTGAGCTCTGCCAAATCGAATTACAGCAATTCTCCCTCAGGCATGTGAAGCCAATTTAAGCAAAGCGTAACATTACGACTCCGAATTAAAAAGGTTAATAAATATGGAGATATGAAAGTAAAAAAAAATTCTCAAATAAACCTGTAAATAACTTTTGGCAGAAATAAACGTATGACATAAATAAATGTTTATTTTCGTTTATTTCGTTTATTTATAAATCGTTTATTCCACAACTGCACAGATTACATTAAATCGAAATATCTGTTTGTTTGTTTGTTTGTTTGTCAGACATTGTTAAGTCCCATTACGCCCCCCACACATTATCTTTAGGGTGATGCTGCCCCCCCTTCCCTCGGTCCGGCTACGGGGTAGCAAATCTGCGCATGCGCGGTTTTACCAGCGTTACAGCGCTTAGGAACAGGGGAGAGGACGATCGTCAACACTCCGAGTTGTTATTTATTTTCTATTTACCAGGTATAGCAGTCCACTTGTCATTTTTTGTTTTTTAAAAGTGCAAAACAAAAATATGACGGAACTGCAGTCAGCTCTTCTGCTCCGACGGCAGCTGGCAGGTAAGTGCTAGCAAGTTAGCACCTCCAAGGCTGTTTGTTTACTGTACTGGTAAGGTACTTAAATGTACAACTTTGGTGTGTTTTTAATCACATGTGTAAACGTAATGCAGCCACTCTCCTTATTATGGCTTAAATTGTCACATATCTCCGAGTTAGTAAATGCGTCAATAATATCATAAGACTAATTAGATAACATATTAGCCGCAAGTTCGCTAGCCTGCAATATATTTTCTTTATATTTTTAGTGTCGTAACGGGTTGCCACTTGTCCTTGTGTGGTTTTATTTTATCTTCGGTCTAGTTGCGTATTATAATACGCAGAACAAACGACTTGGTTCGGATCTTCTCCGAGATCCGTATAATTCAGTCCTACATTTGTTACATCCGACTTACGATGGTGTAATGCGGATTATGTGTAGCGCAAGTTTGAAAGAGGACGACAGTTTAATAAACCTTTCGGACCTGTTTTCAGGCATTGTTCAGTTTAATGGCTTCAAAGAACCGATTTTTTTTTTAATTGTTAATGTCTTTGTTCGTTAACAAACCTTTTCTCTTTGACGTTAAGGAGCCGTATAGGTGGTTGATTCTTTTTCAGTCTTTCTCTCCCAATCAGCTGTACTATTTTACTGTTTTTAAAATACTAAATTTAAATCTGGATATGAAGTCTGATAGTTTATATTGCTTGAAAACCTTGGTGCAATCAATGAAGAAGAGGCAAGTGATTTGGTCAGGACATTTCTACCATCGTGGAAGAGCGTTACCAACGCAGGTGAAGTCCCAGTATGCTCACTGACACTCCTGGACTCTTAGTAGTCATGTTCCTGAAAAACATGAAATAAACATGTGAATACATAAATAAGCTTGCCAGTGGCTCAATGGGTAGAACATCTGGCTGGAATGCAGAAGTCTTCTGGTTTGAATCCCACCCCAGCCACAAGGTCCATCACTGAGCAAGACACTCCACGGTAGTTCCCTAGGAGCTAAATCAGAGCTGCCAACTGCTCCCCTGGGGGATGTGTGAAATGCAGAGAACCATGTTGTAACATGTTTATGTACTCAGTGACAATAAAAACCTGTTATACATATAATTTCAAAATATATATTTAGAATATGTGACATATTTTTGTTCATTATTTTGCCCAGTGTTATACTTAGTGCTAGTTTTAAAAAAGCCCATGACATGTCTAATGTATCTGTTTAATTTGAAGAATTTTCCTGTTTGCAGCCTATGATGTTTAAGGGTCTTTTTTCCTTAATGCATATACTGCATGAGGTTATTTTTTTTTATCGTCCAGTAAATATATTACTTCCCTGTCTTGTCACATCTGTCTGTTTTTTTTAATTGGTCTCAGCTATTGGAAGTACCACAACAACATGTGCTGCTCTTTGTGTTGGCCCAACAGAGTTGAACAAAAGTCCCGTGGAAGGTTTCTCTGCAGGGTTAATAGATGACAATGATCTCTACCAGTGGGAGGTTCTCATCATTGGTCCTGCAGACACACTTTAGTAAGTATGTCAGAGCAGACCTTTTTTGGAGTATGTCTAACAGGCTGTATATATGTTGTGATAACTCAAAGCTGATGTTCATTTATTCATTTCCTCACATCAATTGTGCAAGTATCTGTCCATGTTTTTTTTTTTTTTTTTTTTTTGCAGTCTTAAGAATAAGTAGAAAACTTCACCATCTTATGTTTTCTGCTTGCAGTGAAGGTGGAGTGTTCAAAGCCAATCTTACATTTCCAAAAGATTATCCCCTCCGTCCTCCTAAAATGAAATTCCTTACTGAGATCTGGCACCCTAATGGTGAGTGCGCTGGCTTGAAGAACAGAGGGTCAGCCTGATTTTCCACACTTTCTCCAACTTCCCTCGAGCTCCGATGCCAGACTAATGGTTTCCTTCTTCGTATCTGTGCCCTGCCTCCAGTGGACAGGAATGGTGACGTGTGTATTTCTATTCTGCACGAGCCTGGGGAGGACAAGTATGGATACGAGAGGCCAGAGGAGCGCTGGCTTCCCATCCACACGGTAGAGACCATCATGATCAGCGTCATCTCTATGCTGGCTGACCCCAATGGAGACTCCCCCGCCAATGTAGATGCAGCAGTAAGTCTGTCTCTGACATCAAACCTTCATTCCTTCTCTCAGGAACATAAAAAGGGGTGCTGTACAAGGGTGGAAACCTAGGATTCCAAGGACCTATGCCTGACAGGCCCTCAAAATGTAGAACATATATTACGTTAAGATGTTATGCTAACATCTCTAGCAGTGTCCCTGAACGTGTGAGTGTACCTTCATAAGATGGAAGGTCTTTTTTTCCCCCCCAGAATGCAATTTGTATGTTCACTGATAACTTTTTATCTGAATTGTTTGGTGAAGACTTTGCATAGAAGTGTGAATAATTTGCAACAGCTACTGGCAGAAGGTTGCAAAAACGTGTGAACATAATAAATAATATAATAAATAACTATTTCTATGAGGCCTGCTTGATAGTTGCTTTTTTTATGTGTTTCTCACTGGTCATACAGCACGTCTCATGTGTATTACTGTAAGTTTGACATGGGGTTAGAGGGGAAAAAAAACTCAAGAAACAGAAGTGACTAAGGATGAGCTCATTTTAAAAAAATTAACACTGTGCTGATACATGCTGTTGTTCCAAACCTGTTTCATCCCTGGCAGAAAGAATGGAGGGAAGACAGGAATGGTGAGTTCAGAAGAAAAGTAGCTCGCTGTGTGAGAAAAAGTCAAGAAACTGCCTTTGACTGACGTTTGCCCCGCCGGTTGTTGCTTCAGTTTTTGGGGTAGGAAAACTTGTTTCTTACATATACTGGTTTACATTGTTTATTTTATGGTTGGTTGTGGGAGGGGGGAAAAAAAAAAAAACTTTCAGGAGATATTGGACTATGTCTGCACTTCTACCTGTCATTTCTGCAAGTGACAATGCAGAAATGACAGGTAGTCAGTAGAAAAGGAAGGCCCTCTGTAGGTGAAGATGAGCATAGATGGTAAACCATCATGGGAATAAACATGTTGACCTTTAGGACACAAGGATTGCCCTCCCCCCTCCCCACAGTAAACAAATTCTTGTCATTAAAAAGCAACCAACTTGTAGAGTCATGTTGCCTTGTCTTACAAACATCAGAGCCATTGTGTAACACTGTTTGGTTGCTTAGCAGCCTGTTTTATACAACAGGATATTTTTTACTGGTGTGTATAAAGCCATGTATGGCGCTGTTTGGTTCAGTTGCAGTGAACCTGCTGTTAGGTTCAAGCTACTGTAGTGTGTAAGGGTTGATGCCAGGAGAGAATCCTGCAGTGGTCTGACTGTTCCATGATGTTCATCTTTATTTGTCTGATTCCGCCGTTGTAAATTTAAACAGACATCACCCTCGTTGGGTGTGTGATGTTTGCTTTTAGAACCTGTTAACATGCACTTTCCCTGAGGGTGGACAGTTAAATGCAGACCTGTTTTCTTTCCCTTACTTGCAGGTGTGCGACTGACCAGTGAAGTGACACCGTGTGTGTGCTAGCTGCCCATATGCTGCTGTCCTTGCCTTTGCTGAGTCGTGACTGACCCAGGCTGGCAAAACAGGCTGTGAGGGAAACCAGTACTGGACTTGGACCGGAATGCTAACCAAGTGCCAGTATACAGTCAAAGGAAATACAAAAGAAAAAATCCAAGTGGAACTCTTTCTGCGATAGAACAAACTGCTTCAGTTTTCAGGAAAAGCAACAAAAAAAAAAACTCTGCACATCAGCAGCAGAAGAGGCAGACAACCATATAAACTGCTCGTAGCCACGCTGGAACGCCTAGTGCCAAGTAAACAGCTGTCTGTTATCATCCTCACATGGCTGTTGTTTTTCCCTTCCTGGGACGCTGGTGCCCACGTGATCAGCTCTATCCCCTCCACCCTGCTGCAGCCTCACTGTGAAACCCTGCAAAACGTTGGTTGTGGTCCTCCTTAGCAACCAGTGACACATCAGATTAGTTGGTTTTAAACTCTGTTTGCATGTATCACCTATATGTGGAGTGAAAAAAGAAATGACTAACAGTCTCGAACCATTATGTCATGTTTAATGTACTGCTTGAGAAATGGAGGAAGAATTACAAAAGCAGTACCTTTTTGGCCAGAAGAGGGAGCCATCATGCTTAAGCGTTGTGTTGCCCCGTGCTGCCTGGGTGGGGGTCAGGGGTCAGATTCTGTGCCGTCGGCCGCATTAACACGGCCTTTTCATCATCAGGTGTGCTGTGGCGTGATCAGTGTCATATTTTATCCAAGTGTTTCTCAGAAGTGCCTCTTGTTGCTCTTTCAATGCGTTGTTTTGAACATGACTTCAGAGCAAATAAAGTACACCGCTAAGCGCTCGGGAGGACCCTGACGTTTCCTTTCATTTCAACGTGACGATCAGCTACCGTGACGGTAGAACTTGGATCGGCAGAAATAAATACTTGTATCTCCGTGGCACGCTTCATTACAACGTGTTGCAGTTTCCCCTCTGTTTGCACACTGGAGTTAAAATTTGGAACACCTGTATTGGTTGAATGTAATAACTGCGCATATAATAATTTATGTAAAGAGTAATTCTTGTCATGTTTAGTTCATAATGTCATAAGGTATTACTTCATAAAGTAGTAGCACCTTGTCAGGTGTAATCTAATGTAAACTGTCATAAGAATTCTTAATTTACATTTTGATCAAGTGGAAACTTGTTAGGCTGACTAATGACAGTTATCTTTGTTACATTATGTGCAGTTATTACATTACATCAAGAGGCATGTCAAATCTAAAAAAATTACAGTCTGGTAGCCCTCTGGTTGCCACAGGCTGCTTCTGTCACACCCGAACTGGAATGTGGTCCAGAGGAAAAGCAGCGTTTATTAAGGTGGGTAGGGGCTGCTTCAAAGGGTGCAGTGTAAAATAATACTGCTGCTGTCTCAAAGATCGGTGTCAACTATGTTGAGTACATCCACGTATATCAGTACACATGATTTACAGTTAACACTGTGCTATTGTTCCACAACATAGTACTTCACAGGTGTATGAGCTTCTAGCCCAGCAGGCTAATGTTTAAATTGGGGGTGCAATACATTATCATTACATGCTGCTGTTTTTGCTTTTGTACAAGGTTTGTGCTGCCAGTAAGGTAGGACCAACACATTCCAAAGAAACTCGTTGAATGACATGAGAAGCAGCACATCCTGCGAATTAGCTATACATGAAGGTCACATTAAATTGTAGTTTAATCATTACAATTACAAAGGGGGTTCCAGTTAATTGGTTGTAGGGTTACGTATTAATTTCATGGCTGTGTAGAATGGATTATACTTTTTCATACACAAAATGTTTGCAGTATTCTTGCTCAGAATTGCAGCATCTTCACCAGTTACAGTAGTTATAGGCAGGACTTTGGCCTGAAAGCTGTCATAAACTACCCTGGGACTGTAACTTCTAAGGTTCAGTGACTTTTTAACGTGTGGATACACATACCAGACTAATGAGGGGGATGAAAGGCCCGATTAGCCCAGGTTTGCTCAGATGCACTGTGAAATCAAACATGGTAACTTTGATTTGACTGCCATACAATTATTATTTATGGTGTAATGATTGGTTATTGAGTTTAAGATGTAAAGCAATTTTTATAACATCTAAAATCTCTTAAAAGGAAGACATGAATTAAAAACTAGTGGGGAAAATGGGAAAAGTAAAAAAAAAAAAAACAAAGCATGTACATACACCAAGATGCTATGGCCATGTGCAGAGTAAATGCAGATGCTAAATTTGTTGTAGCCCAGTGTTGTATATATAGCTGTTTGTTTTATAACTAGATAGAGTGCATGGGTCAGAACAAACTTCCTTGTGATAATAGTGGTAGCCAAGCAACAAATTTAATTCATGAATAAAATATAATTTATGTGGGCTCTGTGAAAGGACATGAGCTCTGGAAAAATGGTCCTATTTGTAGGAAGACAAAGCATTTCCCCCTGCCCTTTCCCAGGAAATGGCACATCCCACCTCATGTTCCAGAAGCTAAAAACTTTAGTTGAAATTTAAAATTATTTTAATGATCCACAGAGATGGCATGAAAACAATGTTTAGGAAGATTTCCTACAAAGAAAGCACTCAAGAAGGTGCAAGTTTAATTAACGTCACCCATCCAGAAAACCATGACCTGTGTTTGTAGCAGAATAAGAATGAGATTATTTTCAGCCATACAATGAACAGAGAAAGGTAGTTACATTAACGTTGATTAATTTACTTGATGCCTTTGCCCAAAGCGACTTAATGAGTAAGATTACACATCCATGCTGAAAACAAGGTCAGACAGTAACTGAAAATCAAGCAAAAACTGCTGTCCTACAGTCAAAAACACACAAGATTTGGATAAGCAAAATAAGAGTCCAAATCAACTAAAGCCAAAAATTTAATTAGCAATAATAAAAGGGATAATTAAACAACATTTACGTCCCTGAAATTAACCCTGCGCCCACTCTGCCATTAACTGTCATTGTGACTTGCATTTCAGAAGACATCTCATGCTAATTGCTGTACACAGACTGATAAGTGTCATAATTGAGACAGGTTTTCACAAAAAATTAACAGAACTAATTAGTATCAGGACAAGTAACCTTTCCCAGTGTATACCTGGTGTCATTTACCCAGTATTCCCTGAGACGTCTAAGGGCTGATCACGTTCAGCATAGTCACATTGTTATTCCTAACATATTTTTAGGTCCTCTGCTTACACACTTGTTAATGTTCATGTTTATGACTGCATGTGGATGGTGTGTCTGCATCCACCTCACCATGTATGACCAACATTGCCCCTCTCTACAGCTGCTTAGGTTGGTTCACTGTCCTCAGTGCTGTCACACTTAGGTGCTTCCTTTGGGGGGCACCCTTCAGGAAGTCTGCCGTCACCTGTCCTTCAGCAGCCGTTGTGTAGTTCTCAAGGGACAATGACACAGCCATATTTGCATTTCTGATGCAGATTTGCTAGACTAGAAATATCTGTCTGTCCCTTGATTTATGTTGAATTTTAATTCCCATCTGAAAATTCTTGTAATAATTACTTTTGGAATGCATGACTTGTATCCATTTTAACTCTCCTATTGTCAAAAATTCAGTTATAATCCCACTGTTTATTCTAAGGATTAAACCCTGAATAAATATGTTAAAGATATAAATATATCTTACATACACATATTGATTAAAATGTTATTTAATGAATTTTATTTCCCTAACTAAACGCAAATACCTTTTTAAAGTTAGACGTTATATATTATACACATTATTCTGTAAATACAAGTGAAAATGCCAGTAACGGTGTAACAAACCCACTCAGTGACGAAAAATTGTAGTGACCAATCACTATGGATAAATTTGCATGCATTACCAAAATTTTCCCAAGCGACTTTTAACAGAAATGTTTTAAAACAAACTTCAATTTTACACCACTATTTGCACGTCAGTATCACCATAAACTGTGTTAATGTTGTATTAATGTCCTAATTAAAAGTCATTTATTTTACCTAATGCAAAATCCCACACCGCGCTAGACAACATATAGTCAATCACACCGCTATATAAAACCCATAATTTGTTTAACAGGATAGAGCGGATGGAAGCTCACTGAAGAGGTCACGTGCAGAGTGCCTGGTCACTCCCGTCAGCACCTCGGGGAAGGTCTGAGACAAGAGCCAATCGCTGCCCCAGCAGGGCATCACCTGACGCAGGTGAGCGAGTGCACAGAAACCTTGGGTTATCACGGGTACCATAGCAGGAGAAACCGCTGAAAGTACCATAAACGTGCCCGCGGTGGATGCGGTCTCGGTAACTTGAAAACGCTCGCGGCTGGCGCGTGAGTGCGATGTGTGAGCTGGAGCACGCGCCCAGAACCCAATTCAGACTACTCTCCCTCCGTTCCTTTTGCTGGAAGCGATACAAATCGACGACACAGATTAATTTAATTTCTTTAATCTGGAAAAAATACTTCAAAATAGTATACAATAAGTATCAAATAATGCAAAATGCCTAAATCGCTGATTATTATTATAAATGTAATTGTGTGGGATTATGCTCTGTTACTAATCGTCAACTCATGTTAATGTTTCATGTTAATTCAAGATAAATGTGTGAACCAGGAGACAGATAGCCAAAGATGCGTGAGGTGGTAGACATTTATTTAATATTTTATGTAAAATTTGTGTTGAAAATATAGCATCGAACATTATTATTAATTAAAGATGTAATAACCAAATATAATTTGTATTTAGAACATTTTCAATAAGTTTTTCCTTTCCTTGAATAACAAAAGATTTATCTTGGAGACACGGAATGTACCTGCAGTTCTAGCAGGGCCCACGTGCTCGTGCGCGCGGATAACGCACGCGCTGTCTTTGTGCGCAGTCTTCCGGATGCTTTTATAAATACGCTGTATAAGGGATTTTCCTTTCTCGAATGCTCACACAAACAGTGTGTGGAGTTTATGTAATGCCTTGCAGAGAATAAAATTAATCAGTATAACACAGTACGAACACAGTTTAAAACGTACAAGTGTGCAGTCAGTGGGAAACCAGGAGCGCAAACAGTGGCATAAACCCTAACCCGATACCAGTGAAAATACTACCCTCTACTATCAGATTGATAGGTTGTGTTGGCCATCTGCTTTTTTAAGCGTTATATGTCTTCATATAAATTAGATGTAGAAGTGTACCCAGATACCCAGATTGCATTCTCGTATTGGTCTGATTGATGCCGAGATGTCAAGGCTCCCTTTGTGGACAAACTCACCTGCCTTTCTGTATGTGGTGTCACATTGCACCGAGGTGACACACACGGAGAAGCTGTCACTAGTAGTAAAGGGGGCCGCGTTTCCAGTTACGAACAAGGGTGGGGGCGATGCCACATTAGCAAAGCAGGAGAAAGTGAGAGACGACGGCGACATACGATCATGTACCTTCACCGCAAGCATCAGAGTCGGTACAAACCAGATTTGTAGAGATGGTATCTCATGTCAAATTTTCACTAAACTTCATGAAGGTGTACAGGATATGTAAACTGGCGTGATATTAAATATCTCGTCTTTTACTTGCATACTTTCCAGTAAACTGTAACGGTAAACTACATTTACAGATACACGTGCTTCCAAGAAAGCTGCTAAAGCAGGCAGGTATCGCCTGACAGGTGTGAGCGAGAGCAGGGAAACCTTATGAGCTATAACACCAATGCCCGCATTTTTCATCTGGAATTTAGGTTGGGTTAAAGGTGCACGCTTATGTGTTTTTGTAATATTTCCAGATTTTAAACACTGGCTGTGAATTCAATATCCATTTTTAACGTGTGTACTCTGGAACCACGTCACATTCAAAATGTACATTTTATCTCAATCCATTTTTTGCCAATTTTTCGTTGGTTATTACAAAAATAAAGTCGTCTACAAATAGTTTTTTTGTAAAGGTTGTTTGAATTGAAAGGTACATTTTGTATTCGTCACGCTGTTCGTTAACGTGCCCGATAGGGGGCGCTGTCACACAACCCCGTCTTTAATCCTCGCCGCACTGGTACGCATCGAAGTGGCCTTACGTGAACTTTAAGACCGTTATATCGCCTTTCTGCTTAGGTCCTAGCGATATATAGAATTACGTTGCATTTCTCACCTGTGCTGTGTGTACTCACAATACGCTGCTTACCCAGCTATATTTGAAAAATGTGGCGCTCTGACCCCTTGAATGCTTCCCCTTCCAGTAAATACGTGCACTGTGCATGGCGATTCCTGTTTCTCCTTGTCAGATCCGAATTAAAGGCAGCCTTTTCGCCTCCTTACCTGAGCGTTAATGTTGTGGACCGTGCTGGGGGTGATGCGCCCCCTGGTGACGTAACTATAAAAGTCGCGTGGCTGGTAACAGGGATCAAAGCAGCTCGAGGCACGGGCCCGTTTAAACAATGTTACAGATGATTGCATCGGGTGAGTCTCGCCTGTTTTACTTCGTTATTTGGTTATATGAACAGGTAATATGCGTAATGTAACATTCTGAAATGTGTTCTGTGGTTGCTTTACGTATAAAATTGATAGGCTGTAATATAATATTACTAATAGTAAGAATACATATGAGAATACAAGAATAAATGCTACACGTTTTATAATGTAAATTTGAGAATTCCTTGCAAGACGTATTTTTGTAATCCGAAGGATTCGGTGTTTATCATGCAGTTTCCCTTTTAGGCATATAAATTATTAAGAGGCTGTGTGGAAACGGGTAAACGTGTGTAACATGAGAGGTGTGCCCGACGTCACGGCCGCGCTCCCGGCACTAGTTCACGTGTGGCACCGTGAGGGTGTTGCGGAAGCGACACCAAATGAACATTTCATACACCACTTTACGAAATTACCTGATAACTACAGGTATAAATTACTACTTTTCATGGGCCACCAATTTAATTAGAGAAAAGTTAATTAGAGAAAAAGGTGCATGTTGAGAATTTGTGCTACGGTGTCAGTTGCATGCAGATAAACTACATGCTTCTCTTTGTTCAGTATTTGCAAACGGAGACCAGAGGTGAAGTTTTGAATCCTTTTAAAACATTGTTTTCTAAAATACGTCCATTTTACCTTTGGTCAGTATTTTTTAATTCATGAAAACTATTATTTTCAGTGAAATGAACAATAGCCAACAAATCCCTACTTTGGACAAAATTCAAATTTGTTTGTACAAAACTAGTTGATGTTTACCTTCCTATTAGTTATCTTTTAATAGGCCGTAATCTCAGAGGTCTTTAAAGAATGAATTAAATTAACTACCTGTCCTAGATCACTGCGGTTGGTGCGGCAGACCCAGCCCCCACGTTTTAATCCCACGATCGCCCGCTTTGTGTCCCCCTTTGGACGGTAGGATTTCGCTCACAGCTCTCCTCTCCGTTACGTAACGTTTTAACCTGGGTAGAGCTTTAATGGGCTTGGACACGGTGACACTAGGGCAGATCGTTTCAGCGCAGTTCCCTTTTAGGTTCCCTTCTTCTACAAATAAGCGACTGTCGGCTGGGGCTTCGCGTTTTCCTCTGTTCCCATCGCAGAGAGACTTATTTTCAGTATTATTATTATTATTACTGTTGTGATTACACCCCCCCGTGTCACATTTAATCTGGCCACACCTGTGAACCTGCTCTCTGGGGAGGGCAATGCTTGACTGCGCAGCCTCTCGCCCTAGTTGCTCGGTAAAGCCCGCGGAGGGTTTAAAGGCTAATTCTCCCACATTGTTGGGTCCGTCCTCGACTCAAGTGTGCAGAGACGCTCGCTCACGCCCCGCAGGTCGGACCACGCGCCGCGCGCGCTCCCGCCGCTGTTTGTGAGTCTCGTTCCGTTCGTCTTTTCGCTGCTCCTATTCTTGCTTCAGCAAATCCCAAGGGTTTTAATACGGGTTCCAAATACACGGTTAAAAAGTGATTATTCTATTCTATACGCAGGTTGTTAGATGAATTGCTTCAGATGTATGTGGGATATGCTGCGTCCAATTAAATTTTTATATAATAAAATAGTACAGTAGATGTAGTTGCAGATTTATTCCACTGTTACTCCATTGTGTGGAATAATGGTGCTCTGATTTATATAGGCCTACATTTCATGAATAAGTCAAACTGTGGTAGATATCTGAACATTGCTTGAAACGGAAGGCATTGTACTGCTTGGTTTGTTTTTAATTAAAGCTGCATTTGCTGAAGAATGCATGTATGTTATCATATTTAATTCCACTTACTGTATATTCTTTCTGGATGTGCATTCATCTTTTCTAAGAGGTGAATGGACAAGACAGTGCATCAGTGTAAAAATATGTTGAATCCATACATTCAAAATTACACTTTAAATTCTGACTGTTTCGTACCTTCTCTGACAATAATTTTTATCATTTTATCATGCAGGTCAGAGAGTCACAACGACGACGTCTGGATACAATGTGTCTTAATTCGGCTTCATTGTCTTAATGCATCAGCACTAAACTGATGGCTTAATATCAGGTTGCGTTGTTGTTTTTTTTTTTAATTTGAGGAGCTGAGCAACTGCTTCTGTTTGTTAGCCTGCCTCAAGTGTCTTTTTTTTACCAGAATTTCCAGGCTATAAACAGCGGTGTCAACTCAGCTTCTGTCTTTGTGAAGCTCTCTGGCATTCGGCTGTGCGTCACCTTGCAGGTTTGTGAAGCTCGCTCTGGTTCCAACAGCAGTCTGGTTGTTGTGATGTTGACCTTTGCCCCTGGGAACTCCTGCTCTGCCCAAGCACCCACCGTGCCCTGCCTTTGAAGACCATGGGTGAGGATGAAGGGAGGGGCCGCAGGGAGGAGCCAGACTCAGAGCATGCCAAGATATCGGACATGGTGGCAGCCATCAGCATGGTCGATGGAAGGGCTTCGGGAGCCAGTGGTGCTCTGTACCAGGCCTGGAGGTCTCCTCAGTGCCAGGCAGCCTGCAGGAGAAAGATGTCCCTGCAGGAGCGGGCGACCTATCAAAGGGTGACACGCAGGCCAACCATCGAGTCCAAGAGAGTGTCCATATCAGACGGCAAGGTCAGCAGGCATCTCAGGACTGACATCCAGATAAACATTTCTGAGGGATGCTTGACCTTCTTCCGTTCCCAAATGCATAGATTCCTCATGTTTTGACTAATCCCCTTGACAATCAGGTCAGTCAGGAAATGCTGGGGTTTCATCAGCAGACCTTTGGTGTTTATGTAATAAGGAAACCATGTGTTTTTGATTTGATAAAGGGGTTAATTTGGTGTATGGGTGTTGGCTGAGGGGAACTTAATAAGCCATCCCCACCTGTCATTAAAGGTGTTCCTTTGTTTCCTGTTGCCAAGGCCCATGGCTGCTGTCGATGCCCTTACTGTGGTTCTGTGAGTTCAGTCCTCATATCTGATGTTCCCTTTTTCTTCTCTAGGACTGTGTCCAGCTAAATCAGTACAAGCTAAAGAGTGAGATTGGAAAGGTGGGACATACCAGATATGACACAGTGTGGTTTTTTTGCGTTTTTTGGTTACATGTTTGCATTTCAGTATCTGCACCCCTAATCCAAGCTGAATGAATTTTATCCATCTCCCCCTCCCTCCCTCCCTCACCCGCCTTCTCCACCAGGGTTCCTACGGCGTGGTAAAGCTGGCATACAATGAGGATGATGAACAGTATTACGTGAGTCCTGCTGATAGCACTCTGCTGCAAACTCCATTAGCACGGGTTACTTCCCCTACCATATACCAGTAATACCACTGGCTATTGTTGAAGTCCGCACGGAGGAGCAGAATAAGGTGCTGTGTTGGCTGACTGCCAAAAATAAGCAATAGGATTATTGTAAACAGGGCGCTGTTTGTTCCTGAGTGATCCAGCCTTAACTGGGAGAAATGTCCATTAACCGCATTGTCACAGTGACTATAGCAAGAGAGAGAGAATTTTTTTATTTATTTATTTTTTTTCTCGGCATCTAATAGCTTTGAAGATGTGCAAACCCTTGGTAACAAAATGAAAACGTGCTCATTAAAGCTCCAACCATATTTTAAATGGCCTCCTAGTGCAAAAGCATTTTGCAGATGTAATTAGACACACTTAGTCTCTGACGCCATCTGCTGTAGTGGTCAGGTGTGGGGGTCTACCTAAGCCTTGTGTTCAAAGAAGCCATTGTTAATAGAACTAATAACACTTAAAAGTAAACCCAGTTGGGGTCCTGGTCTTGGGTTCTAATTATGAGTGACATTGGAGCCCATCAGAATATTTACAGAGGAAATTTGTGCTGCATACACTTCAACACCCAATTGCTGCATTTGAATACATTTATCTGGTTGCTCGTATGCAATTTTACCTTTATCCTGAAGATGGTTTTTTTTTTTTTTTTTTTTTCTCCCCAACATGTTTGGGTTATATCTCTTTCTCTCAGGCGATGAAAGTTGTTTCTAAGAAGAAGATGATGAGGCAGTGTGGATTTCCTCGTAGGTGAAAGCTTCGTACCTCATTTCCAGCTGACACCTGAAGCATCAAAATGTGACGAAGTGCTGTAGTATTCCTGCCCTGATATGGAGACATCAATAATAGATTTGAATTATGGAGCTCAGATTCTCCCTACTGCCTGTGCTGTTTTGGGGCATTTGTATTTGCTTACGCTCTGAAGCTGTTTGCCTTGATTTGCTGAGGCGCTGTGCCTGGGGGTGATGTAGATCTTGTCTTTAGGGCGGCCCCCTCCTCGCGGCCGTGAGAGTTCCCAAAGAGGAGAGCCCAAGCTCCTTGGACCACTGGAAAGGGTCTACCAGGAGATCGCAATCCTGAAAAAGCTGGACCACCTCAACGTTGTCAAATTGGTGGAGGTGATGTCTCCCACACAACTGCAACTTCAGCATTCAGAGTTTGAGCATAGGGTATTCCTGAGTGGAAACTGACATTTACATTTTACTATGTTGTGCAGGTGTTGGATGATCCAGAAGAAGACAACCTTCACATGGGTGAGGCATGTCGTGTCTCCTGCCCGCTTACCCGCCTGTGTGTCTGTATCAGTGTGAGGGCACACACACAGGTGTTAACGCTCGTTAGTTTTCAACTGACAGTATGTGCAAAATAAATGTTGTTGGTATTCTAATGTGATTTTAATGATGTTATTAAAATATACCCCTCGAGAAAGATGCATAATTACAGTGTCTGTTAGACTTTGCTGCTTTCGTGTGTATTTTAATGAATTGAAATCTAACCTTCATAAAAACGGGGTAATGCTGCATTTACCGTCAGATTAGTGTTGATTGATTTGCTTCTATTGCAGAGTTTTTAAAATCGAGCGATACTCGTTTACAGCGAGTCCTCAATGCATCTGTAAAATTTGCATGCAAAACCTTTGATTTATTCACTTTTTTTTTTTTTTTGTTTCACCTGCTGTCCTGTAGCATTTGAGTTAGTGCAGAGAGGGTGAGTGTTGTTTTAAAATAACTCTTTCGATTGTGTCAATTTATTTATTTATTTTTTATAGTGCAACCTAACTTTCGCAGTAGATCAGTGGCTCTGTGGAGGAGGGGAGTGGAGGCGTGTAGGCAAGGCTTGGCTCTACGTGGGAGGGAACGCAGTAGTGGGGATTTGATCCTCCAGACAAAAACTGGCATGGGGGTAGGCCAAGAGGCGTGGCTGTCAGCACTGAACCACAGTGGGGCGTGGCTTGGCATTGGCTTGTGCATAATGATAATTAGTGGAGATGGAGGAAGGGGTGTGTTCAGTTGAAATTTTAAGTAAAGGGTCAGCAGCTGCGATTGTACTGAACACTGATTCCTGTTTGTGGTCTCGTCTGACCTCCTCCTGGTTCGACTTAGGCCTGTGATGGAGGTTCCTACAGACAACCCCCTGACAGAGGAGCAGGCCCTCATCTACTTCAGAGATGTTGTCCTGGGAATTGAATACTGTAAGTGTCCTCCATAGATCATTGGAACGCACTGGCACATTGATTTAAATAGGACTGAGAAACAAAGCTATAATTTGAGTTTTATAATTTACAGTTGTCCAAGCAGCACTTTTGGTCCTACAGTGGCAAAATGATTTTGTATATCTGGCAGTGAAGCCTGAAGCTGGTTGGGAAGTCTGCAATGCAGGATGCTGTTGGGGGGTTGGGGATGGGGGTCTTCAGTTCAATACGACCTTACAGGTGCTCCACTTCTGTGAAGCACCTAAATAGTACAAAGCGATTTGCAATTTCATTTTCACAAACTCGCTTCTCTTGCAAATATGGACCTTATTATAAAACGAGGCTTGCCTGAGTATTTACATAAGTGTGTTTAGCTGTTTGCACTTGGCTGCTGTTGAATGTTGCACATGCTTATTATTCTAGACCTTGAGATGTTCTTGGTAAGAGCAGCTGCTCCAGACTCAGGCTGTGTGTTAGGCTTTTCTTTTTTCTACTTCTCTCTCTCTCTCTGTCGATCTTAGTGCATTTCCAGAAGATAATTCACCGTGACATCAAGCCCTCAAACTTACTGCTGGGGGAGGACGCACATGTCAAAATCGCAGACTTCGGGGTCAGCAACGAGTTTGAGGGGACCGACGCGCTGCTGTCGAACACAGCTGGCACTCCCGCCTTCATGGCCCCAGAGATGCTGACTGAGCAGCTACAGGGCTTCAGTGGCAAGGTGCGAGGCGTGTGCTCACTGGCACCATCTACTGGCACGTGAAGGACACAGTAGGCGCATCTATAGCATGTTACTTTAGTGTTAAATAGTGCTCTGTTACTGTTCCTGTAAAAGCACTTCCTGTAACAAGTACAAAGGCTGCCATAACGCAGATGATTTCATTAAACAAATGCTCAGTACTGCTCAGTGCCACTCCCAAACTTAATATTTGTCAAATTTATTGGCGTGGCCAGCAGGAGGTACTCATGTCACAATTAGTTTAGTTTTGTTTGTTGTTCGCAGGCTGTAGATGTGTGGGCTATGGGAGTCACCCTTTACTGCTTTGTGTTTGGAAAGGCAAGAGACTTTTTTTTTTTTTTTTTATCTTGTTCAGTGTGCACTGTCATTTTGACCTGCCTGTCATCACCCTGACATGCTACCTCTAAGAGCTTCCTGTGTCCGTAGTGCCCGTTCCTGGATGAATACGTTCTGGCCTTGTACGAGCAGATCAGGTCCAAGCCCGTGGAGTTCCCGAACACGTAAGCCACCCGCCCCGTTGTCGCATTTCAGCTGTCCGCCTTACCTGGTGGGACGCACACTCCGCAACCCCATGTGACTGATCGTTGCCAAAAGGCTGTAGTTCTGCTGGTGTGGATTCACCCAAAATTACCTTTTATTTTGTAGGCCACTTATCAGCGACGATCTCAGAGGGCTGATTATGAGGATGCTGGATAAGGACCCCAACAGACGGATCTCTATTCAAGAAATAAAGGTCTGCCAGGAATGACATTTCCAACCACTCCGTAGAATGACTTTACAATGCAAGAATATCAAAGGCCGATTGCATTTAAAGCAGATTTTTTCCAATAAGAGAAGTGTAAAAATTTTGGGAATTTTTACATTTATGTCAGTATTTAAAGCAGTGTTTGACACATCTTCTAAGTATATGTATATTCGCTGTTTTCATCAGTGTTGTGCTTAGTGAAGTATTCCTGAGTTTAAAGACGGATTTCAAGTAGCAGTGGGAGTTTTACAGGTAACTGCTCCATTTGTTAGTAAAATATGGCAGTTAGTATGAGGGATGTGCCCTCACAGCCTGGAGGGTGTTGGTTTAAGCCCCAAAAAAATCTCTGCTATAGCACAGTTTAGTAGTCTGTTGATGATAGCAGGTGTTCCAGCTGGACACAGACACTCAGCCACCAGACTGTATGGCAGAATGAACTGGTTTTGTTTTAGAAACGTTCCTTAGTATTAAATCCTCATTATGTTTGGTGCTGTGAGCTGGGCTTGCTAAATGAGGTCAGCAGCATTCATTTCTGCTAAAGGGCATTTGTGAGCAGGTCTGCTGTTATTCGTGGAAACAGGAAAAACGCTGTTGGTAGCTGAGCTAAGCTGATCTGTGCTATCGCTAACCTGTTCTGGAGTAACAAGAGGTGATATACCTTCCATAATTGTTCTAGTGCTGTATCCCCAGGGTCCCAGGTGAGGTATACGCAGAAAATGGTGTAGCAGTAGATGTTACCCCACACTCCTGCCACATTGGTAACTTGGTGACCTCCTGTGCACCGTCCTGACAGCTGCACCCGTGGGTGACCAGGAACGGCACCGACCACCTCCCGCTGGAGGAGGAGCACTGCACCGCAGTGGAAGTGACTGAGGAGGAGGTGCAGAACTCTGTCAAGCTTGTCCCCAGCCTGTCTGCCATGGTGAGACTTCAGCACAGCCCCCTGCATGAGGAGGAGGAGTGGGTTGCCATGGCAATTTGGTGGTTGCACCATTTCTTCTTTTGGAAAAATAAGGAAGCCAACCAGTGCCTTTATCTGTCTAAACCCACACCCATTTCTACTGGTGATGACATACTTTAAAGCATGTCCGCGTGTGATGGTAGTTTCACATATTAGTCAACAATATAAATTAAGGAATTATTTCTTCCTTTATACAATTTGATGTCATTACTTAAGCATTTCAGGTCAAAATCAGTGTAATACAGCAATTAATTAATGACAACTTTAAAAGCAATTTTAAAGACCAGGTAGCCCCATTCATAATCTATTGATGTCATCTATAAAACATTTTTGATGACATCTTTCAAGTTCCTGACATGGTGTGTTAGGATACTGACCACCTGCCGTGTCTGTGTGTGTCTGTGTGTGTCTGTGTGTGTCTGTGTGTGTCTGTGTGTGTCTGTGTGTGT
>JABJVR010000032.1:6145598-6188257 GCA_025773905.1 Chitala chitala
CTGACCACCTGCCGTGTCTGTGTGTGTCTGTGTGTGTCTGTGTGTGTCTGTGTGTGTCTGTGTGTGTCTGTGTGTGTGAGAGAGAGAGAGATGATTCCTGTCTACACTTCTGGCCTGTAGATCCTGGTCAAGGCCATGCTGAGGAAGCGCTCCTTCAACAACCCCTTTGAGGGCCTCAGACGCAAGACAAGATCCATGTCCGCCCCAGGGAACCTGCTGGTGTGAGTACAGAGCCGTGGGCCTGAAGACTCTGCTTGCCTTGGGCTTGGTCCATTAGGACCACTTTTGTTACTCTATCAGGAGAGGGAAATTTTGAACCAACTCTTGCTTTTGGCACCATGTTGCCGTTACTGTTAGCTGAGTGCTAATGCGTAGTCTGTATTCTTACTTATCAGCTGAGAGACATCAGTACAGTCAACTGGAACCTTCAGGACAAAAGACATGTACTCTCACTGCTCATGTCTGACAGCAGTGTAGGGTTACTCTGACAGCAGTGTAGGGTTACTCTGACAGCAGTGTAGGGTTACTCCCCTCGTACTCAGACAAGTCCATTAAAGACTTTAGAACCATTATCTCAAGATGAAGTTCTTTACAGTCCTTTGTGCTGAGGTAAAACGAACATGGACTTGTGCCGATGAGGAGGTGGCAACCCAAGGAACATTTAATTTGTTACGTTTTATTGAATCGGGTAACTTAAAGGGGTGAGCTGTATGTGTAATGGGGTGGATTGGCTCAGGGTTTCTTAGGAAGAAAAATGAACTTACTACCAATCATCCCATCATGCACCTGATTGTGTTGTCAGACTTTCAGAGGTCAGTCATGACCAAATATCGCCCATTCAGTAGTTGTGGTTCGTGTTGTCATGCATTACATGTTTCATTAACATTAGCTGTGCTAAATGTAGGGGCTGAGCTAGACCAGAGGGTTTCTAAGGCAATTATATTTTTGTGCTATGATGATTACACTAAAGCAGTAAAATTAAAGCAGACACTACAGTCCTCGGTTATGCTGACAAGGTGTTTCTCTTCCTCTGAGCTGACCTGAAAGTAGACAAGGAGGGATCAACTGTCCTCTGTTTTTCTGCCGTAAAACAACAGTTTATTTTCTGTTTCCAGTGTAAATCCTGACCCTGTCTGGCCATAAACACTATAATGTTTATTATACTGAATGGATTATGTAGTGCTAAATACAAATCACAATTATTAATCCTCAAATCTTTTGCCATGTGCTTTAAACACTGAACATAGTTGGCTTGAAGATCTTAGGAAATCTTAAGCAACAACTTTTAAGTGGATTTAAAATTATTTTTAAAGTATAATCACCATAATTTAATTAGATTCACATTTGTACAAATCAAGAATAAGTCAAAATAGAAGACACTAACAGTAAAATCGTACCAGGAAGGTAAACTGGGAGAATGACTCAAATTCACGGCAAAATGTCTACAGACCTTGTTTGGCTATGCTAACCCATACAAGCTAGTGTGAGAGCAGGCGCTTGTTATCTTAACTGTATAACCACATACAGGCCAGTGTAAGAGCAGGCTCCTGTTAGCTTAGCTGGTTTACCACATACAGGCCAGTGTGAGAGCAGGCTCCTGTTAGCTTAACTGGTTTACCACATACAGGCCAGTGTGAGAGCAGGCTCCTGTTAGCTTAGCTGGTTTACCACATACAGGCCAGTGTGAGAGCAGGCTCCTGTTAGCTTAGCTGGTTTACCACATACAGGCCAGTGTAAGAGCAGGCTCCTGTTAGCGTAGCTGGCAGTTACCCTGTGCCAGCTGTAACTGTAGATGTATGACCTCCCAGAAACTGCACAAGTATGACGTTTGTTTGTTTTTGCTTCCTTTGCAGAGACACTTCTCTGTTGCGTTTCTCCGCCAAACTGCATCCCTCACTAAGGTAACCGGCCACATTTCTATGGTTCGTTGTACCGGAGGGCTGTAGGAGCGCGTGTGTAGGCACAGGACACGAAAGAGAGTGAGTGGGTATACAGGAGTATGGGTAAGCAGGTGGGCATGGGTGTTTAGGCTGGGTCATTGAAAAACCTGAAAGAGTGCAGGGGCGGAGCTTGTTCAGTGTGTGTGTGTGTGTGTGTGTGTGTGTGAGCGCGTGCGCTCATATACATGAAAGAGCACAGGATGAAATCCACTGTGGCAATCTCCTTTCTTTTTTTGCAGAGCGGGTACTGGTACCAGTGCGGGCACCAATGAGGGAGAGCTGGGTGATCTGAATGAGGATGAGCCTTCATCCTGATGATGATGTTACCACTGCAGAGCCCCTTTATCTTCTCAACGCTCCCCAAGTCCCACACTTTACTGTAATGCAGTTGCAGGTGTCTTTTCATGTGTTTTAATGTGTTTTTTGTTGTTGTTCGTGTAGTATGTTATCTGAATGACTATAACTAACCCAGAAAGCTGTAAGTGAATTAGATCAGCAAAAATCCTGCTCATAGTATTCCTCTTTCCTTGGCAATTCAGTGACTTTTTCAAAAACAGTACTTTATTTAGTTAATTTTATTCTTCTATGACATGTAGAACACTTCTGTAGTAGTATTCTAACCTAACATAAAGAAGAGACGTAACAACTCTTCCTCTTCTGTCTGAATGAGTGTAAGATAACTTAACTTAACTTACTTTACTCACGTGTCAATTAAAAAATGATAATCCGAGATTTTATCTTGTAACTGTTAAGGTATGTGCCAAATAATACAAAATATGTTTTCTTGTCCAACCCGTGTTTCATATCCTAATGTGTGCATCATAGCTGCACTGAAGGCCTTCCATCGTGGCATGGCACTGTATTTTGCAACGTGTTCTCGCTTGTTAATGTGGAAAGTTTACACGACCAGAGGTCCACACCTCTCACCTGCTGCAGTGAATTATGTACGTTTCAGTTCTGTTAATTAGTCCTTAACGTATATGCATAGCATGGCGAAGGGTGATTCGCTAGCGATGAGAAAGCGAGGTGACGGGGTTACGCAACAGGGTAAGACTACGAACAAAACACAGTTGATGAGTGACGGAATAAACACGGTGTGGGACAGCAGTGGGTTTAAATACAAAAACAACACGAATGAGGGCTGTGGCGTTCACCCCCTGGAGTCTGTCCAAGTCCCCCCCTCCAAAGTCCGATAATAAATACCACTGTACAGTGAAGAGAGTATGAGCTCAGGAAGGCTGGACTGGACTTGTTTTTGTAGGTAGCGGTGAGCACAGCCTGCCAGAGTGCTTAGCCTGACTTTTGTAGCGTAGTGCAAAAATGCTGCTTACTCAGATTATGTTCAACACCCCCAACGACACGGACCAAGAAGGGCTGCGCTTTGCCCCATTTTGTCTTGCACAAGTTGTATAGCATTAATGAATAGTTTTTGGGTCAGGAATTATAAAGTTATCTGAGGTAGGTTTATTTATTGGATGGTCTAAAAATTTGAAGAGCTGTTTACTTAAGGATTCTGTCCTGGCCTCACCCACCCAACATTGTCCCTGGGTCGACAGTTTCTGGTCTTCCACCAAATCCCAGCCTCACTGTACAGCTCTGCTCTGAAAATCCCCTCTGATAATCACACATGATCCCGAACGTGTCCCGTGTTTCTGATACTGTGTCAGCAAAGCTACATGGTTATTTTATTAAAAATATGCAAAGAAGCGTGAAAAATATGCAAACGCTGGTCCCTCCTCTTGGAGGTTTTGGGATCTCCTGAGGATGCTGTGGAGAGAGTGCTGGCCAAGTGAAACTGGCGTAGTTATGAAATATACCGAAACAAGACATAAACAATGTGCCCAGGGGACGTAGCGATTAGTTAGCACATATTTTACATCCTCACAAACCAGCAATAACTAATACCAGCTTCAGGGTCAAAACTGCAGTGAGGAAAATAAATCTGTAGCTTGAAACTCAGTTGTTTTCCCCTGCAGAACAAAAAAATATATATATATTATTTATAGAGTCTATTGAGTTTTTTCACTTGTCAGTGTGGTCTGTTAAATGTAAGCTTTATTTTAGGAACCTTTGGATGCAATGTGCAAACCCCGCTTACTCTTCCTCAGGGGAGGGTGTTGGCTGAGCGCCTTTCACTCTCACACCGTTCCTCACTCAGCATCACCTGTTTGTCAGTCAGGTACCTTCAGGGATGCAGGTGGAGTCTTTAATGTAACACCTGAGTTTGAGCATATCTCCTACTCTCGGTGTCTGTTGTGATACAACGTCATTGCTGCATTATTGTAGGTTCTGAAAAGTTCTGTCAGGAGGCGCTGGCTTCTTTTAATTTTGGTAGCATCGCAGACCTGTGCAGATGGAGTGCTTTATCATAAATATAGATTTCAGTTGTTAAAGAGCCATACATTGTACTCTAAAAGCCTGAATTATTTGCTTGGGTTATATTGTGCACAGAGAACAAAAGAGCTGAAGACAAGACCCTCCAACACACACACATCACTGTTTTAATAAAGGAAGTATGAACCTGAGCTGCCTGCAAGGTTTCCATGGAAACGGTTGCCATGCAGTAGTAGTTCTGTTGAAGCTGTGGACACCCCTTGTGTATATCATTAATGGAACACTGCGTGAATTCACCAGGCCTGTGTAGTTACCACAACAGGGATGTCTGACATCAGCTTTATGGTGCTGAGTACATTTAGCTATGTTCGGAGGCTTGGTTCACAGCCCGGTCTGAAGTAATTGACGCAGCATAGAGGTAGCTCAGTACATTCAGAAAAGGGAATTCTCTGACCAAACTGAAAACGGTTCAGCCGCAACAGAATAAGCAAACAAAAGACATTCTGTTCACCCAGTGGGACAGCCTGGGGGGTATGAAGTCAGCAACACCGTGCTAAATATGACCTATCACAGGACGGAGCCCAAAAGATGAGGATCTTCTCCGGTTTCCCTGCACACCTCACTGCAGCATTTGAAAAAACATGGAGAAACCAAGTGTGAATAGTCACATAAGATAAAATGGAACAGTGGACATCACAACTCCAGCCACGTTCTCCGGATTATAGCCAGGAAGTGGCAAAAGTTGTGTACCATTGTTGATGAAGTTAAGGGGAGCATTAGCTGTCTAAAATACTTTGGCTCATTGCTTAGGGAGAGTAAGGTGGAAAGTAAGTTTAGCTTATGTAAAAAACTGTTCTGACTTCTGTACATCACACAGTACCAAAGGTAACAGCCAATATGTATATAAATACACTAAATTTAGTAACAAAATTGCCGGTTTAACACCAGAAAGATGGTTTTGAGGATAATAGCCAGCCGTTTCCTCTGCTGAATAAATAATTAATGTAACACTTGCATTTAGTTTGAAGACCGGTGCAGCTGAGCATCACAGTGACCAAACAAAGGTAGCCTAGCAACAAGAATAATTAGTCAGCACAAACAGGAACTCTCACCAACTGTCACTCAATACAAATTAGCCATTCATAATTAAATATCTGTAATGCAATTAATAATACTGGGCAGCTAATATGGAAGTTAACCATTTTGCATAAAGATAAATTGTTGCCAGCCTTTAAATAAAAAATAATAAATTGGATAAAACTATACATAAATAGACCAAATATTTCTCATTTTCTGCCTGAGAGTGGTGATTCATCATATTTACCATCATATTTAAATTTCATATTTCTTTACTGGACTTTGTTATATATTTCTGTAACATTAAAATTTCTACACTTAAAATAGTCTGGAGTTTGGCAGCAAAGCAAACCCTGCATACAGCGTGGGTTTAACATGTTCAAAATCATGACATGAAAGACATTAAGCACTTTGGTGTTCACAGAACTCTGGCAAATAGAGTTTCGTGCAGATGGCGTATGAAAGCCAGGGATGTGCTGATCAGCTGAAGCATCCCAGGAGAGTGCCTGTCCCTCGCTGACGATGTTCTTCTGAGACCACATGCCTGGAAGGCGGTGCCCAACTTCTGCCCAGCATCCTGCTCTGTGCTACAGCTTGAAGACATCTTTGGCTGATGTAAATCTGGACTTTTCCCCAGAGCCCCAGAGGGAGGCAGGATGTTAAGCCTGTGCTTCTGTATCACAGTGTACTGTTCACTTGCATTCCATTCCAGCATTTTGTTTTCTATTAATAGATAGTTTCCCCCCCTCCCCATCACCCCCCGATAAATAGCAGGCTGAAGGCGTGCAGGGGTTTTAAAAGCTCACAGACGAAGGGCGAGCATCTCCTTTGCTTTGGCTGAGCTGTTTGAGGCTGAGGCACTTGTTTTGTTGCCATGTCTGAGAGATGCGTACCTCTCTCCTTCCTGCGGACCCCGAGCTGGGACCCATTCCGGGACTGGCACCACGGCAGCCGACTGTTTGACCAGTCTTTCGGCATGCCTGCCATCCCTGAGGACTGGTACCAGTGGCCCAGTACTCACTGGCCTGGCTACGTCCGCCCTCTGGCCTTGGCCCCTGAGGTGGGGTCAGGTGCCGGGCCCGTAAGCCCCCCCATGCTGTCACCGTTCTCTCGTGCTCTCGCACGCCAGCTCAGCAGCGGTGTGTCTGAAGTCAAGCAGTCCCAGGAGCAGTGGAAGGTCAGCCTGGATGTGAACCACTTCTCCCCAGAGGAGCTGGTGGTGAAGACCAAGGACGGGATGGTAGAGATCACTGGTAAGTTCGGAGAGCTATTTTCAGAGTTTGCAGTAGCTGCAGCAGTGGCTGTTTGTTTTTACAAACTTCTTTTGTGATAGCTTTTTTTAATGAGATCTCAGTCACAGCATATTTTTACACTGGGCTACATTATGACCGTGCTCATGGCAAGTCATTTCCATAACCCCTCCTGAAGTATTTCTGCCCACTTGTAATGAAATAAAGTCCCATGCTTCACTGCTATGTAAAAAAGTACGGATACTATTATATGAGAAACTCTGTGGGTATTTATAGTCACACTAAAGATGATAGGTCACTCAAATATTCTCTGTACAAACAGTGCCAGAGTCCTGGCAAACACAGGTGACAGAATTCTAAGTTTATGTGTTAGTGACTCAGTTCTCTCCTTCTGACTTCTGCTGTTGCACTGCCGCACTGCATGCTGGGTATAAAGCAGACCGTGATGTCGGTGGCTGGCTAACTGATGACTCAGTGCCTGGCTGCTACCATAAAAGACTGATGCCTGAAGCACAGAAAGCCAATACCCTGTGTTTATAAGCCTAGGGCCAAACACTTATCCCCAAATATTATTTAAACACAATTCATTCACTATTATTGAACACAGCTCACATTTTCACAGAAAACTTTATGCACAAAGGATATTACTGGTGTGGTTTAAAAATTTATCAGACGTTAGGTATGTATGTTTAAATATATTCTTAATCTGTGAATCATACCAACATATGCATGCGTGTAAGGACGCATGGTTTACTGGGGGCTGAGGTTTCCAAAGAAATACGATAATAATTGTGCTGTTTCTGATTGGTGCCTGGTGTAGCGCGTGCTCCGTGTGCTTTGGCTGACCCAATCCTTGAATCCCCCACGAGATCAAGTGGAGCTCAGCAGTAAAGGTCAGGGGTTATTCGAACGTTTCGGGTGACAGTCATCCGTTATGAAGCTGATGATTGAGCCTGGAGTCAAAACAAACAACGGGGGTTACTACAGACCTCAGGTGATGGCACTGGGTCAGGACCCTGGAGCAGGACTTTGTGGGGGAGGGGGGGGGTGAAGGCTTAGTGGATCTGCTTTGACATTAACGCTGACCATGTTGCACAAACACACCAAGGCTAACCAGCCCAAACCCTGCCCCCCCGATGCGTTTTCTTCACAGGGAAGCACGAGGAGCGGAAAGATGAGCACGGCTTCATCTCCAGATGTTTCACCAGGAAGTATGCGTGAGTATCTCCCACTGTCCCGCACTCCTACCTCTAGGACAACGCTCAGCAGGGCAATTTAGGGGACGCGTGAGCTCAAATTCCATTCCTTTGAAGTCAGATGAAGTTGGAGACGTTGCCTGCAACATATTGGCAACGCTTGCCTGCCTTTATATGGTCATTCATCTGGATTCCAATTAGCAAGAGCCTTTGGACTTGTTGGATGATGTTTGATTCTTCCCAGATGTCAGTCATGTTGTTGACAATTGTTAGTGGCTGGATGAAGAGCTATGCTCGCTCTCTCTCTCTCTCTCTCTCTCTCTCTCTCTCTCTCTCTCTCTCCTCCCACATTAGACTGCCCCCTGGTGCCAGTGTTGAGAACGTCACCTCCTCCCTGTCTCCTGAGGGTGTGCTCACTGTTGAGGTGCCTCTGCCCAAGCCGGCCATTCAGGCCGGCGAGGTCACTATTCCTGTCACTGTCACCAAGCCCAGTATCGAGGCCAAGAAATAGGTCCATCACAACACAGCGCCATGTCACCAACACCCACCACATAATGAGTAACTGAATGTTTCTGAAATATTACTGATGATGTCTGTTTCTGCATAGTCGATAACACGCCACTGTGTGTTTTCAGCATGGAATCTAAGTAAGATGTTTCTCACCTAACTGGCAATTAACCAACTTGACTCTGCTTTCCTGTAAGAGATTTTTGTTTGTTTAATAAAATTGTAGATTAAAAACTTTTAAATCCGAGCTGAAGTTTCCAGTGGCTGATGAGTTGTGAACTCGGCGATGGAAAAAGGACGCAGAGTAGTTTGTGAGTGAGGAAGATGTGGAAGAGAAATAAGATGTAGAACAGCATGTGATAAAGCCGGAAATGAGGAAGAGGAAGTAGAATAGCATGTGAGTGAGGAAGACAATAAATAGGAACAGGAAGTAGAACACCAAACTTAGAACAATTATAAAAATCAGAGTGTCCAAGTTTCTTTTGAACTCATAATTTTGTGTTTTTAATAAGTAATGGCCTTGGAAAAAACCATTAATGTCAAATTGAATAATTCATGTAGCTGAAGCCATGTTTAGAAGCAGTTCATGCATCTTCTCTGTTCTTTTTATATTTTCTGTCTGACGCCTTGAAGGCCGTCCTCTAAAGTTTACGATGAGGTCAGTATTTACTCATCTCAGGAGCCTACAATCAGGAGAACCTGAGGTCATGTTTTTTTTTAATGTTTTTAAAGGACCTTCGGTTAGCGTCAGGTTTGACTTTGAGAAAGGTCTGCTTCTGTGGTCTACATGGCGAACCCTCTCTGAAGCACTGACCGCCCATGTCTTTGTCTCAGTTGACATACCTGTGACCCCTTAGCATATCTTAGCAGCAGCCTTAGCCACATGCTTACGAACCGGTCCAAACCTAGGAAAGAGAAATATGAATGAAGATAGAGAGAAAAACACAACATCTGCACAGCACAGACACGGGGTTATGAAGGAAGCTGAATGGAGAAGCAGCCAACAGCAAGCAGATCCTCACAGGTAGGTCCATCAAGCTGCAAGCGTGGGGGAGGGTGGCCATTTATTGTAAACACTTCATTGCTTTGAGTTAAAGCTGTCCCAGAAACCATCCATCTTGAGCTGTTAGTGAAGCAGGGAGATCCAGAGTCTGTGTTGTGTAGCCCAGCATTATCAGAGCAGTAAAACATTTCTAATACTGCTCTGCCACCTTATTTCAGTTGTTATTGCTTTTTCATAGCTTCAAAGGAACTCTTATTTTACCAGTTTATGTACTCATATAAAACTGGAAAATAATACTGTTGTTCCTCGTGGAACATAAATCAGAAGATTACAAATTTATATCCTTAACAATAATACTGTATGCAGAGCGAGCCCTGGGCATAGGCCATATATAAAAATGCTGGGTTTGCAGTCCATCCATAGGGGCACCACTGCAGCAATTAGGGGTGGAATTAGTTATAGTGTAGGGGACACCAGCTAAAACCTTGCCTAGGGCACCAAATTTGTTAGGACCACCTCTGACTGTATGTAGTGTTTATAGCTGACATGTAAAATGCAGAAAACAAAAGTTATCCTAGTCTATATCATGTGCCTTCAGTTTTGCTTCTGTATTTACCCGTGCCCTGCTACAAACTCAGTCCAACTAAATTTAAGCCTTTATTCACTCAACGTCTGTACTAGTTTAGAAACCTGTGACTACAGTGTAGTGGGATGTAGGATTCTCATAGTGCACATGAAAATTGCTGTCAAAGTTTATGAAATGGATTAAAAAGGACGACCACTTATGTGGTTCTCAGAGCTGCCCTCTGATCAGGGCTTTACTCCATAATGCTGCAGTACACCACTGAGGGACAGGTGAGACATGATTCGCCACGATTTCGGTGCTCTACCTGTGGCTTTACTTACCTTATTGTGGGACTGATTTTCTGAAGGGGAACAGTAGAGATCTGTGATGACAAGGCCTTAGTAACAGGCGTGGGATTGGCCAATCCAATCCCCAAGACTGCTCACAGAGGGCAAGTCAACTCAAACCCTAGTTACCCTACTTAAAGATTGCATGATGGTCTAAGTCCAAACTTAACACAGTATAGTGTTAAGGTCTGACATTTCAAATAGATTTGTGTGACAAGTCCTGTATGCTTTGAGAGTGACAGCATACTAGAGGAGTTTCAGGAATAACCAAGTCATCACTCGTCAATAACGATTGCTCTATTCTATCATTTGAGAATGTGGGTACTATTTGCATGTTTAAAAACATAATGCAAGTAAAAACAGCACATTATGGGATGTGCTTAATGCCCATTCTAACTGGTCTAGTTTTGGAAGATAGGAAAGCCAAGGCCCATGAGGTGATATTGTGCAGAACACTGGTCCATATGAGAAGGTTGTGCAGGAACTGTGATTGACTCAGTATTGCAGTTGATGTGGGGACTCTAAGACACAATGCATGGTTCTGCTTGTGTGCTTTTGGGTTACTTTATAATTGACCTGGGTCTTTTCTAGATGGAAGACCCGATCTTTGTGTCAAAATACAGGATAATTGCACAAATTTGTGCATAGGAAGCCCAACCCAGGTACACCTATTGTGCAAAGATGTGAACTGCTTCAACCTGAGTTGTTAAACAGCACAAGTTATACTCTCCAGTGTCATTAATATGGCCTTATCTGGAAATAATTGACAAAGATGTGGCAATGTAACCATCTCAGGACATAAATGACAAAAAGTTGAGATTTTGCAAAGAAACCAACATCTTTAATGGATAACAGAATGCAACCAAGCTTTCCTCAGAACCGTACAAACACCTTTTGAAAAGTACACCCACCCGTCTGCGGGTTCACGAAGGAGGCATATCCCACCTTATGTCTACTTTTAGCATCTCAAGTCAATCATCAAGCATCCCAAATAAGGTAGGATGACACAGTCACATGTCATGGTGCCATAGCAACCCCTAGTTACATATGGTTTTCCCATAGTCCCTCAGCTTGTGTTGGATGGCGCAGTAGAGCATGCTCGCAATTGTGAACATTCGCAAAACGTGGCAAGCATTGCGTTGCATGTTATGTGCTTTTTTTCCACTTTATGGACTGAACATTATGGTATGAAACAGTGCCAAAAACCTAAACGCCGTCACAAAAAAAATCCGCACTGTAACGATGTGTGTAAACCGCAACTCAGTAATGTACATACCATACATCTAAACAAAACACAGATTTGTCATTCAAAAGCCTGGGTGGGTAAAGCATCTCTCAAGTCCTCCTGATCTTGTCTTCTCTCTCATCAACCTCACTCTGAATCAATGACATAAACCTATCTCCCAAAGTGTTCAGCTCTGCCCAACACTCAAACAAAAGCTGACTGGTCAATATATGGCACATCTTGCACTTCGTGGCTGAGAGATGTTTTTCTTGATCTTAAAAAGAAGGTAAATGTAAGAGAGCTGCAGTTTGCGCCACTATTTTTCTAATGTTCTTTGTAAAGTAAAAAAAAAAATCACACAATGACATGCCCAATTCTAATGTACCTGTCTATAGCCCTGAAGATTTGTGATCTCACAAAGCTAAAAGTTGTTCCTAACAGCATGCACTTAAAAAACCTTAAGATGCATCTCATAATACTTCGGAAAATCTTGTTAAAACCATACCAGGCAACAAGTCCTAGTGGTGATGAACACGACCACAGCATCCCGTGATGTGGGACCTAACGTTTTGCTTTAACGTAATTTCACTTAACCCAGTCTCTCAGCCATTTCACACTTCATACTTACTTTTCTGCCATTTGTCCTCTTCTCATTTTACATACTGGTAAACGTAAGTCCATCCCAAACCACACCACCAATGAACCTCTCTTAAGAATCTCCACCTTCCCAGTGCCTTCCCAGCACCCCAAACCCCTGCATGTCAAACAGAACGTGGCTCAGATGTGGACCAATGACCAACGTGTCTGTAGGTGGGAGTGAGAGTTTGGAAAAAGAGTGAAAAGCTCAGGAAGATAAATTCAATCCTGATTGTGACATCAGCCGTTGTATTTCACAGTGCGAAACTGTCATTAGATGGTTTCAAAAATGTATGGAAGGGGGAACCATGACAACCATGAAGGTGTAAATCATGTGACAAACATAGACAGGAGGCAACACTTCACTTCTAATCCGAACGGCTCCTTGAACGCGTCACTTAATTACGGGTACTTAAATTTCAGATGCGGCTCCATCAGTTCGTACAGCAAAGCTTTGTACTTAATTGTGAAATGGGGTGGGGGTGGGGCGCGGCAGACACATGCTGTGACGTCAGAAGGTGTACGCCGTGTTCACGTATTGAAACGAACAGTAAAGATATTGAAGTAGAGCAGCCTCTCATTGGCACAGGCAGCAGATCACAATTACAGCCGTGTAAAACACGTAACACTTAAGGTACGACAACGTCACAACCTTCGCTAATATTTTATCGCACTGTGACAACACGTGACACAAAACACGATTTTGTAGTTTCCATTCCAACCGCACTGTCCCACACACAAAAGGAAATTTCCCTCCGGAGCAAGTAAGTGCGACCTGAAAAAGCAGCAAAAACGAAAGTATAAAACCGAACGTGAATAAATAAGCGAACACAACCAAATGTCGTGGCATAACGCATACCTGTAAATCGGTGTCAGAAACATAGCAAGAGCGTCTCTTTAGTGAGGCCCCCCCATCACCAGTCACGCAGTCAAACGCCACAGATCGACAAGCTGGGGAACAACAGAACCCCAGTCACAAAGAAAAAAAACTAAACATGAAAGAAAAAGAAAAAAAAAACACAAAACGTTTAAAAAGAACTCAAAATGCATGAGACAGCTGCAATTCTTAATACCAATACACTAAACATGTTTTCAATGAATTTTTTGAAGATATTGCAACACAAGTCACTGAAACAGCAGAAGTTTGGTCCAGTCAGAACTCTGTTGTATTGTATTTTTTTTTTTTTTACATTTTCATTGATATTATAATTACTACTATTTCTGATCTTGTGTGACCGCTCCACAATAACCCACATTTTCATCAATCATTAGACATCCAAAAAGTAAACAAGGAATACAACAATATATATATAGACTTAAATAATGGTCCTTATGACGTCCTTACAGAAACACAGCTTTTGAAATGGTATGACTGTTCAAACCTTAAATATCTTACGGCATATCGTAACAGAAGAGAAAGCATAAACTTAACTATAAGAATATACGTTCATCATGTAACAATGCTCTTACACTAGTTTTATCATGACACCAGACAGTAAGATTCTTAACACTGGTGTTAACTAACCTGTCATTTTTTTTCTCCATAATTTGCTCAACAAATCAACCACAAAAAAGTGCGTCTCACAATAGCAACATCCATAAAAGATCGATTTATTGTTAACGAACACTCGTTTGAAAAGCATACGTGAGCAAACGAAAAACAAAAACAAACCAACAAAAGGTAATAAATAAAAATGTTCAGATCAATGCCTATTTAATTCTCGTTCATAGGAATACATAACACCTACAATTTATTAAAGACAAGCTACTGTATTATAAATACATCACCAGCATGCACAATATTGAATCGTTGAGAGAATATCTGAGAAGTTATTGTCTTACACTGAAGAAACAGTATAATAGGTAAGTGCATTTCATAAAAAGAAAAAATAACACAAAAAGTACATCACAAACTTCAAAGCTGCTTAGTCCTCTTAAATCTCTGCCTTCGGTTGTACCTTGACCTCCACAAAATAGATTTTGGGTTCCAGTAAACCATGGAGAATTTTTGAAATATATTCTAATTAATAACAACAAAAAAAAAACATCCAATCCAATAGTTAGCTTTAACCCAGAAAGTCTGACTTAAAACAATTTAAATTACATTTTTAAACTGTGGTATTTTGAAAAGGGATTTCAAAATCTTACTGCAATTACAATGGAGATAATTTAGCACTATCACCCCAGCCCCCCAACATGAACACCCATGCATGCCAATTTCGGTCATTTTTGGATGCCCCAAGGACCCCGTTGAAAGCACCTGACCCGAGGACCTCTCAGAGGGGTTGGCATACTGGAACCACTGGAAACCGGTTTTGGGAGGCCGCTCCAGTCAGGCTTCCACTCACACTGCCCTAAAGACGGTCTAGCCCCCCCCCACCCCTCCAAAGATCGAACAAGCAGCTCCGCGTTGTTTGTACGACACGGACAGTCCCGGCTGGAGACTCAGCTCACAGGCCGCCTCTGTTCTGCTGACTGGCTCGCCTCACCCCTTAAGTGGTTTTGGCAAAATGTTGAAGAGGCAATCAAGGAAACGGAGGCTGCGTTTTTAACCCTATATTTGACTTAACCTCCCATCTTTTTATTCGTTTGTACTCGTTAAACTTGTGGAAAAATAAAGAACGGCGGCGACGACGGCAGTGGCTGCCAAAGCCTGCCGGCCCCCTTCTGCGTCGCGAGGCGCGTTTCGCGTCTAGTTGTTGCCCTCCCCTCCCTCGTCGTCCTGCTGGTCGCTCGTCCACAGCGTCAGGTTGTCTCGTAGCAGCTGCATGATGAGGGTCGAGTCCTTGTACGAGTCCTCGTTGAGGGTGTCGAGCTCAGCGATGGCGTCGTCGAAGGCGGTCTTGGCCAGGTGGCACGCCTGCTCGGGCGCATTCTGGATCTCGTAGTAGAAGACGGAGTAGTTGAGCGCCAGACCCAGGCGGATGGGGTGTGTGGGCTGCATGTGCTCCTTGCTGATCTCGTGAGCCTCGCTGTACGCCTTTTCGGAGGACTCCACCACCGTGGCCCTCTTCTCGCCCGTGGCCACCTCCGCCAGGTAGCGATAGTAGTCGCCCTTCATCTTCAAGTAGAAGACCTTGCTCTCATGTTGGGTGTCGCTGCAGTTCTTGATCAGGAAGTTGTCCAGCAGGTTGAGCACGTCCTGGCACACGGCTTCCAGCTCCTTCTCGATCTTCTCACGGTAGGCGCGCACCATCTCGATCTTCTTCTCATTGCCATCCGCCGAGGTCTTCTGCTCGATGCTGGAGATGACCCGCCATGAGGAACGGCGGGCACCCACCACGTTTTTATAGGCTACAGACAGCAGGTTCCTCTCCTCATTGGACAGGGCCTCGTTCAGCTCTGTGACCTGGTTGGATGTAGAAAACAAGGAAAAGGACAGAAAAAGACGAGAAAACAAACCACTGTTAGTAGCGGACTTTCTTCTTACAGGGGACCTCACAGAATTGTAACAATTACTAATATAAAAATAATATATGAAAGAAGTCTTTGCAGATTTGTTTCAGATGCCAAATATGGGAAGAAACCAAAGCAGAGAGTGACTGGTGCCAGGATTTGAACCTGGCATGGGGCATTAACAAGCTTATCCAAAACACCCAAGACACACCGTTTTACTTACCGAGCCCATGATTATACATGTTTTTAGTTAATCACCTGTCTTCATGCTTGAGCTGTATAACTGGCAGTACACAAGACGTCTGACCTACTTTATACATTTTTACACACACACACACACACGCACACGCACACACGCACACGCACACACGCACACACACACACACGCTAGCCAACTCCAGGGTTTTGTGTGACTCTCAAGTTAATGTTTTCTGTTGAATCATTTGTCAGTAATACATAACAGACTGACACTAAAGCCAAAATCATATTCATGGTTTTTAAGGAATGATAATTCTGAAAATTGATCCATAACATTTCCACAGAACCTCCATAAAACCACATTCCACAAAACACCGATTAAGATAAAAAAAAAAAATTATTCACGAAAGTCTGGATGTGTGACAATTCTTTTTTGTTGCCTTTGCACTGAATTTGCTTTATATATTTCAGCACAGCCAATTAGATGCACGTTCATTAAGTAATCGACTGTTTAAGTATCACTAAGTGAAAATTACCCACTGCGATACTCGTCCTGCCAGCTTCGTGCATTGCGCAACACGAGATGAGCAAAAAGCAATTTGGCTCAGGGTTTCCATGGCAACGGGCTCTTTAGGCAGGCTGTACCGTTGCTGCTGCTACTGCTGCTGTCATGGTAACTGGTAGGCATTGTCGTGGCAGCGCTGTCTTACACAACTCTCCCAAACTCATCTGGCACGCAAACCAAACATTTCACAGGCTTACCCAGGAAGAGGCTCTTCTCCCAGGCCTTTGAGCACCATCTCTTGTCCCTCACTTCATCGATTAGTTCTCTGACATCACTCACATGCGTACAGTAAAGTTATGCACAGCTTGTCGCAGTATGGAAGAGATGCATGTTTAACATATAACAGCACTAATTTGCTGCAAATACCACAGATTGATGTGTAAAACCAAACTCAACTATGACCCTGTTCCCATTATATTTAACCAGCTAGCATTTCTACTATTGCACTGGACACCAGCAGAGTAAAACTCAAGCACTCTACACAATCTGTAGTAACTCTACACGCTGGCATTACTGCAAGTAATCTTACTGCTACTGCTAGTGGTTTTCTGCCCATTAATACTATACACATTAATACACAGTTTGCTTCAGGTTTCCCTGGGAATAAATGTAGCAAGTTTGTGAAACTCAGGAATTCTCACTGAAGAGGAGACAACATGGGAGGTTTTGGTACCTCCACATCAGCTGTAAACTGAAACGGTTAAGATCCCATGTTTACAATATGCATCTCACTAATATAGCTAGAGACGAAACTAGACTTTTTCTATGTCTCTAAAGAGTGGATAGGTTTCAGAAAGGTAAATGTGAAACCAGAGCAGATGGTAACATATGTGTGTGCCTGCCCTGGGACATACCACCGTAAGCCAACAGGGCAAGAACTGGGCAGATGACCACCAAACGACGGGTCCAAGTTCTGGCCCAGTACACGTTACATGAACACACCAACATGTACAGTATAACGTACATGTTTCTACCAGCCTTGGGCTGTGTAATAGCGTATAGCTAGTCGGCTAGCCAATAACATTCACAAAATGTCAAAGTTTGTTTTTCTTGAATGGTTTTATTAGAACTTTGTTTCGTAAAAAAAATAAATAAATAAATAAAAAATAAAAAAAAATCGCCCCACACAAACATACAAAAATGGGCAATTTTAAAATTACCCAAAAGTAACCGCAAGGATTGGCTACCGTATAAATCCTTGTATATACAACGATAACATTACTTTTAAAAAGTGTCATAACAAAACATTCTCATGATGTAAACAAACTACACAGAAAATAGATTTGTTAGATGTATATTTAGTGTATTAGCAAAACATTGATTTCAAGCAATTATTTTTATAAGAAACATTGTTAGGCTGTCTTAATGGTATACTCTCTCCACTTAAAAAAAATAAAAATAAAACACCGTGTACATGTAAATCGCAAAGACAGAACAAGGGTAATGTTTTCCTGTGTGACATGGGGCAGGACTCTTTAGGTGAGAGTTTAAAGTACTGAATTAAGGTTACAGAACTAATAATACATCTTTATGAGCATTGCTATCAGATAGTTCTAACAACTTGGGATTAATAATTGGTTATCAGCCCTAAAAACGCCTCATCAGATCATGAAAGCCAAATTTGTATATTAATACCATGCTTTTGGAGCTAACACCATGTAAGATTCACCTGTCCTTTTAAAACTCTGTGGGGGGATTCAATTGTGTTGGCCAGAACAACCACATACCCCCACCCCCATGTCATTCTAGTATTTTATACTCACTCCTCAGACATGCACACACGTAATCCTGTGAAAGCTGGCATTCTCAATAGTCAAACAGTACACCAGTCAGACATCCTGTTAAACCATGCACAGGAATTCTCCAGATGCGTTTTCTTTTTTGGTCGTTAAACCTGATCCAACATTAATTTATACAATGGTTTAAAATGTCCAGTATATTAACTTAACTTCTGTCAGAGGAAAATGTGTAAAGTGCTTTCAGGCACACTGTTGCGAAAGGCGCTATATAAAAATAAACTGAATTGATTTGAATTGAAAACGCAGTTGATATGTACAAGATAAATTTTTAAAGTAAAATTCTGAATAATTTTTCTATTGACATTTAACGTAATACTGAAAGTGCATTTTTCACATGCTGCCTGAACAGTCAACCAAACAAACACATCGGCTGATTAATTTCGGTCAAAATAGTTTTGTTGCAGCCTTACACAGAACACAGTTACAGAACTCTCATAACAGGTTTAGTGGTCTCCTTCATATTCAATATTACAAATTTATCAATTTAAACTTTTATGTGTATATATTCAGTAGCTGCTTTCAGCTCTTCCTTATGTACTCAGTTGGGAACCTCCCCTTGTTATTCAGTGAACATTGAAACATGTAATCAATACAACCTTAGCATGTACTTAAAAAATAAAAATAAATAAAAATCTTAAATCATCCACTATAAAATGCTAAATGATCAAAAATGTGAATCATTTTAAAGTTTATTTTCTGCCATCAGTTAAATTGTAGTCTAACTTCTTCCAACACAACATACACAACTAAAAGGCCTGCTTTGGAATTGTTTGGACACTACACTTATGTCCAAATTCACTGCTTATCCTAGTTTATCACACTGGAATAACTAGAACATATTTCACCCCCTTCCAATACCTTTAGAAGGGTTTTCTTCCTTAGCAAGGTCACAGTTCTGCGTGTTTGTGATCAGCACACCAAGGTCACATGCCGTGAACCTGTGTTTTCAATTTTTTTTTTTGTCTGGCAAGCTGCAAGGCCAGCATGTGTGACTTCAAATCCTTCTGTGTCAGAAGCAACTGAGACTTGGTTTCCCAGCAACCGCATCCTCAACCCACGCATTACTGGCTCTGCAGGCTTGCATCTCAGCATCTTGTGAAGCAGTAAAACACTGCGCTTTGCTGTAAGGAATGGCTCTGAAAAGGAAGAGAGGTAGCGCTGATGAATCACGAAGGGAAAGTGCCAACGTTCGACTTACCAAAGCATGGATTCAAAATGCTGAAGTCCTGTAAACGCACGGTGAATGAGGCTACTGTGCATGGAGCATGTAGTATACAGCTATACTGTATAAAGAAAGTATGCAGTATATAGCTATAGTGTATAAAGAAAGTATGAACTACACGGCTATAGTGTATAAAGAAAGCATGCAGTGTATAGCTATAGTGTACAGAGTAAACTCTAACCTACCATCCTAATCATTCAAGTAAAAACCATGCTTAGCATAGTTAACACGTGTTAAGTATTTCCTCAACATGTAATCCCATGGATACATTACGCTGTGAAAAGTATGTAGTCTTCATTGCTTTAGATATCAACTAAAGTACGAATTGCTGACATATGATTTGCAGTGGAAGAACTGCTAAATTTGGTGGCATAAACATGATGGCCAATTATACTTGCAACGTAGATTCAATGAGGTGTGTATCTACTGGCAATGTCTTTGGGTCACATGGATAAACATATGCTGATGACGGTGCGCACGTACTCCCTCTGCCTTCATTTTCAGAATGCAAAATAGAATTTTGAGGGAGACACACCAAGGTTAGATCCTTAGCCAGAGCTCTCAAATAGTGCTAAGAGAATATAAATGCAATAAAGTAACCATAACTGACTTTTAGGAACTACAATCCTGGATTTGCCTTTACATCTGTGTACACTTCTGTATTGCCAACCATTCTACCAAAAAGACCAAAGAGTAGGAAAGACGCTGGCCAAACACCCACCTCCCGAAGCCCCCTCACAACCACATGGCTCTTTTCAGGAGCACTGCTGCAGTCCTCGCATGCAGCGCTGCAGTGATATCACGCATGGGACATGCCAACTCAGTGAATTTCACGCCTGTCCTGCTGGAGCGGCTACCACAGAGGCATTCAGAACTGTTGCACTTCTAACACATTAAGCGTTGGGTGGCTTGCAGGGACCTGTTTTTAATTTATACAATGGTTTAAAATATCCAGTACGTTAACTTCTTAAACTTAAAAACATTAATGCCATAATCTGTACTGTAAAAAGACAATTCGTTATGTTTTTAGCTACTGCCTATGTTGTGCATGTTGCTAATGTTAAATAAGGAGTGGGGTACAGCCAGCCACCGTCTGCCAGGTGGCTGGATTTTAAAATGTCAATTTCACTACCGCAGATCCTACTTTAGATAAAACTTGAGTTTACAGTATTAAGATGTATCCTGAGAATTGTCAGGATATTAAAAAAAAAAGACTTTGCACTGATCCTAAATTTCTCAAAACTGAAATATGTCCGAAAGAGTACACAGCTAAATATAGTAATGCAGTATATGGAGTCATATCGTCGTTACTGAGTGTTTTAATAGCGAATGGGGGGGTATGACTACGGACGACTGGAACACAAAACACTCAGAAGACACATCCTTCAACACTACCTATTAATATCACTGTCATGATCCAAAATAACATCTGGGTTTTTCATCAAAACCAGAACAATATTGACACAATATGACAACGGTTTTTCTAACGCTCCTCATCTGACATAACACAAACAGTGTCGAGAATCAGCCAAATCTCCTACATAATTTCCTCTGCAATTTGCATATTTACTTACCTTTGCTAAAAGGAACAAACATCCGGGATTGGAACGCAATTTAGCCAGTGAAGACCAAAACTCCAAAAACAGCCACTGTAAACCAACCGGGGAAATCTTACATATTTTGAGGGAAGGGGGGGGGACCTCAGTAAACTTTAACATCCTTAAACTGGAAACCAGTCTAGGCCGTAATAAGGTGTTAACGGCTGTTTATATGAATGACAGCATGACTGATTCCAAAAAGGAACAAAACTGCTCGTTTCTAAAACTATGGACTAAATCTCACTGTAATAAAATAGTGAAGAGGTGTGCTTGAGTCGCCCTGTGGACTCTGCATCCCTGCCTTCAAACACACTGCTGCATCACTCACTGGCTTATTTCACCTTACATCACCTTCCTTCCTTCAAAAAAATTTTTGCTGCAGCTACATTTCAGCATTTTATGGCCTCTACTGAGAATTTTTGCCATTTATTTTATAATGACAAAACCAAAATCCACAGCGAATGTAAAACCTCAACAACTATAACTTCAGCTGTTTTCATTGAAATGTAGGCTCTACATATACCACTGCTTCAGATTTCCACAATGTCTTCCCTGTAAAATCTCAGATTAATTGACTGATGCTGTGCATAGCATTTCTGCTTGACAACTAATGCAACTGTCTGGATGTTTTCAGAGGACCTGCTGTGAGCCACACCTGCTCTACATGTAGAATTCGCCTGTTCTTGTATTACTGATAAAGTTAATTGGTACATTATTGTTAAGTGCACTAATGGCAAAAAAATAAAACTTGTAGATCAAAAGAACAGAGACAACCGACTTATTTTTTCAGTACAAATACCAGCACCCTTACTAAGTTAAGAAATTTTAATCAATTTGCTCTTGAAAAAAACCAGGTGAAATTGTCTACTGTTCACAGGTTTTTACCTTTATCATTTAAACCTACTGCTACAGTACAATGAAAAGCAGCTGTGTCTTAAAGATTGTCTTAAAATATTTGCATAAAATAAATAATTTAAAACCCTATATTTTTTGCCCACCCACATAACTTTAAGATATTGAATTCAAATTCTCATAAGGGTTGCAGATTAACATGCTCTGTCCAACAGCTGTTCTGCACTGTGCTAATCTTTAGTACGGCTACCAGGCTGTTGCCATGACTGCAGCTGCACGTGATTCACCCATAGATGGGCGAAGGGATGGACACACCCGTCTGCAATAATGTGGTCCAAGTGTCTACACTGACAAAGCAAAAAAAAAAAATTTTCTTCACAAAACAAGGAAAATGACGAGGGAAGGTCGTAGCTTTTTTTTTTTTTTTTTTTACATCTAAATCAATATCGTACCGTGCCTACAAAACCGTCCAGGATAATTAATTGTAACTCCAACTACACTATGGGAATGGCACGAGAAATAACACTCCAAATCCAACATAAAGTAGACAGTGTCAATACTGGATGGGTATTGAAAAGCGTGGGCCCTCCCGCTGAGCCCTGACAGTTCCCTGCCCACGACGCGGAGGCTGATGGGGTGATCAGCTCTTTGCACAGCACAAAGACACTGTGCTCACAAGCATACGGCGTCTGATGACAATGCATTTTTCATTATGAGCATCATTCATACGTGCAAAAATAAGTAAATTAATTAATGCACACACCAAAACATACGTCTAATGCTTCGAACGGCTATAACAGAACATCATCTACGGAAAACTGAGTATGTTGCTATTACCGTTTTATTTAACCATTATTCTCCAGAAATGACGATCAGGCAACACAAGTATTCACAGTCAAGGCCTCGCCGTCCTTGCAAAATTTAGCGTTTATGTACACCCAGTGCCATTTTCAACATGCCAGCGTACAGTTATGCGTAATATCTGGAGCCGTCCTAAAGTATGTACATTGCGCAGTTTTATCAATTGCGCAACGGCTTTCGGTATTGTTCAAATACACCGCAAATCAAAAAGTACCTCCACCCACTGCCAACTATGTACATCCCTCTTTTAAATACGTGACATTCCTCTAATAAAATATGATGACTGGGAAAGAAAGCGGGTCAATTCTATAGCCCCCACCGCCTCGGCACGCGCTGCGACACGGCTCGCGTGCTACCTGCAGCCCAGCACGCGACTCCACCGGTGCTGTAACTATACTGACATATGAGACCTTACTGCAATATGATAGCAAGAAAACATTCTGAAAATAATGCTGACACCTTCACAGAATTTATTCACGTTTCTGACATGTATTAATCGAAACCAAGAAGTAGCCCTCTGCAATCCTTACGATCAATTTTTAAGTCTAAAACCGAAACCTACATACGTAGCCGTACATACATACATGCATGCGCACACAAACACACACACACACAAAACATGGACATCCATGTACATGTGTGCAGACGCATACACGTACCTGTGCACATACAAAGATTTTCTGTGCAGCTACATATATAGGACCTGAGGATGCCTACGCATCGAGCGCATGAAAATCAGACCTTCTCATTAAGGGGACATTCATTAAATAACCTTTAGATGCAGGGCACGCTAAATGTGATTAATTAACCACACATCCGCACAAAATGTCAAATAAATAAACACCTTGCCAAGGCTTTACTTGGTAAACGAGCATGATGGCATAATATTTCGTTCCATTAAAAAAACAGCCAAGTTGCATTTGAAAGGCAAGGCAAAAGGCACCGCCCCAAAAATCACTGTCTGCATTCAGCACCTTTCACGTTACACGTCGTTTTAAATATTTTTTTAAATAACACTTCAAGTGTGTTTCTCCGCATTAATAGATTGTGTAATAATTAAACCAATAGCAACACAATGCTTCTGATAATACTTCTGGATACTAAATTCTAATATTACACATACATCAGTATAACGGGAGGGGGTGTACGACACGCGGTAGATGTAGACAGCTCTATCTACCAAACCAGGCATTTTTTGTGTATGATATAGCTCAGCCTCCACAATAGTAACATTTTTATTTGCAAATAATACCAAAAATATAACTACGTTGTGGAATACGTTTTGCATTAAATGCTTAGTAATAGCTGGTCCTTCAAGAAAAATAACGTGTAGAACAACGAATGCAATGCTTGTTTTTTCATATGATTGCCTACATGGTTATGAGGGCATTACATATAGCGTTATATTACCATACAGAAAAATGTGAAATGTAGATGTATCATTCTGAATATTAAACTTACCGATTTCATGGCAGCTGCCATATCATCATACCGTTCAGCCTGCTCGGCCAGCCTAGCTTTCTGAACCAGTTGCTCGCGGTCTACCATTTTCACTTGTCTTTGGTAGGCGCGTTAATCAGTGGTTTTCGACTAAATGTTCAAATACTGCCTATTTGCGATGCAGCGGTATGCAACGCGATCCTCTTACTGCAGCTGCTCCCTGCTGTCTGCGCGTGCCGACGGGACACCCTTTTAGCCCCTCCCACAATTTCTACAGACTGCGTCATCCTTCTAAAAAGGCCAATGCATGAGTTATGATGTAACAGCCTAGTATAGGAGCCAGGCGTGTCTGAGTGACAGGAGAGCAGCAAATCAGCATCATCATTGCACACCAACGGAGCCATTTCATTGGGCCTTAAAAACCAGAGCACGACGGGAAATGTAGTTTCATTTTGTCAGTTTGGTGCATCTGTTATTTCCAAAGGAAACGCCCCGGTGGAAAAACTACATCCATCAAATTGGGTTTTTTTTTCACATCGCTGTTGTACAGTTTGCGTTTGCGGGTATAAAGCATGCAATGTTACGTTCTGCGCTTGGGTGGTAAAAATTAATCTTGGGCTAAAGTTTGTTTCGATATTGTTTGTGCCACAAGAGGACAGAAAGCGGACGGCTACAAAACACAGAGAATAAGATTACTGAGTATTTATCAACCTGTTCTGCACAGATTATGCCTTTATATCATAGTCACAAAACGAACGCACTAGTATTTTTAAGATGTTTTATATTTTGCGCAAAACCGAAAACTTCATACTATTGCATAATGCTTTAATGCTAATGTGGATGTAGCAAGTATTTAACACAGGGTTTAGAACGAGTAGTTTAAGTTGTACACTCATTTCTCACGGAACCGTGTGTAAATTTTCTGTGTGATAAACCAACGAGAAAATAGACCAGTAAAAACGAAACAAGACTCTCAAGTAACTTTGAAATGTCCCCTGAGTTTTCTAGGTCTGAATATGGCTCTATAATGTACCGTATTAGAAAATTACGAAGGCATGTGATATTAAATGAGTCTGAGAAATAGAAAGGCAACCTAATCCCTCAAATTAACACGGTTATTACCACTGAAAAAGGTAACAACAAAATATAATTCTTGTATGTATGACAACTATGTTTAGTGGGCATAAACTTGTATAGTTATTCTTAGAATGAAGAAAGACAATGAATCTTATCTTTTTGCTTCCTTTATTAAAGTTTGCCATCATTGAATAATGTGTATAAACATTTTTGGGACTAAAAAAGATACAAATCAATGTTATTAAACTGAGTACAATAATGAATAATAATAATAATTAACAATTTAGTAGCAGGAATTGTTGTGAATTTAGGAAGGTAATATATAGATATTTTTTTTGCTTAGTCACTCTGCTTATAATCCTTTCAGTCAATGTGACACAGTTGTCAGTGCTGCAGAGCTGCAGTGAAATATTCCCTTTGTGCAAAAATATAATTACACCAGTTCCCATGAGAAAAGTCCACATTTGGCTGTCACTCCACATGTGTGACCTCAAGACACGCGTCCTTCAGAGACATCCTCCCTAGAGTTTTACCAGTCGTTCACACGGTACAGCACCTGAGCTGGTCTCTGATTGGTCTCAAGGGCAGTCAATCATAAAAAAGATGCTCCCTCCTCTAAGTGGGCCTTTTCAGACAGCCACCCACAGGCAGTGGCCAAGGCAAAGAGCCCGCCTTATGCGTCATCAGTGGAAAGCCAGCCAAAGTGGCAGCCTGTGCTTCATGTCCAAGCCCCTCTTGTGGGAAAAAGCATAGCTTGATAGATTGCCCAGAAAGCAATTTTCAATTTGAAGTCAGTTGGGGCACTGATGACGACAAGTCTGCAATACCACTTCTTCTTGTTAATGCTCTTCAAAGACTGCTAGCCAGGAGACCTTTAACTCTGTACGTGTTGTATTTATTTGGGACATTGAGATTTAAATAGTTTGTGTGAGTTTGTATCTTTGAGAAGTACCTTGGGATATGTAGTCTAATTGCAATACAGAAAATCTACAATGTGTCTGTGCTTGGAATTCATTAACAGAAAAGTCAAACTGAAGAGAGTGATACATAGAGGGTTCAAAGGAAAAAAAGTGCACAGCAGTGCACTCCCCAGCAATGGAGTGGCATCACACCATGTCATGTGTGCGGGTGGGAGTGACCACAGACAACTCTACTGTCTGAATAGTATATATATATATATATATATATATATATATATATATACACTATTTGTAAATATATATATACTTGTTTAGCTAAATTAAAAATGAATTTGATCATAAACTGAACAATTTACAGCCTAGTATTGGCATTTATTACATTTTATTTCCATTACTATATCTCTATCTGTATTTATCAAATAACATACTAAAATAAAGGTTACTTATGTCTGGTATTTTCAGATGTGATTACAAATCATAATTTGTAATTATAATTTGTAATCACATCTGAAAATATGAGATAATTATTACTATTATACCAGATAAATAATTATTGATGATTTTCAAATTTCTACTGTCCACATAAAATTGGGAAAATAAAAGGTTGGCTCAGACAATGGGCCCTTTTTCACATAATGATCCCTTCTCATCTTCACTAAAAACAAAAACGGTGTCAGGAGTTGTCCCATCAAAATATGAGTCCAGCTGGCCTCCTGCTGTGCTCTAAGCACATTCTACAGTGGAGATCTAGGCCTGATCCTTAAGCAGTCAGAGAAAGCATGTTAGCTTCTGTTTGTCCAAGTTGGGTTGCGAAGTGAGTCTCCCTCTCGTTTTAATTGCCCTGCATTGGATGTGCATAGAACTGTGCGGCCACATCACACGGAGCGGAAACAAGGGGGCTTCTCTTTGCGCATTCACCCACGTGTGCTGCGCACTATCGTTCATCCCCCTCCCGGGTTAGCGTAGATGCTGAGCATTGGCCATTCCAAAATAGGAAGTAAAAGGGGGTGTCAGGCGGCTCCTGCGGCCATTCGGAGCTACATCAGCCCATGCCTCAGGAAGACCTGTTAATGCTTAATGCTGTCAACCGAATGGGAAATTTGCATGTGTCAAACCTCGGCTGATCGCATTTGTGGACTGCGTTCTGCCCTCCGGTTTTACTCCAACATTAACCTCGTTACCAGCATCAGCCATCTCTGTGGAACTCAACAGACGTGTCTAATTAAGCATTCATCTAATGTCCAGAGCAAAAGTAACAATATAAAATATTTTAAAATCAGGATCCCTTGGCTATAGCAGCAGAAAAATTGGTAAAAGAAAGTTTCACTGCGTTTTATTCTCCTTCACCGACACGCTATATTAACGGGTCACCGTCATATGAACACGCAAGTAATAATTGCATTGTCCTATTTACAAAGAAACCTTGAATAATACTGCAAGGAGCAGCGGTGCTTTCATTGTGAGGGTTTGTTTTTTGCTCGTGGAGCCCTCTACCGTCCACTGGCCACAAACCTTGCAAAGATCTTTGAAAGTCTTTCAAAGTTGATAAATCGTTTTCAGTCAGTAAATACAGAATACATGCATACAAATGTTCAGCAAATGATGGCTGTATTTTTGTATGCATGTTAAAATCATCATCACAAATAGAATAAAAAATTGCCAATGTAGGCGGTCACATGCCCTATTTGAGTATTGTTGCAAACGTGCTTTAGAGTGCTGCTGAAGTGCTTGTATTTTAAAATATTATAATGTATGCAAGAAATAACATATATTCCCACAAAGGACAATTAAATTTAAATTAAAATAACCTCGATGTAGGCTACTAGCTGCGAAACAAAATTTAAACAAAAGTCATCACCAGATTTTCTTTTTAATTAACTACATTTTTACCAATATACAAAAATGCACATATTTGCATACATTATAAACAAACAATTCATTTATGATATTTATACGAATAGCTTGACATTGAATGTGTGCATTACTATGATATAATAATGTGCATCACCATTTATAATAACGTGAGTATATAGCCATATATACATACAGAATAATGTCATTTTCAATTGTATTATTTCATCCATAAACAATCTGTTATTTCAAAATAAAGGCACATAGACCTGGCGAAAAACAGTCATGCTGAGTACATTTTAATCCCCTCTGACAAGAGAGTGGTATGATCCGGTAAATCCTCTCTCTGTTGCCGTGGCAGCATTGAGCAGGTTTTGCTGGGTAAGTAAGACCTTGCAGAACCAAAGACTATTCTAGCACTCCTGCACTGGGTCATTGGTTACAAGGGAAAGTCACCGAGCTGCCAGAAATCAGGAGGAAAGGTAGGCGGTGAGTGTGCGCGCGCGCGCGCGCGCGCGAAGGTGTTATAGCAACTGTGTGTCTGATGCGCGAGGCCGCGTGTGCGTGCTCGAGGATGCACCTTCACAAGTTCGTTTATATGTCCTGATATGCCGGGGTGGAGAGGAATGGAGGGGAGGCCTAGAGTTGTTGCGGCTGCCAGAGTCCCTTTAAGACAACCGTGCTGGATGGTTTCGTACCGCCGACAAATGGAGCAGTTTAACGGTGCACCCAGGATCAGATAATTTGATGACGTTAGTGCTGCTGCGCAGGACAATACAGTTAATGTCCTGTACAGTGGGCTGTTTGGCCTCCTTCGCCTACAATAAAGTTATAATGCGTGTCGCTAAAATTATGTTTAGTGACTTTTTTGCATGTGATGGGAAAGCTCTCTTGTCAACGTGTTAATGTAGTAGAACATTTCGTAAAGAACCAGTGAGGTCAGGTTTAAACTGCTTGGCATGCCTGTTCAGACACACAGCCTGCTCCAACTTAACGAATACAATAGTGTCTGAAGCCGTGGAGTCAGCCATTCTTAGTTGGCTTCGAAATAAGAGGGCCCATGATCTGACTCAGCAGCTGGGACTGTGCCATAGTTCAGCTGCTTCACTGCACACCAATTTGTGAGGAGAATCCGGTCTTTGCGGGACGCGCGAGCGCTAGCCGTTACCGGCGCGTGACTTCGAAGAACCGCCAAAACACTACGAGTAACCGTCGCGCGCTGTGCTCTTTTTGCGTTGTCAGCGGCCTCTGCAATGTAAGGCGGTGTAAATGTCGGACATGCTTAAAGTTCAGAGTGTGAGCAGCTGGCGTGAATGTGCGTTAATGCTGCTGAAGAGTGGCCGAGCCGCATGGCGCCTCGATGTCTGTCTTGTCCAGTTAGCGTCTGGAAACCCGTGGCGATGCGGTGACATCTTCAGGAGATGAGCTACGCGAGGTTACAGTATGTCACAGCAGAAAGCCATTCCCTGTGGTATCGGTTTGCTGTGTTAAAACGTCAGTCAGTCATGTTCTAAACCACTTATCCAGTTAAGGGTCGCATGGAAACCTGGAACCCATCCCAGAGCACAGGGCACCAACCCACCACAGGGCACACACACTACAGGTAATTTGGAGATACCAACCCACATGTCTTTGGACTGTGGGAGGAAACCGGAGAAAACCCACCAAGCACAGGGAGAACATGCAAACTCCACGCACACAGACCTAAGGTAGGACTTGAACCCTAGGCCTGGAGGTGCAAGGCAACAGTGCTAACCACCACGCCACCCATCTTAAAATGTAAAGTACACAAATAGACGAGGCTGGTAAAGGCATAGGAGAGTAGCAAACACAATAACTTTAAAAGCGTACACACCGTTAGAAAGTGGTAGTGGTTGTTGCGTTTGTCCTTACTATGGCTACTCCTCAGGTGGGTACAGAAAAGAAGGTGAGGGAGGACCGACGACAGGAAAGAAGAGCTGCCTGCTTGCTCCCCCCCCAGCCAGCTCTCTAGGTTGGACTTGGTCCTGCAGTGAGAGCGGGACTAAGGACACACAGAAGTTTTGCAGGTAAGCATCCTTCCCATTTCTGGGAAAGTCAGCTACAGGCCTCTAGCTCCCTGTGTGAGTAATGTTAATGATTTTTGAGCACACTGGTAATAGCCACTCTGTCAAGTATTTAAACTTGCATAATGTTTCAGAAATTGACTTCAATGAAAATGTTCAGCTAAACTGGAATCCAAGGTGAAAATTAAACATGAATAATGCCTAGCAATTGTGGCACTGTTACCTCGCTCCTTTGGGACCGGGGTTTGACTCTCGCCTCGGGTCTGTGTGCATGAAGTTTGGGTGTTCTCCCTGTGCTTGGTGGGTTTTCTTCAGGTTCTCTGATTTCCTCTCACTGTCCAAAGACACACTGGTTAGGCTGATTTGTGTTTCCAAATTGCCTGTAGTGTGTGCATGCTTGTGCCCTGTGATGCGTTGGACCCCCTTCCAGGGTAGTCTTGTGCCCTGTGCCCCAAGTTTCCTGGGATGGGCTTCAGGCTGCATGTGACCCTAAACTGGACGAAGCAATGTAGTGAACGAATGGAATAGAATGATGCCTATCAATATATTTATGTACAAATCCATATTAACATAAAAATTAATCCACTTAACCATCTAAATGAATTAAGTGGTTACCTTTTATAACAAAACAAATAATTAGTGGTGTACCGAAAAACGTATATGTAGTGGTGCATAGAAAAAAATATGTATTTCCTGCATGACAGTAGAGCCATCAGGCCACAAAACCTTAGAGCGCTATTGTGGAGTCGTTCAATACCAACTCTACCAGCAGTTCTCTGTTTGGAGGGCAGTGGTCTGAATGGCTTCCTCTCATGTATAATGCATCCAGTTGGGAGTGGTGCTGAAGAGAAGGTCACATTTTGTTGGCCTATGCTTTACAGTCAGCAAGCTGGGAAGGAAGAGAAAGAATGTGACAGCATCAAGAGCAAAGGGCGGAAATGGCAGGGAGATGTCTGCATTTGGTAAGTCAGCGGTTTCATCTCCCCGGCGTTACCATGGAGCAGAGCATGCAGAAAAGCACATTTTACAACAATTTCTTTGTCAAATAGGTATGACTTATTAATGCCTGAACACTACAGTAACAATAACAAAAGAACAACATACTTGACTCTTCTTTACAGTTATTGTCTGGTGACCAATAAAGTGGCAAGGCCAAAATGAGGTCGGTCTGAAGAGGAAGAGCAGCGGCTCGATCAGGTGACCAGTTGGCTTCATTGTAAAACTCTGGGTCCTCATTCCTCTGTGTCTTCACCCTTGCTCAGTGAAATTTTTTCCACCTCTGCCCCATCCAGAGCTGTACAAATTCACCAGCGTGCCCAACTGAAGATTATTCCGGTTGACATGACTGTTCATAAGCGATTATTATTTTCCTTATTAAAGCATTGCAAGGATTTGGCCACAGCTGCTTGCTGGTATGATTTAAACTGCCCACGTGTCAGAGGTGGGCAGCACAACAGCTCAACAGGTGGCAAAGGTGGCGTGCGCCTAGCCTTCCAGTGTGGCCCTCAGCAATGTTCTTGACTTTTGTGCCCACATTTGAACGATACATAATGCAGGACTAGGAACTTTTGAGAAACTGTGTGCGTATGTGTGTCTGAGTGATCTATTTTGTTAGGCTCCATGCTTTCTGAGACCTGAATTAGATAAACTGTTTTAAAAAATATTAATTAGTGACGTCAGTGTTAAAATCTGGTATTTTTTACATGCAGGTTTATGTCAGTGACATGTCTTTGTGGCGCATAGAGTTTTTGATTTGTTTTGCTTCAGGTAATGTGTCTCCTAGTTGGAACTCTTAAACTGTATTGAGATGGATAGGAGGACCTGTTAAAATGTACCCTGAGTGTGAGATGGTGTAGTTTTGAGCATGTTTGTGACCGTGTGTAAAAATGCAGCTGAGTTCCTGTTCTGAAGCTGGAGCCTCAACACAGAGCTCCTCCTCTTCCGCAGGCTCCGGGTCTGGAGCGAAGGGCTGAGGTCTGTCCGCATCGGCCGCTCTGCACGTTTCTACTCTTGAGGAGGGCCGGATACTCCGCACCAAGCTGGAGAACCTAGAACAGGTCCTGAAGGTAGGGCGCGAGTGGTGGTTATTGGGCAGGGAGGACAGCCATGTTGCTGTTTCATCGTGTTAGCCTGGTGTCAGAGATACTGTTACTGAAGCGTGACTGAAAAGTGAAGTGACGTACAGTAAAGTGCATCTTCACTGTTCATGTCCACTCATCTTAGTTTGCATTACAGCTGTTTCGCCTTTGTGCTGGGGCTCTGCACGTTCCTCCTGTCTCTCCCCTGCTTGGCTTCGCAATATTTCTAACTGTCTTGTCAAACTACCCTGGCTTAGCCCATGTTAGCAGTGGGTGACCCAGTGCTAGATTACTCTGGTTTTTTCTCCAACACTCATTTAGTAGGGATAATGCTTTCACGCTGCCGGTTTTCCATGATTTAGGCAATTCCCAAGGCTAACCCCTAAAAATTAATCTTTACCATGCACTCCGCAGGGACATCTAATCCCTGGGTTAAGTGTAGCGTTACGCTGCTTTCAAATGCACTTGGGTGAAATGTTGCTTTGCCCCATAATGTAGCGTAGCCCGTAAGTGCTTTAATTGAGCGAAGCTTGCCGTTTGCTCTCGGAGGTGACGCGTGCCGTTTTTGCCTTGCCTGTTTGTGCAGCACATGCGAGAGGTTGCCGATCGCAGGCAGCAGCTGGAGTTTGAGCATGAGCAAGCGCTGGCGGTCCTCACGTTCAAGCAGGATGAGGTCAGGCGGCTGCAGAGGGTGAGCGTTCCCGTGCCGACGTGCCACCCTCGCATTAGCTGTAGCTTGCTGCGTTGGCCGCTGCTGCAGGCATCAGGCGGGGCATCCTACTGACTGGTCCACAGCCTCCAGGACGCAGGTCTTCCCACGGTTGGAAGCTCCTTGGTTTTATTTCCCAGTGTTCTTCATAGATGCTTGAGGCTTGCAAGATGTTTCAGATTTCTTCCTAGGTGTTTTTTTTTTTATCAGTGTAAACAGAAGAATTTTATAGATGACTGTGTATTCACAACATGTAATGAGGCATTTCAAATCAGTATTTAGATCATGATGGAAATAGAATACCCAACCTCTGACTTAAATCTCCTTCATTCTAGTTACAGGTTAAGCCCTTAATCATTACAGCACCGTTTGCTTAATTAGGAACTGCTTTCTGCAGCCTACTTTACGTTTGTAGTTTAAACATACAGCGTTTCTTTCTTGCCACAGTTGTCATTTGAGTGAGATGCTTGTTGGCTATTTTTTACTCCGTACCCATTAATTTGGGACAAAGATTCTACTTGTGATACTATTTTCACTCGTTTGTTCTGTAGTTGTGTTAAAATGTGTCCCCTTTATGTCACATGACTGTCAGGCCCAGTTTGTCGCTAAGAAGGAGCAGGAAGGAGTGGTGCAGATGCTGGAGGTAAGGTGCTGTCTTCCAATCCCTTTGTAGCGTTCAGGGCGGCACAACTGAAGCGTTACGTCACACAGGTGAAGGATGAAGGCCAGGAGAACAAAAAAGGCTTCTCATAGCATTCAGCAGACCCGAAGCTCCAGTTTAAATCATCTTTTTCTATTCTGTGTACACTTTTTATTTAAATGTGATCACTATTAACAATTTAATATTTTTCTAAATAAGGAAATCTAGTGTTCATAGCAAATATATATTTTAAAAACATGTATTTTTAATACTGTCCCTGAAATGCAGTTGACTTGATGATAAGTTAATTTCCACAGAGGTGAATATTAATACAGTATTTTTAAAACTCTGTTTTCAAGGTTTGTTTACACATTGGCATGTGTTTGTAATCTTTGTGTTGTTGTGCTTTTATTATTTTACGTGCTTTTAATATGCTGAAATATTTCTTTTTTTTTCCTCTTCTTCCCGCACTTACAAATCAGACCACACTGGACACCATGCAGGTAACGGCAAACAGGCCCAAGGTTTACGCTGCTTCCACATCGCCGCTCATGCCACGAAAGTCTTCATAAATTACCCCTTCAGTTTCTGTGGGTGTCTGCAGTCTCAGTGCTGTGGACTTGCAGACGACACAGTTTAAGTGAGGCTGACGTGCCTATAAAGGGGACAGGCTGCCTGTAAAGGGGACAGGCTGACAAAACTGGTCCCGCTGACTCCAGTGTAGGTAGCTTTGCTTCTGAAATGGGGTCACTGAATAGAGCTGGGGCCCCTCCCAATATGAAGACTGGTCACTCGTTGTTCCTGCCTGTTATTCTGCAAACTGAGCTGTCATGTCATGTCTCTAGCTCCAGGCTCCGCCCACTGCAGTCCACCTGTCGTATAATCGGTTTTGCTGTGTTTGGATGTTAATTTGATTAATTTCCATTATGCTCATACTGAGGCTGTCACATACACATCCAGGTAAATGTATTTTTTGTTTTACTGCACTAGGAATACAAAACAATCAGGAGGGCATCAGGAGAACAGCTTGCATTGAGTGGACAGTGGGCAGCAGACAGCATAATGGAGACAGCAGGCACAAGGTGGACAGTGTGCATAGGGTGGACAGCTGGCATTTCGGAGACAGCAGGCATCAGGGTCAGAGGTTGTGAGGTGGACAGCAGATATTCACCTGAGGGGATGTGTGCCAGTTTTGTGTGGATAACCGGAATGTGGTTGCTGAGGCTGTGCCAAACACCTGTTTATACCCAAGGGCAGGGTTTTACTTCTGCTATCTTATCCTGTTTGGGCAGACTGATGAGCAGTTTCACATCAGCAGGATCCACACCAGGAAATGAAAAACTGAAGAGAAAGTGACTCTTAAAAAAGGATTTTAAAAGTATATTAATGTAGGCTGTGTAATTTGGTAGCCCGGTGGCTCAATGCTGGGATGTGGAAGCCACCCAGTCCAAACCCCAGCCCAGCCAGGGGTATCTTTGAGCAAGACACTCTTGCTAGCTCCCCGGGTGCTGCGTATGGCTGGCTGCCCACTGCTCCACTAAGGGGATGGGTTAAATGCAGAGAAGTAATTTTCCACTGGGATTAGTAAAGTCCTACAAAAAATATTCTTGGCTATGAGGGGGCAGTGTTGAGCCATGCAATGATTTCAACAATGTAAACTCGTTATTGGAAGCTAAGCTCACAAAATTTGAACATTTTGTTTGTGTGTCCCATTTAGCGGCATTTAGTGACACAAAAGCAGCTTTTACCACTATTCTTCAGGCTTGAATTAGGATTTTTTACTTCTGAGGACAGAAACAATGTTATGTGTACAGTTTGTTCATAACAATAGTAGTAATAAGAACAGTCAGAGATGAGAGGGAGTGAATGAGTTACAAGCAAAGTGAACAATGCATTTGTGTTGCCTTCACCACAATTAATGAGTTTCTAATAGTAGGCAGTTTTAGCTAAAGAGTATTGTGCATTGGTCTGTGTACATATGTGGACTATAATTTGTTTTTGTACAGGGGTCAGCATGCACAGTTCAGTCAGCTCAGTTGTAAAGTTTAGATAAAGCGGTTCTGTACATTTTTGAGGCCTTGGTTCTAGCAGGTGATTGTTGCCTGTTGTCCCAGTCTAAGGTTCTGGAGCTGGAGGAGAAATGTCGAAACCAGAGCAAGCAGTTCAGCCTCCTGTCCCGCGAACTGGAGCGGTTCCGCCTGCAGGCTGAGACCTTTGAGCCCGGGAGCTGCACCTCCCTTTCTGACCTGGACCTACACCAGCTGTCCAGTGGTGCAAAATGTGAGCTAGAGACTACCTGAAGCAGGTGTAAGACAAACTGAGGATGTAGCGTGTGTTGTTTTGTCCAGTAATCTTTGTTTGATCTCAGTATTTGAGTGTGAAGATAGTTTTACAGACCTAAGGCGTTTCCTTATGGAGATAAATGTGCGGTCCAGCCCTGGTGATGTACGTGAACAGTGTGGGAAAGGCAATGTCCTTTTGCAGGTGCGGAGGCCATGCCTAGCTTTGCGTACACCCCCATTGGCCTGGCATTTGGGAGGCCGGAGCGAGCGCCAACTGTGCGGCACCGCGAGCTTCCGACTCTGGGCGCTAAATCGGCACCCGCCGCCCAGTGTCCGGCGTTCATTGGCTCCCCCTCCCCTAAATCCGAGTGTTCTCTACCCAGATCACGAGAGGCCTTCCCCCCACAGGGCGCTGCTGTGAGTACATGCATGGCGTATGGCTGTTCCTGTCGTTTGAGTGGCACGGCTATTTAAATAGTCCCTTTCAGTACTCATGCATTTTGAGTAGTTTTTTTTTGTTTTGTTTTTTGTAGAAAGAGTAGTATTACTCTGCTTTTTGTGTTATAGTCAGTCAGATGTCCTGTGTCACTTTGTCACCTGTCGCTGTGATGTCACGAGTCCCCCCATCACTGGAGTTCCAGGAGCAGTTCATGTATCGACCTGTAGTCTCTGACTTTCACGAACCCACAAGATCATAGAGACGTCCTCTTTCATTAACCCTGTACTAATGTCTTGTTTTTTTGGGTGTTTATGGTAGGCGTGCTCAGTCCCACACCTGGAGGACCTTAACACACAGGCCAGCAAAGCCCCCCCTCGGCTCTTTATTACAAAGTACAGGCAAGGAGAGAAACCTCCCCCCCCAATTGGGTTTACCGAACATTCCTCAAGTTCTGCTTTGTGATTTTCATTTTACGCTCTTTCTTCCGTTGGGATTTTCCAGCTACAACCCATATGAAGGCCCCAATGAGAACCCAGATGTGGAGCTGCCGCTCACCGCTGGGGAGTGTGTGTTTATCCATGGAGATATGGATAATGACGGCTTCTACAGAGGTACTCCCTAGTACTGTAATTTCAGCCTCTTTGTTTCTTAATGTAACATCAGTCATGCACACGTTGTCATGGTCAACGGACAGTATGGTCCCCCTGAACTGTTTGGAAGTATAAGCCTTCTGATCTTGTTATTTCTGTTCTGATTCTGGGTTGGCTCCCCTACCTCAGGCGAACTGGCGGACGGCCGAAGAGGACTCGTGCCTTCTACGTTTGTAGAACCTGTTCGCCAGCACTCTGAGATGAGTGTGCACCCTCCCGCTGCCGTCCAGCAGGTCAGTTGTTTATCCCCAAGCCTGCCGTGTTTGAGAACAAACAGTCCCGAGATGACAGAGCCACCCACCCCCTGTGTCGACGCGTTTGACTTGGCCTTTGAACCTGACGCGGAGGAAGAGGGCGCTGATGCCGTGCCTTACCCTCGGAGGCTGAATGTCATCAAGCAGCTGGCAAAGAGCGTCGTCATAGGCTGGGAGCCCCCCCTGGTGCCCCCTGGGTGGGGGGACGTGCTCAGCTATGATGTGCTCGTGGACGGCGAGCTGCGGCTCAGCGTGCCGTTCGGCTCGCAGACCAAGGCCGTGCTGGAGCGCCTCGACGTCCAGCTGAAGACATACCGCATCTCTGTGCGCAGTGTAACGGGGAGGGGCGTCTCGGACCACCTGCGCTGCAGCCTCCTGGTGGGGCGTGATGCATGTGTGGCCCCCACCCAGCTCAAGGTGGACCACGTCACCTCCACCTCGGCCCGCCTCTCCTGGTTGCCTAGCAACAGTAACTATGTGCACATGGTGATGCTAAACGGTTCCGAGTGGCAGCTGGTGAAGGCTGGGCGCTACTCGGTGTGTCTCATCAACCTCAGGCCGAACCAGAGCTACAGCGTGAAAGTTGAGGCGCGCTCGGCTCACACCCCCTGGGAGCTTCCCCCCCACCGGCGCGAACACAGGAGTGCCACCTCCAGCTTCTCCACCCTCATAGCAGGTGAGAGACATCTGAACCCTTAAAGACCCTTCTTTGTTCCTGCAAACCTAGTTCCATATCTGGTCCAAGAGGCTTCATGCACCTCCTGTTCTAACCCCAGGTCCGCCCCAGCCCCCCAGTGATGTGCAGCTGGAGGTGGGACCATCTCCAGGCATTGCCCAAATCAGCTGGACACCCGTCCCCACTGACTCTGCCGGTGATTTGAAAGGCGCCCAAGTGACAGGATATGCCATTTATGCAGACAAGAGAAAAGTAAAGAGAACCTTTTTTTGGAAAACATTCATTCATTAGACATTCAGGTCTAATCATCAAATGATAATCAAGTGCCTGTTTGGTTTAAAGTTGTACATTTGCTATTTGGCAAATGACACTTTTTTCCTTTACTTTCATAACTGTCAGTCTTTTGGTATTTTAGCTTTTCAAAGCTGTCGGATGTCTCTGGTCTCCAGCATAAAGCAGGCTTTTTTGTGTGTGCCCGCTGTCCCCTCGCATGCCCACTGGCTCCCTGTCGTGTCCCCAGATCTTGGAGGTCTCCTCCCCAATGGCGAGCAGCGTGCTGATGGGTCCGTCCCAGATGGAGATCCTGGAGACGGCCAGCGAGCTGGCGGTGCGGACTATGTCTCCACATGGCGAGTCTGCCAGCTCGGTGCCAGTACATGTGCTGCCCGACCTCCTTTCTGCCATCATGCTTGGGGTGACCCAGGCTCCCTGTGTTGGAACGCCAGTGGGGAAGGTGCCCTCGCTGCTGAGAAACCCACCGCTAGGGGCCCCTGCCAATTCCACCGACTGCTGCCCTGCCATCCATGTGGACAGTACCAGCGGAGTAACGGTACGGTCTCTAAAATAATACGACGTTCAGCTTTTGTACCTAGGCTAGACCTGTGGACTCGTATGCTTACTTACTGTATACTGTATTCTGTTATACGTTAGGTTATTTGTTTTATTGTACAGTTGATAAAGACATTACAGTTGATAAGCATTTACTGTGGAGTCAGTTGTGGAGTTGGAGGTGATGGTACCATAAATTGAGGAGTCAGAGTTGAAGGTTTTGTATACCGACTCCATAACCCCAGTCGGAATTTCCCAGATTAATATATAGATACCACGGTCAAGTATGATAGACAAATGACAACAATAGGCAGCAGTCCACTGACACGGTTATGAACACTGAGCGTGGTTGTACCCAGCCTTTTGTTTGAAACTCTGGTATCTGTCTGTTGTTCCAGGTCAGCGCCGAAACCATGCCCTCCAACCCTGAACAGTCTCAGACCTTAGCTGATAACCAGGGCGACCAGCAGGTCACCCTTCTCTCTGCTTTGGAGAACCCTGACCAGATCATGCTCATCTCTGGGTCCAGTGTGACTACTGCCTCAGCACTGTCTCTGAAGGTACCATTGTCTGAATCCTCCCCTTTCATATGCATGCATGCACAAAGGAAAGGGAACAGAAGGACTTGTGGTCAGCATAATTAATCATAACCCCCCCCCCCCACCTTGCCTCCTAGAACAGGCCAAGGCACTTCCTGTTTTTGCTTAAACTGATTAATTTAGTGACACCAGTCAGTGTGTAGCTTCTGCTGAATAAAGATCTTTCAGATTACACCTACAGGTCACCAAAACTGAAGTGCCCATTCCAGTAGCTTTCATTTCATGTGCTAAGTGCTGAAGTATGGCTTTCCATACCTGCTTACACCCTACAGGACACCCACGTCCTGATTTAGTCACGGGGACATTAAATGACTTTGCCTGTAAGTAGGACGCAGGAACTGTATTCCTGAATCGTAGTCTCAAACACATGACACGGTTGTTTTGGTAATCAGAGGTGAATGTGATATCAGCCAAGTCTGGATAGGACAGTAAAAGCATGTTTGTGTCGTTAGCGTGTTGATGTGATAAGGATTGTGTTTGGGTCAGTTTCCTAAACGAGAGGGCCAGGAGGAGAAGTCCAGGGTGTCTGCGCTGCCCGACATCCAGGAGGAAGAGGAGCCTTACTCGGACACCCCCGGGGAGGAGAGTGGCGGGGCTGGCGGTAAGGTGAGCGTGCACTCGTCCACACACCAATGACAATGTGTTATGAGAGATGATGATTAGTGTTTTACTTTCTCTGCCTGTAGGTGGCAGCAGTGTCCTGTGTGCAGTATCATTGAGTTTGATGGTGATGTTCAGTGTTTTACACTGAATGCTGTTTTACCTTTTATCCAAAGCAACTTACAACATTTCACATACATGTTACAGCGATATTGGTTCTCTGCATTTAACACATTCCTCTGAGGGGAGCGGTGTAGAGACCATCCTCCATACATCTGAATTTCATACAGCACGCTTCAGTTGTTTAACAAGTCTGAATGATACCCTCGTGTTTTTTTTTTTTTCCTTGTTATCACCTACCCAGCCAAACGCGTGTGAGACGGACAGCGACGAGGAGCTTCTGGAGAGCCTCGTTAAGTTTCCCTTTCAGGCCCCGAGCAGCAAGCAGCTGTTCAGCATCGCTGAGGTCACAGAAGAGGAGGACAGCGGCGAGGAGTGGCAACAGGCCGGGCGGCCTGTGTCTCCGCAGATCCAGCAACTTGCCTCGTGGCTACAGGATTCGGGCACCTACGTGAGCGAGACGGCACCGCCTGAAGGGCGCCCGCAGGCAGAGCTCTGCCAGGGCATCGGCTGCGAGCCCAAAGGAGGTGACCCTCCTGCCAGCGACAGTGTTCCGCAGCACCCTGAGGTGTCAGAGTTGGGTCCCGAGTCGAAGGTCCACAGTCATGGAGATCAGGGCGGCGAGAGCCCAGGCATGAGCAAAGATCAACACGAGCGTGGTCGCACGCTACAGGCTGCTGTCAGACCTCAGCGCAGAGTCCATTACTCTGACATTGTCGAGAGCATTAGCTACCAGGAAGAGGAGTTTGATTCGGATTGCAGCCTTGATGCCCCTAGAGTCCGGAGAGCACCGGAGAAGGTCCGTAGATCTTACCACCTGCAAGGCTCACATAAGGGTGGAGACCGGCTGAGGCGAGAAGTCCTCCAGAAGAGCCTGATGTGGCACAATCAACCGCAGCCAGGCCCGTACCTTGGCGGCAAGACTGTTGCGAGGACGAGAGCCCACTCTGGCTCAGGGATGGAGATCAGCCTTGAGTACGGTACCGAGGATGACGATGAGAGTCTCCTGGGCGACCCGGTGGACGTTGTCATGCAGCAGATGTCCTCAGAATGGTGGCTGGAGGGAGGGCATCCCAAGTGCATCCAGGGGTTGAGGAGCTGTTCTGGCCACCTGGAGGCACGCACTTCTAATGTCAGTGGGGTCGTGGACCCACAGGTGCTCAATAACGCAACCATACACTCTGGGGTGGCTCATGCCCTGCCGCGGCCCCCCAGGAGAGGGAGAGCAGAAGCCTCGGGTCCTGACAGCCCCTACAAGGAGAAAATGTGTCACCGCAACAAGGACGGCGAAAAGCCATGTCACATACGTGCCAAACCAGAGCAGAGATACTGCAGCAGAGATGGCCATGAAAGGGTGTGTCCACCTTCAGCGATTTCACCTGCATGCCTGCACACACACCCCACAGACCTGAGCTCAACTGCACACACACGTGCATCTCATTGTGCTGAGCTCGAGTGCACATGCACACGCACACACACACACACACACACACACACACACACACACACATATATATATTCACGTGCGTTTTGTACAGAGCTGAGCTGACCTGCACACACAGATAGCCCACATTGTGAATCCACCACCTGTCTCTCACATGTGGTCCTCGTGTTGAAATAGAGGGATGTAACCAGGTATCTTCTTATTACCTCAGGACACTTATGGTGATGGAGGTGAATCATCAGCCGTATCAGCCCCGACACGTGAAGGGCTGAGAAGACAATCTCAAAAGAGGACTCATCTCAGAACCAGGCAACTCAGAGGTCAGGTTGTAACCATTTCCTAACCACTGATGCTGGGCCCTTGACCATCTTATCTTGCCATTCAGCTCTGATTGTTTTAGGAACTTGTAATGTGTGTGTATTTGGACGCAGATTGATTTGGTGCTTGTTCACTCTGGCTTCCCTTCCCACACCTGTCTTCAGCTGAACCACTGAAAGTGTTTCTCTGTCAAACATGTCATGCATGTTTTAAGCAGGTCATACCTAACTGCCAGCAGAACTGTAGTCAATCACAAGCCGCTCAGAGAGATTACAGATTTAAAACGACTTAATGACGGACAGGGAGGGACGGTGCCTGGGGGGAGGGGGGTCAAGCAGTGCTCGTTTTAGGGCTGGAGCAGATGTCTGTTGAGGCAGCCAGACACGGGCTAGGAGCCCTGGGGAGTGTTGGACCCATCTGTGTACCTTTACCCTGATGGCCTGGGTGTTCTGTCCCCAGAGGCTGCAAGAGAGCAGGACCGTGTCCCAGGGGACACCTCCTCGCGGATTTTTGTGGCGCTTTTTCCATACGATCCCACCACCATGTCACCCAATTTGGAAATGGCAGAAGAGGAGCTGCCCTTCACAGAGGGCCAGGTCATTCAGGTAACACCTCACCAACTGCTTAAGTTGTGGTTTCACAGGGATGTTGTCTTAGGAAGACATAGCGTCTATTTAAATAAATGTGTGACACTGTTAAAAGATATGTAATGGAGAACTAATTAAGTTCTACATTTGGACATTTCATTCTATATATATATATATATATAAAACCAATATGTTAGTCAACGAGCTGTTTTTTTGTTAGTTTGAATACAGTCTTATTTGTAGTTGTTTTTAGTGCATGGGAGACACGACCTTCGTACTTTGCGCCTCTGTTAGGTTTATGGCGACAAAGATGCTGACGGTTTCTACTACGGCGAGTCAGACGGCCACTTCGGCTACGTACCCTGCAACATGGTGTCCGAAATCCAGGTGGAGGATGAGGAGACCAGGTGTCAGCTTCTGCAGCGTGGCTTTCTGCCTGTAGAGGTCCCCGTGGAGAACACGGGTGGGGGGGGGGGGGGGGGGGGGGGCGGGGGGCGGGGCGGGGGGCGGGCGCGCCGCCGCCCCCCGCGG
>JABJVR010000032.1:6188357-6204838 GCA_025773905.1 Chitala chitala
CCACACAGCACATTCTCACTGTCTTTTCCTCACTCTCTCTCTCTCTCTCTCTCACACACACACACACACACACACACAGTGTACTGCTTCATTTTGCTGTTATGTCAACAAAACCACAAAACTTTCCACTGTATTCACAGACAGCAATGGTACATTTTTAGATTTAAAAATTCCGTTGGAATATGAAAGTTTACTGTGAGCAAATATGAGCCAACCCACTGGCAGACTCATAATAGCAGTATTATAAGGCCAAACTGAAGTGTGCCTTTTTTTTAACTCGTAACACTTCCATGTTTATCTGCTTTTGCACTGAAAGGAGCATACTTGTTTTTTTTTTTCACATTGCGATGAAAAAAAGGCTGCTGTCTTCAGTCTTGTGTCCCACTTGAAATACATGGAAGTGAAAGAAAAGTAAAAAAACAAAGTCAGTGCTGCGATGGGAATCCTTCCTGTGCTCTGCACCCTGCCGCCCCCCCCACAAGAGACTGCCTGCATGTGAGAACGCAATTCTCACTCTGACTGTGTGAAGCTCCTCTCTGCTTGACACCCCACCTCTGTGTCTTGGTGTAGCTCACAGAACAGAATGCTTCCTCTTTCATTTCTTCTCACGACCTGAGGCTACAGTCCATGTAACTCACTCCTCCCACGATGACAGTTGATCATACTGGGCTAGAACTTCCATCAGTATCAGCTCTAGTACCATTCATTAGCATTAGCTCAGATGGCAGCAAACAGGAACACTACCTGTCCATAACAAGTCACATGTCATAGCGCTAACCACACTAGGAATTTGCAAAGGTTTTGTTTCAATTGCTGTTAGTCTTTTAACCGGCAAGCAACTAACAAGTATACATGAGCGTGTAAAATACCCCATTTGGAAAATAGGGCTAGTTGTTTCTCAGAAAGACGTATGTCAAGGGATGTTTAGGAAAAAAAAACAATACAGACATTATAAACGATCAGCACGCAAAGCAGGAATTTGAATTATGGTGAATTACCTTGAGTTTGTGTGGAGAGTAACTTCATGACTTTGCCTTATGGGAGGTTTCACAGCTGGGGCCTGTGTCATGCTGTGTATGTAATCTGTGTGGCACCAATGATTGTGGTACGATGATTATCATTGAAAGTGATTTATACATGCATGTATATGTGTGTTTGTGTTCAGTGTCACACTCGCTATATTTGTGTGTGTAGAGACAGGATGACGGACAGCCAAGTGGGGAAAGAGTGAGGCCCAGCTCCCTGAGATAGACAATAAGTTTACTGTCAGACAGCATTCACAGGGTTGCTGCTGTGTGACAGAGAGGGTGACCAAGCACCTTGATGCTAACTGCTTTCCCTGCACACAGGTCCCGACAGCGCTGCACTGCATTCAGAGGAGCAGGTTCCCCGCAAGATGGTCGCCATCTTCGACTACGACCCCCGAGAGAGCTCCCCCAACATGGACGTAGAGGTCAGTGTCTGCCCACGTCCTCTGCCACATCGGAAACTGAGTCCCGTGGCATTTTTAAATTAACACAGCGAGGCACAACACAGGCTCTGCAGGGCAGAGAGATGTAAACACTGGGCAAAGCTGGAGTTTTTCTTTTCTTTCATTCATTCATTCATTCATTCATTCATTCATTCATTCATGTTCCTTCCTGGGTTCATTGCAGGCTGAGCTGACCTTCAGCGCAGGGGACATTATTTACGTATTTGGCAACATGGACAACGACGGCTTCTTCTACGTGAGTGGAAGCCATGGATGCTAGTTTGTTTTTTTTCTTTGACACAAATGCTAGCACCTCAAACATCACAGTTTTTTATTTTATTAATTTTATTTATTTATTTTCGTTAAACAAATAAACGGCTTCCATCTAAGACACGGGCCAAAAAAAAGCGTTTGTGTTTTAAATGTGGAACTCGATTTTTCAGGGAGAGCTGAATGGACAGAGGGGTCTGGTTCCATCCAACTTCCTCCAGGCCTTACCGGATATGGAAGCACAGAAGGATCCAGGACAGGTTAGACTAACACACTCCTGTCACTATGCCTGTCCTATCAGGTATACATAGTTACATACAGCAGTACGATTTATAAACATACAGTGTACCGTGAAAAGTATAATTAGTTATTGTTACGGCTCTGGGATCTACAGATTTGCCTTTCTCACAAATCTAAATGTACTTTTTTTAAACCTTAAGAGGTTTAAAAGTGCAGAAGACTTTCAGGTTATGTTGCTGGTCCTCTATCTGTTAGCATTTTGCTGAATCACTGCTTAGTGCCTTGGCATTAACACAGTGCCTTGGCATACTCTTGCTACGTCTTCCTCTGTTGTTGATTGTTCCCTGTCTGTCTCTTTCACTCACGTGCTTTTGTTTTCAAACGTTTGCCCTTTGCCCTGGGATAGCAGGGACGCAGGCGGAGTGTGCGTTACAAGCGTTAAGTGTAAGTGTTTCTGTTGGGATCCACGGTGGATAACTAACCATCGTATCCTTCCTCTGGATCCCTGTAGTCTGTTGTGACCTTGTTATCCATGACGTGTCTGATCTATATGTGATCTATATGGTGTACTTTAGTATGGTGTAAGCCAGGGGTATCAAAGGACAGTCCTGGAGGGCCACAGTGGGTGCGGGTTTTTTTTTTTATTAACTGGAAGAAAAAGCTGCATCCACTCTGGTCCTTCAGGACTATACTTGGACACCCCTGGTGTAAGCAGTCACCCACTATTTATTTTAGTAATAGTTCTGTCTGATACAGAATCATAAACCAGTTTTTAACTCACTTTTTTAAACCACACTAAACATTCATCCTTTTACAGATGGAGAGGCTGAGTTTTTTGGGGTCAGTCTCAAGCACCGCCCGCTTCTCACGCAGCGGTTGACGGCCGTGCTCAGAGCTGAAGCTCCCTCGGACCCTGCCATCCGCAAAGCCTTTGGCATGCGGGCGCCGGCTTGAGCCCGCCTTGGTGTGCAGACGCGGTTATGTCCGCCGTGCACCTCGGAGTTCGTCGCGCTGCAGGTGCAGGCAAGGAGACCAACACTGAGCTTCACTAACATCGTGCTTGTGTGTGTTAAGCACCCTCCAAAAAATACAGGACAGTTTTTTGTTCTCTGGAATCTTCTGCTTTTAAGCAGATCAACATCCTAGGTTACACACTATGAAAAGTACAATTATCTGTGGCCACAGAACTTTCTAATTACTGACATGATAAACAGTCTAAATGGCTGATGTCTATTTTGTATTCTAATATGTTTATTGAAGTCTGCTGTTTTTAACACAGCATTTTAATGACTAAGGCCATCAGTACTTAGCACAAATGAAACAGCTCTTGGAATGTGAGTGTTTAGTGTTGCACAGGGCATTGGGGCTTTCTGCATAAACATGACTGATCTGTGAATGAGTCCAGATGATGTGACACTTTTGGTCCTTGTGTTGGGCTCAGTAATGTGGTTTAAACCAGAGATTAATGGGGCTCCATCCAACTTGCAGTTGTATTTTGGCCTTAATTGATGATTCTGTGTTTACCCAGCCCATTAATAGCAAGAGTTATATTTATCGGACACTAATGCCTTACCACGTTTTGCATACATAATTTTTATAGTGGCTGGTAACTGGCTGCAATGTATGAGTTCAGGTAATTCATACAGCATCAGCCAATTGAATTACAGTCAACGTTCTTGTGCTAAAATATTGGACTCTAAGAATAAGCGTTCAGCTTTAGATTTCAGAGGATGCCTATACTTAACAGTGTATTTTGTGTGTTTGTATATGTACAAGTTGTACATAGAAAATTGACAATTGTTTTGTAAATGAAAACGGGTGAATACTGTCACATAAACGTGCGTCTTACTGCACGCTTTCACACGCGTTCAGGAGCTTCCGGACATGACGTAAAACCTGCGTGTGGACGCTTGAGGATTCATGAAACGAAATGTTATTTTTGCAAGAATAAACTTTATTTTCACAAAAATCGTTATCCCTCCCCGTTGCATGTGTGTTTGGGGCATGCTGCTCCGCCGCCGTGCAGGTGGGTGGAGTGCGTGCGGAGTGGAGAAGCGGCGCTGCCCCACCTGCGCTGCTGCTGCGCCGGGGGGGTTTCGGCTAAACCGCAGGGCGGCCGCAGTATCGCTGCAGGGCTGACACTCTGAAACATCCTGGGTGACAGATTTAGAATCGTGCTGTTGGGCAAAACAGAAAATTCCTAACACTTATAATGAGCAGCGTGCACGAAATAGCGTGCATGAAGTAGTGTGGTGGAAATGGCAAGGAAGGGGGTTTGGCTTCATTGCATTTGTTGGCCAGTGGTTTGAAGTTTGCCGATGTAGAACCAAGGATTTTTTATAACGTGGTACAGGTAAAATTGTAACTAACACGCAGTGACGTCGTTCAGTGACTTATACGTCAAAGTTATGACATGTCGGGTTTTTTTTTTTTTTAACAAATGAGAGATTTGAGTAGATTTCAAAACATGACCATAACTATAAATATTTTTATTGGGTGTTTTTGGATGTCGTCCCTGTGTGAATGTATTGTACATTGAACAAGCTGACACGTGGGATAGCGGACTGTGCTGCTCAGCAGGTCAGGCGCTGCTCATAACAGGTGAATAGTAATACAAATTTAAGCTTAAATTGTCAGGTTAATTTCCCTAACATACCTAACTGATGATACGGTGGGCGCTCATATAGGGCTAAGCTTGATTGTAATTTAATTGCATTTCACAATATGACAAAATACCAGCGGTTTCACCACATTTATTTTGATTTAACAGAGAAAACTTTATATTCGAATACCACAGAACAAAATGATATGAACAGCAATGGCAGCTTAACAGGTCGTATTTAAAGAAACGGCAAGCAATCGTCAGGGGGGCATTCAGAGACGTTTCGTTGCTTTTTGAGTATTCTTCTTTCCTCGTCGTGTTTTCCACAGTAGCCAACAGTACACTCATCCATAAAGTAGGAAACACTACACTGTGCAGCGGAGTCTAGTACTGCTTTCTACTTTATGGATGACTGTACTGTATCTCCGAGGTCGTCTTCCAGCAGGTGGCGCTGTCCACTCCTTGTTTCCGTTCAGGTCTGCTGCTTTCAATTAATAACTGCTCACAAATTTACCAAACCTGATCAAAATCATCCCCTCACTTTAAAGCATGTTAAATTAAATAATGCCAGAACAACAATGATGACTAAAATAAAACACTTATGCATTTGTTTTGTTGTATTTCAAAAATCTCCGTTTTGTTTTATTGTTTGTAAGCTACTGACTGATAACTGTAACAATTCTGAAATGTTAGCTTTTAACTGGATTTCAGGTGTTATACAGTCCAGATGTGAACATCACATAAAGCAAAATTTTAAAACATGCTAAAATTGTATTAATACAAAACTTGAAAAAATGTCTTAAACAGTATGACATAATTAACTATCAAAATGTGATAGGACTGACCTGAAGGCTTTATTATTATTATTATATTTTTTACAAAACTTGTTGAGCATGTATTTTTGTAAACCATTTGAGTAGTTAAGCTTTAAACAAGATCAAATGTTAGAAGTCGGACATTTTGTATATTTCATCTGAAGACGTAGTTCATAGAGGGAAGCCATTTTGTATTGTACAACTGTTTTAAACATTTGTCAAAACCGTCTTTATTCAGATGCAGTAATAAGTAATTATTCAATTAATTAGAGAGCCCAATTTTAAGCTTGTGTAGATATAGTTTGTTAGGGTATCCTCTGTGTCTAATGGTTAAACAGCTGAAGCTGTTGAATGTCACTCAATTTCAAGTTCATTTTTTTTTTTTAAGAATTTGAATAGCAAACAAGAAAAATATAACATTTCAGAAGTACAAAGATTATGAAGGTCATTTGTCAAGATCCTCTAGTACGTTATTTCATTTAAAAACAAATTACGACGTAAATCAATAATAATTAGTCAATATTATATATTAATATTATTACAATGAAGAACATTATTCAATGGCCATTTCAAAATTAAGTAATTGTCCAAGTTAAACATTTTCATAGTACAAAATGAAATGTGTAGAAAATGTCTCCCATTTCATAAAGTTTAGATTTTTTTTAGGCTTTCTTAAAACCGCTTTGACTACTTTACACAGGAGTAAGGAAAACACAGTCATTGTTGGCCTGTTTTAATTGAACATAGCTCAGTTATTTATAAATTTTTAGTGATAAGTGGTTTACCCAGAAGTCTTACCCACCTCCAGTCTTCAGGCTGCAGAAGGAACAGACCACCGATGGTGGCGTCTTCCCCTTTTTAGGTCTTTGTCACCCACGTGGTGCAAACCACAGGAAAAAGATCTGCCACTCACAAAACGAACGTGCATGCCCGCTGGTCACGTGACAACCCCCCCCAAGGCGGGGCGTGCCACTTGCACGACTGACTGAGATGCAACCTGAACTCAACGTATGCGAGAGAAGCCTTGAAGTACAAACGGGAGGACGTATATGAATCTAGGGTTGGCGGGGGGGATCAGTTCACCGACTTCCTGCTTGCACCATACCAGATCTGGCATGAGTCTTTTGGTTGCTAATACCAATCATGAGATGCTCTGGGAAATTTCCATTTGGCATGAAAGATGAAATCCCTTACACATTTCAAGACATGGGAGATGAGCTAATGTCACACACAAATAAAACCCGAGCTTCACTCATTCCTATGTGAGCGTTTTGAGTCAACGCCGAACCATATTCAAATGTGGAATGCTGAAGTGAGAAAGAGGAGAGAGTGGGGTCATTTAGCTTTGTAGTTTCTGACATATTACATGTCAGGCTTCTATTTGTCGAACTTTGTTAAGGCCAACATGTGAAGTGAAGACAAGCATCTGCCAAAAAGAGCAAAGGAAACTGCCGGTTTGAAATATTTTCTTGACTCACAAAGAATGTCTGCACAATTCTGACCATGCCTACTAAATGAGAATGTTACTCTGCTTGTGTATTGTGCTGTATTAACATTCTTCTAAAACACAGACTGGACCCATGAAATATTTAAGAAGACTGTACTTTACACCTAAGGCTTTGGTGGCACTGAAAACTTTCAAAACTTAAGAGAATTTTCCCCCGCGAACAAGCTGGAAGTCATTCTGTGTAAGGCCGCAACAGGCCAGTGACGTACGCATTGCCGGAACAGGGGTCACGCTCTATGAGTTACATACTGGCATTTGAAAAGCTGTGCTTGCAAAGCTATTGCATGCACAACGCCGGTCCCGTCCGTGTGACTTCACACCTCACTGCCTGGCAGCGTCTGGCCGTGTGGTTAGTGCAACAAAACAGAAAATATCTCAGTAGTAAAATGCAAAGCAGTTCCTCTGCAGACTACTGAGTGTTTTTGAAGATTTTTTAGGCATTAAAAAACATTTATGTCTGGTTGCACAGGTGGCTAAGGACAACAAAGGAGGTAAATGCCTTTTTTTAAAGATTGCGAAATGTCACACAGTTAACCCCAGAGGGTCTTCATCAACCCTATACCCAAATTTGTGTGTGTTCCCTTATAAAAATAGACAATGGGCCCAGACCTTGACAGTACACTCAAAGTTCCTCTTAGTGGGAAACATCAAACACAGAAATAAAAATTATCCCACACTTCAGCAGTGGGCTGTTACCAAGCATGTAAAAGCGTGCTTGCAAACCTGGACTTTTACACACCCTATAGCTGGATTTAGGGCACTACCTGACATGAAATCATCTTTATAACTGCAGCTAATTTTAACCCTTATCTTTAACAAGATGCATGATTGTTTTTATGTTATGTCTATACCTTTTAAAACCCCATATTTTATACCCGCAATTAAGAAATGTGGTAACAGTTAAAACATAACGTAACGCACAGATATACTATGGAGGAAGACGGAAAGTGTTGGTTCTTGGCGTGGTGGATCCGTTGAGCATAGATGTTTGTGAATAGTTTCAGGGGGTCTTTGTTGTGTTATTTTAGTTTTGCTGACAGGAAGCAGCCGAGAGGCCGACAGCTAACACTCCGCTGGCCGCAGCAGAAACTTTGTGCCCGTCTCAGGCAAGATATGCACTTGGTTGTCTAGACAACCCAAACCTCAGAGCTTAGCAAAACGAGGGAGATGAGGAAGTGTGGGGGAGGGGGGCTGAAATCTCACTGTACATGAAAGGCTAAAAGTCAATGTGCAAGGTAGATTTTATGAGAGTGTTGGAGGCAACACTAGAACTTAACCGCCACCTGGCCTAAATTACCTGCGTCAGATGCTTCTGTACTCACATTTGTTCTGTATTTTCAACATTGTCTTCCTTTTTTGAGGACGTTGGATTTACGTGCTTTAGTTTTCTGCTCGAGTTGATAGACGTTTGCAGTTGTTTAGTCAACCCCAAGAAGGTTTTGTTGTCACCATGCAGAAATTGGTTTCCTTTGAAGGTATAACATTGTGTAGCAGTAATCACTGTAGAAAGATCCTCATTGTAGAATCTGGTCAGTGGTGTCGTTAGTGTAGGCTGGTCATCACTGTAGAGTGGTCAGTGGTGTCGTTAGTGTAGGCTGGTCATCACTGTAGAATGGTCAATGGTGTCGTTAATGTAGGCTGGTCATCACTGTAGAATGGTCAGTGGTGTCGTTAGTGTAGGCTGGTCATCACTGTAGTGGTCAGTGGTGTCGTTAGTGTAGGCTGGTCATCACTGTAGATTGGTCAGTGTTGTCGTTAGTGTAGGCTGGTCATCACTGTAGAGTGGTCAGTGGTGTCGTTAGTGTAGGCTGGTCATCACTGTAGAGTGGTCAGTGGTGTCGTTAGTGTAGGCTGGTCATCACTGTAGAATGCTCATGACTACAGACTTTATGGGGCCAGATACAGTGGTGGAAAGAATGACAAGAGGGGCCCATGACACCAGTGCTACAAAGATGTTGGCTGACCTTTGCCCTTTGTTTCTGAAAATTAATCCCACCACATGGCTGGATGGTTTCAGTGCTGCCTGGTACACTTATGCATTGGAATAGGGATCCATCAGTCATAATAATATTGTTAACCTGTGAGCCTGTTTAAATAGCTCATTTACATTTACCAGATCTTGGAAGAGGGAGCCCGCAGAACAGCTGAGCATTTGTTTGTGAGGCCCAGGTTTCATCTGTGAAGGTGGTAGTACGTTGACACTGTAGCAGAAAGCAGAACTTTATACCTGCATTTACTTAAGAGGAGCTCCTCCCATCTTTTCTCCTGTTCTGTGTGTCCCATTGAAGGCTCCAGCGTAAGATCTACATGCGGTCAGAAACGCACCTAGACTTAGACTTTGCTGGGTTTCTTGCTGTTACTTATCAGTCAAAATATCTATTTTTAAATATTTTAGTGCAGTTTTGTTTTTGTGATGTTTATAACCTTAAGAAAACCAGTGCAGAGCTAATGTCTTATCATATGTGATTCTAAAGATATCACTGTAGACATGTGAACGGGACACATTGTACCCGTTATACACCCTTGCCAGATGGCTAACGGTGCGAAAAGCAGACCCAACTGCACCTGCTTGTGTGCTGCACGGGCTGGCAAACATCCGGCTTAAACACAAATCAACCCAAATCAAATCAGAGAGCTGGAGTGCTCACAGATGTCAGACAGTATATTGGAACAATGCCGTTAATGCACTGAAGTGAGTCCTGAAGCATGGGGGGGTGCACACCAGCCTGGTGTGTGTTACAGATCTCTGCCCAGAAGGCTGACACTGCTGTCTTGTTGGGGCTCAGTGGCACTGGACTCTCAGACCGCTGTGACCTTCGAACCTGTGAGTAGAAAAGTGTTGCCCCTTTTCCCAGCATTGTTTCTCAATGTGCTCAGGGCGCCTTGGTCACATGATCATTCTTTCACGGTGGTGCTCAAACAGAGCTAAGGTTTGAACAAATGTCTTTCAGTCTCAGCAGCCAGTTGACGAATCACATTACATTTGTGGCTGCAAGGGTCATTCACTGTGAATGCTGAAACTGCTGAAACACTAAGTTTTCATTTGAATTCAGTCATGATTGATTTAATCCCATTTAAATTAAAGCCATTATTGACTTTGCGGTTTAGCATTTTAAAGCTTTTTGCAGACAAACATTATATAAAATATTATTTTTTATATAACAAAGTGAATTATAATCCAGAAAAAGAATAAATAAAAAATGATTGTTCATGCACTTGTATGTGCACTAAGAATTATTAACTGTCATTATTAATTGAGGTTAACGTTAACAGTTTTTCAGGCCTACAGCTCCACGGAGAAAAGGTCAGTGTTGAAACAGCAGAGTAGGCTACTGTGGAGAACAACGCCAGTTCCACTGGGAAGGAAAGTTCCGGACAGAGTTCTTAGAATTCGTTTTACCCTCTGCAGTGGACTGGCCCTCTCTGCCTAGCCCTGGGTTTCCTGACCACGACTGAGCCTGCAAACAGAAGCACATCCACAAATAGCCCATTTCGTCATCAAACTACAAGCAGAAAAGGGAAGCAGAAGAAGTTATGTTTGTGAAAAAAACAGCTTAATTAGCCAAGTGTAAGTACCGGATGATACATAGTGTTTTAAACTACTGTCAGTGGCCGACGTGAAGCTTTTAAAAGTCTGGGGGTATTTTGATTATTGTACAAACTGCCAGCTGTTTTATGACTCATGAAATTATACACAAACTGGACAGCTTCTGCTTTTTCTCTCAAAATGAAGACTATGTAGAAATGAGCAGTGTGTTTTGAGTGAAAACAGTGTGATCAGTCCTGAAGTTCTTCACTCAGCTCTGCATTGACAGGCGCAAGTTTCTCAGGAGAAAGACCTCAGGCTTTACCTTATATGGACAAGGCGTAGAGGAAGTCAGCCAGTGAGAAACTGTCTCACAGACCCGCGGCTTTCGGCACAGCGAGGCCTGTGTGTAACAGAAGAGACGCTGAGCTGCATGCACAAAGATGAACCCACACAAAGGGGGGGTGCTGACACATAAGGGGAGCTGTTTTTTTTGTCTTTTAGGGCCTGTGGTTTCAAAGGCCCCATGTGGATTCAGAAAGTGAACTGGCTCCTGGTTTTACTTTGAATAATCAGTTTAGTTTTGTTTCTGTGTAGTTTCCACTGGTTGAAGTTAGGAGATTTTCTTGTCACATACATGACAGGAAGTCATCGAGGGCAAACAGGCTGTTAGTTTGGCACCTTCTGATACAGTTATCTTCAGATGAAGTCTCCACATGTGACGTTTTCAGAACCGAAAAGAAACCTGTGCCTTAAAACTATAGATTCATATGAATTACACATTGTGGTTACAAAATAAGCATTTTATAAATGATCTTGAAGACACTGAATTTAGTGATGAGGAAATTAATTTTTTAAACATCATTTAATACAGTCCCTAAAAGGAATTGTTTTCAGCTCACTAGCACACAAACAGATTTGATGTACAAAGTTTGTTCATGTACAATTATACATATATTTCCCCGTAACTACCAAATTGAGCAGAGGACCAAAGCTGCCTGCCTCATTGATAAACACGAGTGTTAAATTATATTTTGAAATTAACTCCAGTTAATTTCTATTCATATAAAATTTGTTTTATTTCAAGCACCAGATTTTTAAGTTGAGTAGGGGCAGAAATCTCCTGAGAGAAGGTAAGAAGAGACGCAGGGAGAGGAGGCTGAGGGCTGTGCTCTGGACAGCAGTGAACATGACTGGAAGGAAGGCGAGATCCTGCATGTTTTGGTTCACTTGTTGGCTGACAGAGAGTGGTAGAGGATAAAAAAGACAAGAAACCAGCATCTGAAACAAAATGAAGGAGAAGTGGACAGTCACATGGACAAAGCGGCGCTGGAGAGGAACGCCCCAGGAAACAAACCGCTTTTCAGGTGTAAGTGTATGATGTTACAGTGAGTGCCTCAATCAGAACAAGACAATGGGTCATTTAATAACTGTATGTACTTCATTAACCAAGTGAATCCTTTTTAAGCACAAGCGTTCATCTGTGCAGAAAAATGATTTCACCAATTAAACTGAAGGCGTACAAAAACAGCAATATTTAAAAGGAGTAAATTAACAATTTAAGGATAGGTTAAAAGTCAGAAAAATAATGTACGAAGTGATCATAGAATTCTGTCAGAGGTTCTGTTGGTATGGCCATTGTAACTGCTCTTAACCTGGGGTCTATGTGATCCTACGTCAAAAATGCAGTAGCAGTTAGGTTCAGTTAGAGTGTTACTGTCTGGACAGAAAAGAGGTCTGGTACAAAGTAGTATTTTAAAACCATCAAAATATTTACATTCTTTGAAAATGGAAATTTAGAAAGTAGAAATCTTCAATACTTTCGTGGACTAGGGGAGTGAACCCACTAATATTTCAAAGAAAGAAATAAAATAATGAGCGTAGATTTTAAAAATGATCGAAATATAATTGTTTTGTAGACAACAGGCAATATTCGATATTACACGAAAATTTGTGTATGCCAGGTGGTAATGTAATGTTTTGTCGCCATCTACTGGAACATATTACTAATACATCAGGAGAAAAATCCCAGTGCGCACCAGTCATACAGTACTAAAAAGAGCGGGGATGTCACAGTAATTGAAATGTTTAAAATAATTACTTGTTAACACCTAACATTTTATGGTTGTTTTATGCTTCGAGTCTAAAAGTACATTGTACTGTTTCAGGAAAAAAATAATGCCCAAGAACAAGATCTCAAAGTCTGGTAAAGAAAATTTATAAAATATGAACATTAGAGTTTAATGCCTGATGAGTGGAGAAAAAGTGGACTGGTTCCGATACCCAAGAACAAGGGAGATGCACACAGCTGTATAGTACAGAGGCATAAAGTTGATCGGCCACACCATGAAGCAATAGGAAAATGTTGTGGAAGCTAGGTTGAGACATGAGGTGATGATCAGTGAGCAACAATATGAGTTCGTGCCGAGAAAAAGCACCACAGATGCAATGTTTGTTTTGAGAACGTTGATGGAGAAGTACAGAGGTCAGAAGAAGTTGCACTGTTTGTTAGTGGATTTAGAAAAAGCATACGACAGAGTGCCAAGAGAGCAGCTGTGGTACTGTATGAGGAAGTCGGGAGTAGCAGAAAAGTATGTCAGGGTGGTACAGGACATGCATGAGGACAGCATAACCGTCAGACACTGGTGATGTTTTTCAGGTCACTGTCATCGTGTGGCACAGTAAAAGGACAACAAAATACAACGAGCATGATTCTTATAACAAATCAGAGGACAGAGGTGGCCATTATGTAAAAAAAGCTGACTAGTTACATCAGAGAGAATAAAATGTCCAAATGTGCATTATCAGAGGAATACCTCAATTAATGTTATGCTTTAACAATTCAGTATAAATCCATCATAAACAATAAGGATTTGATTTTAAGCATCATTTTCATTATGACATTAAGGGGAAAGTTAACTTGCTTTGTATAAAGGCATTGGCTGTCATTAAACAGTCCACAGAGTTTTAACTTGAAATTACTAATTCTGGCATACAAACAAACTCACTTCTAGGATAACTGAACATGGTATTAACTCTGCATGTTACTTGTAGAGCACTAAGAATGCACTCTGTTCTGAACCCATTCAGTTGGCTCAAAACTGCATTTTGGGTTTATGCCAAATTGTGATTATGCATTAGTTCAACTTGCCACAGACAATCACACTTCTTACAGTCCGACATCTGATCAATTTATTTGTGTAAAAAAAAAAAAAAAAAAAAAAAAAATTGTAATACATTTTGGTTCCATTGGTTGAAGTCATTAACTCCAGCGTTAAACATGAATCAACACCAGCTCATCTTTACCTGGTACCTGAGAGCCAGATAGTACAGAAACACCTGCAAGACAACACAGAAGCGTACAAGCACTCTACCTGACCTAACCCTCGGCTCCTAACAGAGGCACACTCTGATCAAGTACAAAAACAGTAGCCTTCCAGCTAGTTCTCCAGGTTACTTTCACATTTCCTGTTTCTGGTTCTTGTGCAGACACATCCAGTAAAAACGCAGAACCTTCAACCTGTCGTGACCAAATGACTGGTGATGAAAAAGTGTTACACTCCAGACCAGGGTCAACCTAAACAAAAAATAGCACTTTTCACAGTGAATGTTACAAAGCACATTCCAACGGCCCACCTTCAGGTGTGTCATAACAAAAGCCCCAGTCTCTGTGTGTGTGTTCTCATGGGTCTTTGTGTGTATTCAAATGGTGGGTACACTTTATAAGTCACAGTATTGGGTCATATCTGAACCATTCAAAACCCTCTGTACCACAACTATTGGGTACTTTGACTATGGAAGGTGCTCAGCTCAGATTTACCCTGTGAATGTGTTCATCACGTAGACCTTAGAAGATATTTGCTGAACAAAGTGTGGTTGAAAATAAAAATCCAAATGATTTTCAAACTGATACAGAACTTGAAAGAGGTACCATCAGAACAGTTTTACATGTTCAGTTGGGGAACAACCTTTGAAGCTTCAGCTTGTAAGAAAATGTGCTAATTAACTAGTCAAAGAAAAACTGTTGAGTCAATGGATATGTGAATAAAGCTAATATCCTAAACATTATAATTTACAAAAGACAAAAAAAAATACACAACCACAAAATTCATCATGGAATGCTTTGTTTTAAAAAAGAAAAGTTAACACTGAGCTGACCACTGTTAGTATTGGACTGACCAGCTAGCACTCCTATACAATATTAAAAGAACTCCTCACAGTTCAAGGGTGCGTAGAAATCACTGTCCCTTCACTTAGTATTTCAAGTGATGAGTACATACATAAAGGTACTTTACACCAAACCTGTTAAGACGCAGCAAAGACTGTTGAAATATGCAGACATCACCAAAATAAGGATAAAAATTTTTTTTAATAAGAGCTGTACTTAATTATTATATATTTTTTATTTCTCCTGCAGATTCGAGGGAGGGCTGTGAAAATCTAAGACTGATTGTGAGAAACGTTATCTCTACACACAGCTGAAGTGAGGAGCCAGGATCCCCTGTGGGACGGTAAACATAAAAACACCCCCAGGCCAGCCCAGTGTGTTGACAAGTCTGGGTCACATGCTGCCTTACCTTTAGTACACGCCCACACTTTTCTCTTCCTATAACTTAGCTCCACAGTTAGTCAAATACACCTCACATCTCGCTGTCTACCTCCACAACCACGGTCATCCCTCGATCTAATGTTCAAGTGGCACTGTAAACACAAGACTAACTGATAAACCTCACCTTTTTCAAGTATCGAGTACATGTTTAAAGTACAGTTTATTCATCAGTTACTATTAAAAAAATAAACTAAGCACACATTGACATTAACCACACAAACATTCTGGGAATGCCTACTTGTCTCCTTCATGAACCCATTCTATGAAGAAGAAGAAAAAAAAAACTTTATAATTTGCAGGAACAAAAACAAAAATTAAAACAAAACATGTTCTCATTTCTCTTCAGTGTTCAAACAGTAGTTCTCGCCAGCAGTCGGCTTCTCCTTTATTCACCACAGTAAACAGGGAAAAGAGAACTCCCAAAAGCAAACTAAAAACTTTGCAGATCACGTCTCGCGTTTCAATTCTCCAGCCTCTTGCTGCATCTAGTCCTGCTTGGCTCGGAGCTGCAGCTTCCAGGCCTCGTTCAAGTAAACAAGTCGCTTGTAATTAAGGACGAAGAGCACGACGTTCAGCGCGTACGTCGACACGCTGACGATGCAGAGATCCTTCAGCACAAAGTAAAGGACGTAGCTCAGGTAGAGCGAGCCCATCACTGACACGATGGAGGTGGTCATGAGGAGCAGAGCTGCCACGGCGCTCACTGTCATTCCTGCAACAAAAACAGAGTCGTCACTCCTGTATAACCAGAAGAGTCACTTCCATACAAACTGTCATCATTCCTGTAATGCAACTCAAACCACACAGCTGAAAATTCACATTGTCCACAACCTGTTTTTTTTGACACATTACAATGCAAAAAGATCAGACTACCATTCAAGACACATTTAAACACCATAGAACTAAAACAGTTCAGCTTACCTAGTAGCAGCTGAAGTGTGTAAAAGAGAAGGCCGTAGACGCCGTTGGGCTGGTTCATCGCACCATTTTTTCCAAATATTGACCCAAGCAGTCCGAACCCTCGGCCCCATCTTAAAAATTAAAAAATAAATGGGTTGGAAGTCATTACAATGTAAAATGTGGCTGAACAACAACACAATGAGGAAATTGTGTTTTAAGGTTTTGAAAAGATTCTTTTTCATGCAAATAGAAAACATTAGTGAAACAACAAGGGAAAGGACAGGTCGAAGAAAATGTCATAGAGAAAAGGAAGCAAAACAGCAATATTCATTCTGCTGAATCTCTTTCAAGTGCTTATTGTAACAGGCCATATGCACAAATGACTGAATTAGGCAACACCTTTAACATGCAACAAAAAAGACTGCACAGTCAGTAACAGTCATCACTTAGTGCAGGGACCTCACTCAGTAACAGTCATCACTTAGTGCAGGGACCTCACTCAGTAACAGTCATCACTTAGTGCAGGGACCTCACTCAGTAA
>JABJVR010000032.1:6208397-6220478 GCA_025773905.1 Chitala chitala
ACACACACACACACACACACACACACACACACACACACACACACACACACACACACACACACACACACACACTGCCTTGCCAAAAAGAAGCCAGATGTGCTTGGGAATATTCCAGGCTAACAATGGCAACATTCAGATGACTAAAATTGAAAAACAGGGGTTCAAGGAGCAAAAGAATCCACTAACACATATGAAATGGCCACAAATGAGTTCTAATCTTACCGCCTTGTAAGTCTTTAGGATGTGCTTCAGCAGACTTTACATAGTGGTGCGACTTTATGCAGATGTAGATGAAAATAAATGCTGAGATGTTGCATAAACTCATTAAACAATGCCATGAGAAGCAGATGTGGATTAGAGCTCTCGATGAAGAGATGAGATCTGTTAGTGAACTCCAGACACGGACACTTTCAGAGCTACCTCAAGGTAAGCATGCAGTTGCATGTAAATGGGTAATGTGACTTTAAAGGGAATGTCTGTAGTACAAGGTACAATTAGTAGCAAAAGGGTGCTCAGAAAATTAGGTGAGGATTATAAAGCGACTTCTGCTCCAGTTGCAAAACAAAGTGCATTCAGAACACAGATCACAGTGGTGGCTTTACAGAAAATGACCGAAACATCATAATATCACAACAGCTTTTCTTAATGGAAATATAAAAGAGGAATTTTATATGACACAGACAGAAGAATATATGAAAAATGGAGGATAGCATCTTGTGTACAAACTGTGAAAATCTCTCTGTGGACTGAAGCAATCATTTTATGTGTGGAACTAAAAAATGTAGTTTTGCTATATGAAAGATTCAAACCAAGATGGGCTGACCCATATCTGTACTCAACATGTGTAGATGCTGAATGTGTATATGTATTACTCTATGTAGATGATTTGATTATTGCCCATGAAAGGAATGGGGAAATTACAAACTTAACTGCAGTGCTCTGACAGCTCTTTCAGACTAAAGACCTTGGAGATGTGTTGTATTACCTGGAGATCATACTGTGTGAGGAGGCTTACTGTTGAATCGGACATTTAAAGTTCTTCAGCAGTCTGGCATGACCGAAGCCAAAGGAGCGAGCACACAGCATATCTAACAGTGGACGGAGAACGTCTTCTCCATGTTAATGATCTGTACAGAGAAGGTGGCACTGCTATATACTGCAACTACTACATGATGTACCAGCAAAGTAGGCTGGAACAATGTTCAGCAAAGATATTAAAGACTGAGCACTGTTTACATTTGCAGTGTTTAAAGAGTTTCCAGTGATTATATACAAGGAAATGCCGTATTGCAAATTCACATTGTTACTGTTTTTATTTTTTTAGTGAAGTGAGAAAAAAGTACAACTGCTAAAAATGCTTGACCACCTAAGTAATGATCTACAGATAGATGCTGTATTTCACTAAGATGACTAAGACAAAAAAAATGAAAATATGAAATGAAGAAACTTGTGATTAATTTAATTTCTTCATTACAGCACTGAAAAACAAACAGAACATTGTCTGGCGATTAAATGAGAAAGTACTTTATGTGTTGCATGCAAGCAAATTTAATTTGCTTCACAATACAAACTATTTTATTTTTTATGCATTTTTTGGTACAAGTTTATTACTGTGATGTTACCTTTTCAGAAAATGGACTTTGTACAAATGTTTGAATTTTCAATATTTTGACATTAGTATTTAGTGACTTCTCTAAAGTGTCTTGCTAAAACTCTGATGTGGTTAATTGAATAAACTGTACTTTAATCTCATGACATGTACTTCATTCTTTTGCAGTGTAGCTTGGAAAAGATTATTGAAAAAGTAATGTAACATAATCTAAAATACATAATAATATATTTTTTACTACTATATATATATATATATATATATATACTATATATATATAATTTACATTCACTGCAAGTTACAACACCCACAGGTCATACAGATTGTTATCCATGTACATTTATTGCCTGATCATATTCATTTTTGACCTGGAACTCTTTAATTGTACACTGTAATAAGGCTCACGTCACAAACTGATGTGTACTCAAAACACACACATGTGGCAATCTATGTTATTGAGACAGATTAGTATAAAACAGAATTACTTTGGCCATATCAACATTCATTCATTCATTCATTTCCCATCTGCTGTCCATATCAGTGATCATCTAAATAATAAAGACTATGACATCTGTTTTTAGATGTAGTAGTTTTAAAAATATATTTCAGTTACTTTTTGCTCTTACAAACACTGAAAACAGCACTCTCGCAGAACAGCATTAGTAGTTTATCTTCACTATCTGCTCTGAAGCAGTCAGAAACACTGTGCTTGTAGTGCTAATGAAACCACTGTCATTCAACAAGTGAGAAGTGTGCAGGAAAGGTGAGGGAAGGTTAGCAGCTACATTTCTGAAATTCAGTACATGTTACAACCTCAACTGCTGATGAGTTTGTTGGGAATGTCATGAACACATTAATTGCGTCTCTTCATTTTACTGATGTATTATTGGTGTCTACAGTCAGCATAACATTTCAGTTGATGAAATAAATGAGTAATGCAGTTTGTTAGGGTCGTCCTACAGTGTCCATGCAAATTCCCTTTCTGCTGAATGTCGAAAGGAAACGACTGTCCTGGAAAAGCATTCGCTCTGAAAAGGCACAGCACCCCTTTGGTGGAGCTCACTGAACATAAGATCTGTGTTTTAAAGACAAACATTTCCAGTATGTCTCAGTACTGAAAGCATTGCAACAGCTTTTAAGCAAACAACTAAATCGAGTTCTTGAGAATCATGAGATGCGGCAAAGCAAGCAAACTGAACCACCGTATCACTTTGTCTCCTGTTGATGATTCACATTTCAAGGAGAACAATTATCTTTCTGGAAATGAGCTAAGGATAGTTCTAGTCTTTATGTGGATGACTTTGAAACCTGTACCACCCTTGGTACTCTTTGGAAAGGCACACAGGCTTTTTGCTGTATATTGGACGTTGGCTAATTTGTCTCTTGTTTCTCATTCATCAACTCTCTGAAGGCGTTCCAAAAATATGAGGACAGTTTGGCAGAAGACTGAGGTGAATCATAGCTCTTTTATGTAAAATAGAAAATATTTCTCAAGCAAGTCATGAGTGTATGAGACTGTATTAGAATAATTTTCAAAAAATTAAACGCTACAGGAGTATTGTACTCAAACATGAAGTGAAGAGATTTTATGTCCATCGACAACATTGATTTTGGACAAAATGTTATGGAGTGTAAGAGATAATACACTGGTGTCATAATTTTTTTTTACTGTTTTAGTTGCATAGTTGCTTGTCTTTAAAGATACTCACATACTGCTAGCAGTTTACTATTGTGTACTTACAACTTATTTCTTTTGTGTTCATTTTAATATATATGTATTTGGAAATGACTGAAGAGTCTGTCCAAGTGACCATTGCTGACATTTCTGTTGGGATTTATATAATTTAAAGACTGCTATGATTTTGCTGTTTACAGCAATGTCTTTCATTGCATGTTCTTGTTGCATGGTGGTTTGCATTCAGTGCACAGCCAAACAGTTATGATTTACTGCTCATATTACATAAAACAAAAGTTTTCATTTTCATTTAATATAAAATGCCAAATGAATAAATGTAAATGTAAAATGTAGGTCTCTTAAGGGACATATAGGTGTAAAACCTGTGATGCTTGGCCTGGCAGTTTGGGCACAAGGTCACCCCCCTGTTGTTTTAAACACTCATGGTGTCCCTGTCCTGTCTCTATGTGCTTTTGTTTTTTTGTTTTGTCCTTTAGTTTTCTTTATTGTCTTACGGTTTCCTTATTAATATTATTTATTTAATTTGTTAGCCCTGTCTAGTTTCTTTTCTGCATTCTTGTTCATCTCTGAGTGTCTCCACCTGAGTCTGATTTCATGCTTGTTCCTTTATTAAGGTTTGGTCTAATTTCAGTATGTGCGAGGTATTCCAGGTTTAGTCTGTGTGTACTGAGCGCTGCATAGCAGTGTCCCCTATTACCTTGCTCAGTCTTCTTATGGTCCCCTTGTTCTGTGACACCAGCATTACCCACAGGTCAAGGTTTCCCTGTGTACCACCCCAAGCCCTGTGTTCCTTTAGAGTGCAGCATCCCTGGTCCTGTCACAAGTTCCCTGATGCTACCAAAATAGTAATATGGCTGAATGCCCTTGCCTTGTTTTGTCCTTTATGCCCAGTGCCCTCTTGTGCGTCCCAGTTGTAATGTTTATTAACCCATCCCCCCTACACCCTGGCTTTTTTACCTCTCTGCTTTGTTTGAAGTTTTTTGGACTCAAGAGATGTGGCATTTAAACTCCTGTGACTGGACCTTCATTGTTCTGGTTTTTGTGGCTCAGCGTGACAGTAATGTCATGTCTACAACCTGAGAAGACCAAGATCTCCCACTGATGCCACAGAGACCAGCTGTCATGCCTGCCAAAACCAAAACCACCATATTAATGTCGGTTGCTATGTAACCTGCACTTTCAGTATGTACCCCCAGGGAGGTATCTCAGGGTTAGCCATTGTGACTGAGCGACTCTTTCTCATTATGCGTGTACTTCTTACACCTGTTAACATAGTTTTACTCTGATTTTGATTACTTCTTCTGACCTACCTGTGTACTTCTCTTACATTGTCTTCGTTTGAGATGAACATTCTAAAAAATTTTTTGGACCCCTGCTGTAATTTGACATTAAATTTGGATTGCTGAAATCGCCTTTTTTTATTTAGCTGTACTACTGAATTATTTCTTTCCAAGTGTGTTACTACATAAAACTACACTGTAGTATAGAATTCAGTGAATCATTACAACTAAAAACAATCAACAATTTGTGATACACACACACGTGCTTTCACACACGCACATACACACACACCAAATAAGCACTAAAAAAAAAAAAACTGAAACTGAATGTATAATTACAATAAGTTTAAGTAGCTTGATATGACCTTCAATGACTGAATGATGGCATGCAGTGATAAAAAAAATACTTTTTGTTTTCTAATATGTTGTGACATTTGGCTTACCACTGATTAAGAAATTCACAGCAGGGGAAAGTGTAATATAAGTGACACTGATTTTGCCATTGCAAAATATTGCAACTGAAAAAAGCATGTAAGATCTTTTGTGTCTGACATCAAGTGATCTGCATATGACCAAGTGACTGACTCCTAAGAGGATGAAATCCAGCTGTGCATCACTGACCTTGTTAGCTTGATTTGCATTTTAAATCTTATTATGAAAATTATAATAAGATTAATGATGTGCATAGACTGCTTCTTCATGAGCCAAGTATGGTAAATTATTAAAAATGAAAAAATACAGCATGTCGTTTTAACATTTACAATATAGATTTATGGGATGAATAACTAATATAGACAGTATTCCAATAATTTATTTATTTTTAATCTTTTGGCAGTTTATATGAGTTTAACATACTTGGAGTTAGCTGGATAAAGCTGGATTGGCAAATCCCAGCAACCAGAACCAGAGTAAATTGGTGGTATGATGGTGGTTTTCAACTAAATGATGTTAGTGTTTAAACAGTTGGCTTGTTGACAAGCAGTGTTTAGATTTTTAAGCTTGTTTTTTTACTGATTTAAATACACACACACACACACACATCTATTTAGATTTTATTTAGATTACATTCAGTCATTCATTTTCAGGGAAGCTACAACATATGGCAACTACACCAACTTGGAGCAGTATGCATCATCAGTGACCAGCTACATCAACAAGTGCATTAATGATGTCACTGTCTTTAAGACCATCACCACACACTCCAATCAGAAGCTGTGGATGACTGCAGAAGTATGAGTGCTGCTGAGACCCCGAGATTCTACCTTCAAGGCAGGTGACCAGCAGGCCCTGAGAATAGCAAAGGCCAAACTGTCCCAGGGCATCAGAGTGGCAAAGCATGCGCACACCCAGAGAATCCACAGCCACTTCCAGAGCGGCGGTGACACACGGCGCATGTGGCAGGGCATCCAGGCTATCACCAGCTACAGGACAACCACGCCTGCCTGTGACAGTGATGCCTCCCTCCCAGATGTGCTGAACAACTTCTACACAAGGTTTGAGGCATAGAATGATATGGCGGCAAGGAAGACCACCCCTCCTCCCAGTGACCAGGTTCTGAGTCTCACCACAGCTGATGTGAGGACAACTCTGCACAGAGTCAACTCACAAAAGGCTGCGGGACCAGACAACATTCCTGGCAGAGTGCTCAGAGGATGTGCAGACCAGCTAGCAGGTGTGCTGACAGACATCTTCAACATCTCCCTGAACAGCGCCATCATTCCGACATGCTTCAAGCCCACCACCATCGTACCTGTGCCAAAGAAGTCACCAGTGTCCTGCCTCAATGACTACCGTCCCATAGCACTCACACCCACCATCATGAAGTGCTTTGAGAGACTCGTCATGAGGCATATCAAGACCCTGCTGCCCCCTCACTGGACCCCCTACAGTTTGCATATGGTCCAAACAGATCCACATATGATGCCATCACCACAACCCTCCATCTGGCACTTACCCACCTGGACAACAAAGACACATATGTCCGAATGCTGTTCATAGACTTCAGTTCAGCATTCAACACCATCATCCCTCAGCAGCTGATTGGGAAGCTGAGTCTGCTGTGCCTGAACACCTCCCTCTTCAACTAGATCCTGGACTTCCTGACTGGGAGACCTCAGTCAGTCCGGATCGGGAGCAGCATCTCCAGCACCACCACACTGAACACCAGGGCCCCCCAGGGCTGTATGCTCAGTCCTCTGCTGTTCACACTGCTGACTCACGACAGCGATGCACAGCACCACCACACTGAACACCGGGACCCCCAGGGCTGCATGCTCAGTCCTCTGCTGTTCACACTGCTGAGTCATGACTGTGCAGCGATGCACGGCTTCGAACCGCATCATCAAGTTCGCCGATGACACGACTGTAGTGGGTCTCATCAGCAAGAATGATGAGTCAGCCTACAGAGAGGAGATGCAGAGACTGATGGACTGGTGCAGAATCAACAACCTGTCTCTGCACGTCGACAAGACCAAAGAGATGGTTGTTGACTTCAGACTAGCACAGAAGGACCACCCTCTGCCAAACATCAATGGCTCCAACATGGAGATTGTCAAGAACACCAAGTTCCTCTGTGTTCATCTGGAGGAGAACCTCAACTGGTCCCTGAACACCAGCTCCATCACCAACAAAGCCCAGCAACATCTCTATTTCCTACCGCATCTGAGAAAGGCCCACCCCCCATTCTCACCACATTCTACAGAGGGACCATTGAGAGCGTCTTGAGAAGCTGTATCACTACCTAGTTTGGGAACTGCACCGTCGCAGACCGCAAGACCCTACAGAAGATAGTGAGGACAGCTGAGAAGATCATCGGTGTCTCTCTTCTCTCCATAACAGACATTTACATGACGCACTGCATCCACAAAGCCACCAGCATTGAGGATGATCACACACACCCGTCTCACACACTCTTTACACTCTTGTCATCAGGTAAAAGATATCGAAGCATGCGGTCCCACACAACAAGACTATGGAACAGTTTCTTCCCACCAGCCATCAGGCTTCTCAACACTCAAGGACTGAACTGACACACACACAGTAACTTATTATATCTGTATTATGGCTGCCAAGTAGCCTATCTTGTTTTCACCTTCAGTACTCCGTGTCAGTGCGCTGCATCAGTGTGCTGTATCAGTACCCTGTGTCAGTACGCTGCATCAGTGTGCTGTATCAGTACACCGTGTCAGTATGCTGCATCATTGTGCTGTATCAGTACCCTGTGCCAGTACACTGCATCAGTGTGCTGTATCAGTACCCTGTGTCAGTATGCTGCATCAGTGAGCTGTATCAGTACTCTGTGTCAGTATGCTACATCAGTGTGCTGTATCAGTACTCTGTGTCAGTATGCTGCATCAGTGAGCTGTATCAGTACCCTATTTAGTATGCTGCATCAGTGTGCTGTATCAGTACTCTGTGTCAGTACGCTGCATCAGTGTGCTGTATCAGTACTCTGTGTCAGTACGCTGCATCAGTGTGCTGTATCAGTACCCTGTGTCAGCACTCTGCATCAGTGTGCTGTATCAGTACCCTGTGTCAGCACTCTGCATCAGTGTGCTGTATCAGTACTCTGTGTCAGTATGCTGCATCAGTGTGCTGTATCAGTACTCTGTGTCAGTACGCTGCATCAGTGTGCTGTATCAGTATGCTGTAACACATCGCTGCACCTTAAAATTCTGAGATCTCTGTCCAGAAGAGCTCAATCCTAGGAACAGTTAAGATACTGCGCAGGACCCAGTAGAGGTAGAGGACCGAAGCTTGAAGGGGAAAAAGACCTCCCACAGGGGTGAGTGTGGAATTTTTTGGTAATATGAACAATTTTGCTGGCTTTGTACCTCACTTGTAAGTTGCTTTGGATAAAAGCATCTGTCAAATGACAAGGTAATGTTATGTATACTTTAATTACATAACACCCCCTTTCGGAACTGGGGCAGTGCTCCGTATTCAACCACATTAATATTTCTGTAACAAGCTGTAACAATATTCACACAAAGTGAGAAAAAAAAAGATCATTTCACATAAGTAGTTGGCTCCTCCATATTTCCAAGAAAACGGCACTGCATCACATGTCAGATGAAACACAGAACAGCTGGACTTGAGTATGATAAAACACAGAAGCAGAGAAATCAACATAGTTGCCCATGGCTGTTATGTGTTGGGCATATTATTTCTAAATGTCATGTCACATCGGTTAAAGTCATGGATTTTTAATTTTTAAATATTTTTATTGCAACTGAGGCTACACTTTGTATAATGTGACACATCATATTAGCTGTAAAGATTTTTATGATAGACTTTCCCAAATTTCCAAATATACTGATGGCCACATAAACAGTATTGCAGTTGCATACAGTAAAAAATACTGAAAATGATTTTACTGAAAGGTTTTTTTGTTTTGATTTTAAAACTACATCTTAATTTCAGCTATCATTTATTGAGAGCATATTTCAAACTTTGGTTTAACTACTTGATGAATTGTCTCTATGGGAAATGACCTCAGTGTAGACAGTGAGTATTTCTTAGCTGTTTATGACACTAGCCTTTCATCACTTATTTTATTTAAGAAGTCTTCTCAAAATGTTACAGTTGAAATGATTCATATATTCCATTCCAATAACATATACTGAGTTGCAATATGCTTTCTTCACTGGTTTGCAGTGTGCTTTCATTTTTATAGTGGTATTTTTGTAAACTTTATGCAAAAGAGGTAAGCTCATTCAAATGTTATGTAATAACTTCTGAGGGCAGTAACAGTAAATTCCCATTCTAGCCATATCTCACAAACACATCAGTGGTGTCGTCACATCATCCTAAAGCAATCTGCAGTGTTAAAAATATTGACCAAATTATGTAAAACGTAACCATTAAATAACTTCATATTTGCTAACAGCTCCATTGGTGATTATCTTTGAGAGCACCACCTCTCTGATAGTCAATACATCATAAGAAACCTCACATGTTGTTATCTGTTTATTTTCTCACCCTAAAAGCTTAAATTCAAAATTTTAAAAGGGAATTGAAAGGAGAAATGAGACACTGACTGCAGATAGAAAGTAAGATTGTTCTTCCTAAGACAAATGAGCAGGTCTTTGTCTGAAAGGCATATGGCAACTGAAAGAAATTGGAAACTTGTAGCTTCCTGTGGAACATCTAAAGGGGTACATGACCCCTTCCACCAGGTCTGCAGAGAATACAGTAAAATGTAAGCTTATATGACAACCAACAATTTAGGTAGAATTCAATCCTTTGTCAGTAGTGTGTTTTCCATGGGATATTTGGTTTCAAAAGCAATCACGTGCTAAAACTATTCACATTGCAATTATTGTGGGCTGTGAAATGAATGGTTAATTATTTTTATCAAAAAGATGAAATGTTCATTCAATTATTCCTCATGAGAAATTCTGTTAATTTCATTTAATATTTACATATCCTCAATTTGTATTGTGGTACACGATTTTGATGATACATACTTATATAATGCTAGACTGAAAGAGCAGTTAATGGTCCAGTGTTAAATGCTACCTGGATGTTATTGTCACTGCAAGAATTAAAAAAACTATTTTGAGGCTGTGCTCTTCTTTAAAATGTGATGTAACCACATCTTTTTTCGATTATTCAGGGCTTGATAATCAATCATAAATGCAATTAAATCTATCATTCTAAATATATTGGCCTAATTCCAGACAAAATGTAGAATTTATAATTTACAAGTACATTTTTCAATTACCATTTTTTAATACATGTTGGAGGCTAATTGTCTTAAGATAAGCTTTGATTATATTTACATCCATCTATTCCTTTAGTGCTCTTGTAACATAGCTGTAATGGATAAGTGAAATACAGGTTTACCGTAACGTTGTAGGGTTTTACTTTGGATATTGTACTATACTCTAATTTGCTATAAATTCAGTCATATCTGTGGTCTAGAGTACAGGGACCTTGATGTTTTAAGACAACTCCTGCCCGCACCTGCATAAAATTTACAAATTTATTCCCACAACCCACCTAAACTTAAGTTTTTGCATCCCTCCCACGAACCACCAGCTCAAGATTCCATCCTAATTTTAAGTTCACTCGCACACAACTGGCCACATTACAGCCAAAGCACACCACACTTAAAAATGTTCATTCTGCCGTTGCCCGCAGAGATGCATTACATACATATACAGTTTTGTAATATTTATTGATTATTATGTCCTGTCTTCCACAAACACTGACAGCTCATTCAGAAGCAGCAGCAGACGCTGGATGGCTAGCTAATATAAATAAGGCTGTCAGGGCGACATGCAAAACTATCAGCTTTGTATTTTGCTTATAATGAACATTTTCAAACAAAAACAGGAATGACTCAAAAGTTGTCTTCCCCTGTCAGCTTTATTTCATAACAAGGTATTGAAATTTGCTTTTTAAAAATAAACTTTGTCATCAATTCACATATCATTTGTTTGATTCTATTTCCATTTATTTTGATATAGTGCCTTTCAGAACAAGTTGTCTCAAAGTGCTTGAAAGAAAGAAATTACAGATAATACATACAAAATAACAGCAGGTGGATGATGTTTAAAGATAAAGATAAAGCCAGACAACAATGGAGGAGAGGAAGTAAAAACTCCACAAAAAAAAAAACCCTCTGGGGGCCCAAGGTTGACTGGCTGCCCAGCCCCTCAGGGTGTGCTAACATTACAGAATACACAGTTTATAATGGACACTATGAATGTAAATAGCACTATGGAGTCCTTCTGTGTTCCAGGTGTGGAAGCAGCTCTCTGCAGGCTTGAAGCATTCCTTAGGCGAAGGCCCTATCCAGAGCGATACTCTAGGTGTTAGCTACTCTAGGATGGCCTAGATTGGGCACTAGGTTCACATATGAATAGAGAAGGATTACAGAAAAGGATTAGTATGTAATACAAACCCTAGCAATCAACTAAATATAATATATACCTTAGCATGTAAGGCACGTTTTTGTAATAAGCAAGAATCATATTATAAAAATATAGTTACAAACTGACTTAGATTTAGAGATTTGATGTTATTATTACTATTATTTATCAGTATTTGTCCACTATTTTTTTTGTCCCGCCCTTGCCAGCCCAGCCCAATCCAGCCCACTGTAGTGAAAATGAGACCTGCACCATGAGCTATTGTGTCAGTCCCAGCAGATTTACAGACTTCTAGCCTGAAAACAAAATGAATAAATAAGTGGAATGGAAGCATATATATATAACTACTGCATATATATATAACTATATATATATAAAGTTTTGTCTCAAAAAAAAAAGACGGGCTATGGATACCGACTCAGGAATGGGTCCACCATCAGTCACCTCCTCTACATGGATGACAGCAAGCTGTATGCCAAGAGTGAGCGAGACATTGACTCACTGATCTACAGCAATGACATCGAAATGTCATTCGGACTTCAGAAGTGTGGGCGGATGGTGACAAAGAGAGGGAAGGTAGTCCATACAGAAGGGGTTTCACTCCCAGATGGCAGAATA
>JABJVR010000032.1:6222079-6236465 GCA_025773905.1 Chitala chitala
GAGTACCGGCACCTGCGCGACGCCCGGTGAGCGCGGAGTACCGGCACCTGCGCCTCGCCCACCGGGCAGAGTACCGGCACCTGCGCGTCGCCAGGTGAGCGCGGAGTACCGGCACCTTCGCGTCGCCCACCGTGCGGAGTACCGGTACCTGCGCGTCGCCCACCGTGCGGAGTACCGGCACCTGCGCGTCGCCCGGTGAGCGCGAAGTACCGGCACCTGCGTGTCGCCCGGTGAGCGCGAAGTACCGTCACCTGCGCGTCGCCCACCGGGCGGAGTACCGGCACCTGCGCCTACCGGACAGAGTACCGGCACCTGCGCGTCGCCCGGTGAGCGCGGAGTACCGGCACCTGCGCGTCGCACCGGCACCTGCGCGTCGCCCACCGGGCGGAGTACCGGCACCTGCGCACTCACACACGACAACATGCAATCCTGAAGCTGAACTTGAATCCGCCACCATGTAAGTGCGAGGCAGCAATAAATTCATCCTCTCTGATCTAAACACATTCAACACCGTAATAATATAAAACAGGAATAACCCAAAATAAATGTTCAGTTTATGCTGGAATTTTATGTTGAAATTTTCTAAATATAGGTACACATGTGACACAAAACGCAGCTCTGCAAATAATCCAATAAAATGCGGACATATTCCTTAGAAAAAATTAACCACCTTATACGTTGCATGGCTAAAATGTTTGTTTGATAGCAATTTCCCTGGGCACGCGAACAGTCCCGAGTGTCACTCACTGAGGGGACAAGTCGAGCACGTCTATGGACCTGGTCTTCAACTCTCCTCCTTTCTCATATTCGAGGATTATACCTGTAAAAAAGTGGTTAAACTTTTTTTTTTAATTAATTAAAAAATTAAGAATTACCAAACAATATACGATCATTGTACTTACATTGTAGAGCTAACGGCTGATAACAAAACACTCAGATAAATAAACGGCGCGTGTAATTTAAATTTCAGGTTTCATACACAAACAACCAGACATTAATGTGTGTGTGTGTGTGTGTGTGTGTGTGTGTGTTTTGTAAGAGTGCACTGAACGGGAAACTGTTTTTGAAAGCACCACCACCAAGAGTTCGTTAATGAGTGTGACGGTGCGCTGCTGCCTGTCGGTACACCATTAACGGGCAGGCGCGTGACGTAGCTACGTTGCTACACGACTAAACACCGGAATGTTCTCGGTAAGTTAAAACAGCCACACCGCGAACACACCCTCTGCACACGGTCAGCTCATGCGTTTTAGCCCGGTATTTTCACGGTATTTTACACACCTGGTGGGTAGTACCTCAGCAAGAACCGCTTCAGCTTCATCTCGCTCTGCCGCGCCAGCGTACACAAACCGTCTCCATGACGACGCCAGACCCCGCCTCCGCCGTGGCGTCACGTGCGTGTGGTTGTAAGTAAGTAAATAAATAAAACTACTAATAAAACGCACACGGACGGTTGTGTTTCCTGGCGGGCTGGAGAAAGTTTTGTACAAATAACTAATAGTTATTAGCTTTTTTAAATTATAAAATTAGTTATTTAAAAAATTTCGCTTCCATCTAAAACTTGGGTCGATATACTCTCTCCTCTCATCGCATTTTTTTTACTTTAACACACCAACCACCAGCTTTAAATATAGCTTGCATTTATTTTTTAGTTAGGGGGCGCCGCACAGACGCGCAGTAGGGGCCATTTAAATGGCGAAACGGTGTCCTGTAATGTTACACGGTGTCCCCACGGGCTTGGTATAGGTGCTTTGGCTCAGTTCCTGTAGCTGAACACCGTCTGCACTGTAAATGGATCCACCAGCATGAGGCACATGTTGTTACAGTCCAGAGTTCAATGTCTCACCCCCATAAAGCACTAGGAAGTAATTTTATTTTTTTTGTTTATTTTGAACGGATATACAAGATCATTCTGAGCACATCAGACTTGGACTCCCCAGCACGGTCGAGCCTGGAGCACGGTGACGCGTCCTGTGTCCTTGCCTTGTGACGGACTGATGAGGTGCTGCAGAAATGGCCCGAGCTCCTGGCTGTGGCCCACCATTCTTCTTTCTTTTTATGGTTTCTTTGCCAACTGCAGACCAGCAGAGCCCTTCCTGACACTTTACTTGGTTGGGCCCTACAAGAACATCTCAGAAAAACAGGTAATTTAAAAATGAATAAAATTATTTAGAGAATGTGTCAGACATTTAAATGATTAATCACAGACTTATTGGTCAACAACTAATTAAGCAAGCTACACAGGCTGTTTTTTTCATTTTCATATCTGGAAGGAACTGGACAAAGGGGCGTTTTGCCAGCAAACAGAAAGCTCATACTAAATGTCTTCTATCAATATTCTGTTTAAGTAAGCTTATTTCTAAACACTCAGACACTTTGCACCAAACATCTATTTTTCAACTGCTAGAACTAATTAACTCCTTTTGTATTTGTGTTCATTATGGATTCATGATGAATCACCTACCAGAATGAAAACAGGTCCTCTCTAGAGCGCCTCACATCCTTCAAAAACGTCTCTTACTTTTTCTGTGTCCCCAGGTCACTAACTACCTTTTTCCAATCTGGACGTACTCCTACCTGGTCTTGCTCTTGCCTGTGTTCCTACTCACAGACTTCCTGCGCTACAAGGTGGTCATTGTGATTCAAGGTCTGTTCCTGGTCACCGACTACATCCTGCTCTGTTTTGCTCAGGGCCTGCTGGCCATGACACTGCTGCAGGTCAGCTATGCTGTAGTGACATCCACAGAGGTGGCATACTTCTCATACATCTACAGTGTCGTCCCGTGCCAGTTCTACCAGCGAGCCACCGGATACCTGCGTGGTGCCATGCTGACTGGGTACACGTTTGGGGCCGCTCTGGGCCAAGTTCTGGCCTCGGTGGCTGGACTGAACTACTTCTACATCAATGCCCTGACTCTGGGAATGGTGTCTGTGGCCTTCCTAACCTCCCTACTGCTCCCCATGCCTCAGCGCAGCATGTTCTTCAGAGGGGACACGGCCCCCCCCAGCGATCCTGCTGGTCCTGAGAACAAAGAGGGCGTGGAAGGTGTGGCCAGAGTGTCCTGGTGCAGCAGGAAGTCCATTGCTGATGCGGGCCTTCTCCTTTGGCGCAGTTTCCTGCTGTCATACTCTTCCAGACGGCTCATATACTGGTCTCTGTGGTGGGCCCTGGCCACTGCAGGCTACTTCCAGGTCTTTAATTATGTTCAGTTGATGTGGAACCACATTGAACAGTCTGACACGTCCTCCATCTATAACGGAGCAGTCGAGGCTGTGTGTACGCTCGTGGGTAAGGCGTCTGTGGTGTAACATCAAGTCCTTGTACTGCTGCTAAATTTGCAGACCTGTGAAAATCACATACCAGTGTGTTCCCAAACTTCTGAGTTCCTGTGAAGGCCGCTTTCTATGTCTTGCCTGCGTGCAATAGATGGGTCCCACAATAAAGCCCCTAACCAGGCTGTGCAGGCTTGTGGATTCCATTTAGGACTGTTCCTGGTCTTCCAGTCGCACTTTAGACTTGTGACCATAAATATACACAACTGCACTGACCAATAGGACCGGCATCACACCTAAGCAGCCAATAAGCTCTGACTGGAACACAGCTAAATTTTTAGATCTGCTTTGTTTAACTACAGCCACTGTTGTGGGTCCTGCAAATGCTGGTCACACCGTTTCACCCTGTCGCTGAGATCCGCGTCGTGCTGTGCCATATTAACCTTCACGTTCCTTCCAAGGAGCAGCGGTGGCGTTTGCCATAGGGCACGTGAAGGTGACGTGGGAAATGTGGGGAGAGCTAGCACTGGGTATCTTCTCAGCTGTGGGAGCAGGGGCCGTGTTCCTCATGGCTCTCACCAGGAACATCTGGATCTGCTATGCTGGTTATGTCACCTTCAAGGCTTCCTACATGCTGCTTATCACTGTGACAATGCAAGTACTTGAGCCATCCTGCCTTCTGGGCACTTTTGTAGACTCACACAGCTCCTGTTAGTACAGAGGGACACAGACTGCAGCACCTTGCTGAAATGCACCCTGCTCTGTGTCAGTATGTACTCCACCTCTCTGTACAACCCAACTCGTTCCTCATTTTTCTGTCCAGGTTCCAGATAGCTACAAACTTGTCGACAGAATGCTACGCCCTGACCTTTGGCATCAACAACTTCATCGCTGTACTGTTCCAGACCTTACTGACGGCCATCGTGGTGGACGAGAGCGCACTTGGAATGGACATCGTCTCACAGGTGAAATCAAAATGTCTGCCACTGAGGATTTCATTCTCTGGTCACACTGTAAGCCTGTAGGGACTGCGTTTGTCAGGTTAACAGGCGTGCATCCCCCCCCCCATCCTGTAACCATTTTAAACGTCTTTTTCTCCAGTTTGTGATTTATGGCGGCTACTATACAGTCATTTCACTGCTCTTCCTCATTCGCGGTGCGTTCACTGCGTGTCAACATCGTCACAGACATCAGGAGAAACCGAGAGCAGAGGTCTTCCTGTCTTACAGCTTCTGAACCTGTACTGGACAAGCAAACAAGGCAGCTGAGCGGCAAACATCACCCTGCTAACCCTGTCACTCGCGTACATTCAGTACACGTGTGGTGAACGTTATTAAACACTTCATTAACTTAAATACAGAGAGAACAAATGTGGAGATAATTAGGTCTACATCTATGTATGACAATACCAGGCCTCTGAAGGCACAGTTACACTCTGGAGTACATCTATTATATTTCTATAAATTAATCATTTCAAAATAAATTTTTAAAATGGTTTTGCCTTGATTTGGACTGGACACATTGAGTTTCTTCACACACCCACACAATTCTGCAGAAAAAGGTTAACAATAATAGATGTAATTTTAAATTAAAAAGCCTGTGCAAAAGTAACATTTCAAATGACGAGTGAAAACTGCAGAGGTGCTGCAAGTATATCTCACCAGTTATCATTAACGTTAATGTGTAATCGAACAGTACTGGGAACTTTAGCTGTTGCACTTTGGACCAGTTTTGCTCACATAAATGCACCACAAGTGCAGAGATACCACAGGTGTTTGGACACGCAGGCAGGAAGCTCCGATCCTGCTGTCTCAGCCGCTTGCCGCAACAAACATGGAGATGCTGAATCGATTCCGCACAGGCTGGCGATACCCCACGGCCCTATTGTGCATCTATGGCTTCTTCAGCACCGTGAAACCACTCGAGCCGTTCCTCATTCCCTACCTGACAGGTGGAGACATGAACCTCACAGCAGAACAGGTACGTCCAGTTCCAGGGTTCAGCACGCTGCCTTTATCCAGGTCATCTCAGTGAGCTTTAGTGCCTTAGCAGATTTACACACATGGACCATGCTACACATCTCGAGCAGAACACACTGCTCAGGAGTACATCAGCTGTTTGCACTACTGGGAGATAAGCCTAGCATTACAGTCATAGTTATGAACCAAGGAGCATGTTAACTGTTTACTAGACTTTTGTATCACTACAGTAACGTTCAGGCCATCCTGCTATATCTTCCTGTGTTCTGCGTTTCACTCCAGTTCTTCAATCGTGACCCTTAAAGCCATCAGCAGACCAAAAGGCACAATGAACATTTTTAGCTAAATCAAAAACGCTGACCCAGTCTGGTGTGGCCATTGTCTTGTAGGTCAATAACGACATCTTCCCCGTGTGGACCTACTCCTACTTGGTGCTTCTCCTGCCCGTGTTCTTGCTCACAGACTACCTGCGCTACAAACCGCTCATCGTGTTTCAGACGGTGAACCTGTGGGCCACCTCAGGCATGCTGCTGTGGGCACGCGGAGTGCCAGCCATGCAGGCCATGCAGTTTTTCTATGGCGTGGTGACGGCCTGTGATGTCGCATATTTCTCCTACATCTACAGCGTGGTGGATGTGAAGCACTACCAGAGGGTAACGTCCTACTGCCGCAGCGTGCAGCTGCTAGGCTACACGGTGGGCTCAGTCCTGGGCCAGCTGCTGGTCAGCTTCAGCGTCATGTCCTACTCTGAGATTCTCATCCTGAATCTGGTCCTTATCAGCATTGCCCTTGTGACCTCCTTCCTTCTACCCATGCCTCAGAGGAGCATGTTCTTCCACCGGGCCTTGCTTACACAAGTGGGGCCTGCACCAAACACCACGTGTGAAACGCCAGAGAAACGGGGTGCTGCAGAGCTACCCCAGGACTTGTCTCGTGAAGGCAGCACAGGAGCAGATGGTCTGATGTCCAGGGAAACCACAGGACAACAAGAACACAAGACTAACGGTGATGTGACAGGATGCGGTGCAGAGGTGCCCAACAGAAGGTCAGGGTGCACAAGCATGGTTCTCCAGCTCTGGAGGGACTTCCTGCAGTGTTACTCGAGACAGCTGGTGTACTGGTCCCTATGGTGGGCGCTGGCCACCTGCGGGTACAACCAGACTGTCAACTACGTGCAGGTGCTGTGGGAGCACGTGGTGCCCTCGCAGAACTCCACCATCTACAACGGCGCTGTGGAGGCAGCCTCCAACCTCTTTGGTGAGCAATACTCACAGGCGAGTGCTGAATTCAGTTACTGACCCGAGCGTGACCGACAACTTCGTTTATGATGGACTCTAACACTCCTCTTCTTCGTAAGTGCAATGGTCCCCTCTTGGTCCTCTGTGCAGGTGCTGCTGCAGCCTACGGCGTGGGGTTCATGAACGCGGACTGGGCCACGTGGGGCGAGCTTGCTCTCGGTGCCTTCTCTGGACTGGGCGCGGCTGCGCTCTTCCTCATGACCTTCGTGGAGGACATCTGGGTGTGTTATATCAGTTACGTGACCTTCAAGTCCCTCTACATGCTGCTCATCACCATTGCCATGTAAGTCCAGGCGCCTGTCCATCGGACGCTACACCTTCGTGGACATAGTACACGTCCCCTCTGAGACTCGGTCTCTCCCCCAGCGGTCCACACTCCCACTGACTTTGAGCTGTTTGTCCATTTTGTCTTCCACACAAGGTTCCAGATTGCAAAGGACTTGACTGTTGAGAGATACGCCCTGATCTTTGGGGTCAACAACTTCAGTGCTTTAGTCCTGCAGACAGTCATCACTGCTGTAGTGGTGGACAGCCGAGGACTTGGCTTGGACATTATTTCACAGGTGAATAGCAATTAGCTTTTTGTGTCACAGGTGAACACTGGTTACCTTCAACACGGGCAAATACGGTGGCTCTGCTTTTAAAACACACACAACAGTAGTTTGCTACAGGACAAAATGTAAAAACATTGTTCATATTGTGAGTGCATCTCCCTCGTCTTACAGTTCATAGTATACAGCGCCTACTTCAGTCTCATTGCCCTGCTGTTTCTCCTGAGAGGCGTCTACACCATGGTGAGCACTCGGAGACACAACATCAGAGCACCTTCTCCAGGAAAAGAGTAAAGAGGAAGCAAGTCCAACAAACCGTTCCCCATGGTGAGCAGTGTAAGTGACTGCTAACAGAAGGCAGCCTCACTGCCCTCTAGTGGACGCCAGAGGATGGAAACAAACCACAAGATTTGATTTGACTTTATTATCATTAATTAAACTAATTACAAGGCAGATGAAAAATGCAGTTACAATAGAACTAAAAATATATTTCAGGTATTTGTGGCGCGCTTTTCCCTCCTGTTGGTGACACTGTTCAGGTGCAGCTAGGAGGCCCCCCCCTTTCCACACGGCTCACCCCCTGTCTGAGATGCCACTTGGCTTCCAGAGTGCAGCCGATTCAGGGGCACCTTTTTGTTTCGTTTTAGTTTTTTTTTTTTTTTTTTTTTTTTTTTTAAACAAAATGTTTCAACACATGAAAATGAATTATACAGAAATACTAAAGAATGATTTATTTAGTTAAAATCCATTTTAATATATATACACATTAACTTAAATTTATGTAACACCCAACATAAGTGGTCTTAAATCTAATATTGACTGCACAGCTGAGCAGCTGGACAAGCAAACAAAAAAAGTAAGATTAAGGTGAGCCTGCCCCCCTTTTCAGAGCAGCTGAGACACCTCAGGGGAAGAAATGGTGGAAAGAGAAAGAGCGAGAGAGAGAAAGAGAGGAGGGGGTCGTTTTCTCCTTTTGCAAACATAACAGCTTCTTCCTTTTAGTAGTACAGGTAGCGACCTGTGTGTTGACTTCAGCCCGGGCCCTGCCTATTCCCTCTTACATACACGTTAGATACAAATACTGATATGCACAAAGAGCTATTTTTTTCCTAAGAAAAATATGTACAGGATTGCAGCATAATGAATGGGGTATTTGCAATAACTTATCAGCCAGGTTTAATATACAACAGAGTGTGGGCGTCAGACCTGTCACAGGGTAAATACAGGATGTGGAGAGACCACTGTTCTGCACATCAAAACCCTATTTTGCTCAACTTTCATCTCACTGCCATTGTTTTAAACTCCATACAAAATACCAGTTTTAGAAACTTTGTGTTTTAAAGCTACTTGTGAAACCAAACAGTGCAAGAGGTGCGTGTGGTACTTTGTCACCTCCTAGTGGCCGGTCAGGGGAAGTGCGCTATAAGAAAGGGTTTGTGGAAGAACCACCAGTGGGGTACTGTCCTGCAGATGCTCCTGCCTGGAAGACAGACAAAAAAAAAAAAAAAAAAAAAAAAAGGGGGGGGCGGGGGGCACATTAACCACAGAGAGCAAGAAACATAGAAAGGAACCGCTAACCCAGAACACAAAGTCAGTTCATTGGTACCAGAGAGGAAGCGTTCACTTCTGCTTCCACATACTAATACATTTGATTTTATGACACCACTTAAAATGTGTAATGTAAAAAATTAGTTAAAATCAGAGCTCTTGAATGATCAGTTGAGCACTGCGGATATGCAGCTGTACAGCTGCATATTTAATGATATGAGGAACACAGGCAATTTAAAACCAGGTCCTGTGCGGCCTGGTGGCTCAATGGGTAGAGCATCAGGCTGGGAGGTGGCAGTCTCCTGGTCCCCGGTTCACTCATTTGTATTGATTTCTTCAATTTTCTGTGTAAAGCGCTTTGAGGCATGCTGTTGCAAAAGGCGCTATATAAAAATAAAAATAAACTGAATTGAATTGGTTGAAATCCTAGCCCAGCCAGGTGTGTCCTTGAGCAGGACACTCAGCGCCAGCTCCCCGGGCACCATGTGTGGCTGCTCACTGCCCCCCCCAGGGGGAGGGCTTACATGCAGAGGTATGTGACAAACATACTTGGCCATAAACATGATTCCCCTTCCCTGTCTCCCAACTCTCTGCTGTGCTCAACATCAACAGTTTCACAGGGGATAAATATGCAGTGTTTCAGCACACTCAAGTCACATGGCCCACAGACACCAGGACAACACAGCCTTGTAGTAACACAAACTCCATGATATGGATACTCAACACCAGCATGTTGCTTTGTTAGAGCATTATCAAACATTTTGTCCTCAAAAGCAGAAAAAATGGGCAAGCATAAGGATTTGAAATGGGCCAAATTGTGATGGCTAGATCATAATGTTATGGCTGTTCGGTATATTTATTCACTTGAAACTGTACCAAGTTTAATCCAAACAGCAAAAACGGCAAAGCAGAACAAAGTAGCGAAGGTAGGCAAAACCACTTACCAAAAAGGGGTTACTGGAGACCCCAGGTGCTGACATCGGCTGCCCATATGGGGCACCTACAGGCTTGGCCTGCCCGAAAGCGGAGAACCCTGCTCCTGGAAAAGACGGGCGGAGTCAGTGTACAGAGCAGAGCTCAGGAAAGCCAACACACACACACTCACAGAGGCGCATACACACACCGTTGGGCTGCTGGGAGTAGGCTGAGGGCTGGGGAAACGGTGCCTGTCCTGGGAATGGCTGCTGGAAGGTCCCACTGAAGCTGGTGGGGAGATTGTACGCCGCTGCATTCCCAAAGCCCGCTGGCATACTCATCGAACCCGTGCCAAAGGAGGCTGTAACACAGCACCGAGTTAGGTTACATGGGTCTGCTGGTGGAGTACAGGCCACGGGCGCGCACACACACACACACACACACACACACCACAGGAGTGGGACAGACAGAGGGAGACAAACGGATGTGACTGCACCTAACGCGGAGCCTGCTCACGTGACTGACACCTCTATGTAAGGACAAGCGAGAGCCCCAAACACACATTCCAGGGGGACACAAGAGCGCCCACTGTGCATGAGCCGCGCTGGCTGCATGAGAACGGCACCGTGACGGCTGCTGAGGTGGGCAGCGCATACTGGGCAGGTGAAGGAGAGCAGACAGCAAGGAGAGCGTGTTGCCGCAGGAAGTGCCCTGCAGGCTGGCCTACGTGGAAACAGCTTTTAGTCCTGTCTTCACCCGGGTGGAGAGAAGGTTCAGCGTTCCTTGCTCAGCAGCAGAAATGTGCTTCACTGGTGCTCTGCGCAGCGAAAAGAGAAAGGTGAGCACAGCCCAGACACATGGGGTGTGATCACCTTCTCTGAAGGACTGCCACACACCAGCATGGATTGGAGCATGAACCCACACTGCCTCCTGCTGACCTTCACCAAAACCTGTAACCTTCAGCTACAAACTGGGATGTCCTCGGCTGTTGGTGCTGAAACCCGTATGACGGCTCACGACCATCTTGTGTTGATCACGTTCGGAAGTCAGCCTCGGTAAACCACCTGCAGCATTTTAAGCCACTAAAAACTGTGCTGATCAAATTGTGCATGCCTACACAATATACCTCTAAATATGTTACATACAATAAGGCATAACATCTGAGTGACATGCATTTTAATTTGTTCTGTATGTTATGAACTCAACTGCCATTCTGACATTAAGAATGTGCAGTTTGGCTATTCCTTCTTACTCAACCATAACTACAGAAGCTCAGTAAATCACCTTTCTCAAATATACCCAGTAGCATCAGAAAATCAACAGCAGCCAAGCGTCCACATCATGGCTACCCTGACAGCACATCACAGACCAGATCACTGTCCGGAGGGGGACTGTGGTCAGTGTTCACAGCAGCTTTACAAAGTCAGAGGTCAGGACACAGTGCTCACACAGGCAAGGAAGAGGAAGGTGAAGATGAGTTCTACAAGCACACGCCAAGCCACACGAAGCCAGAGCAGGAATCAGGGCTCCAAGGGCCACCTACCCAAGTGGATCTGAGGGAAGGCGGACCCACGGAGGCTTCCGAACAGGCCTGGTCCAGCATGACCACAACAACCGGACAGCAGAGACGTCAGTGTTACGCACGTACACACACACAGCCGCACTCAGGCTCAGTTACCACACCAGCTGTGTGGAGGCGGCATGTCGCTCCTCCCTCACCTACATTCCCCTGGATACCGCTCTGCTGTGTGCATCGGCACTAACCGCCAGCTCTGTTTCCCTCCCTGACCCCCGCCGCACTAGCCTCACTTCTACATGTGCAGTGAGGTGTGCGCATCTACACCAGCGCTGCTCCGCAGGCCCCCCACCTGCTGCCACAGCTGCTGCTCTTCCATTGGTCTGGAAAGGATTGGTCGAGGCGGTTGCTGTGGCAACTGGAGCAGCAACAAAGGGATTTGTAGATGGAGCAGCTGAAAGCACAAAAGCACAGATTTAATGAAAGTGACATTGGCCAGAAAGGGGGACACAGATAACGCTTTCAACTGACACAGCTCTCAAGGCGCCTTTGCCTTCCGCCTACCTCCAAAACCCTGGGGCATGCTGGGAACAACCTGCTGCACCTGCGCTGGCGTGACCCCTGTCACAGCACCGAACACGTTTCTGAAATCAAGTGCGGCACAGAGATGGTAAGAGAGAGGCAGGTTTGGACAAACAACACGCGTAAACAGTGCAGTGGATATGTGCCAGCCTGGCATGGCACGCAGAGGATCTCATACCCTGGCGCAGACATGCTGGTACTGTACACGCTGCCCGTTGGGACAGAGGAGCTAAACACGTTGTCCAGCTCGGCCAGTGCGGCGTAGCGGTCTCCGCTCAACCCGGCAGGCTGTGAGGGAGCGGGCCCCACGCCCGCTGACGCTGGGGCAGAGCTCACCCCAGTCATCAGGCCGCCTCCTGGCAGGAGACAGAACGCAGACACTGGATCAGAACGCAGGGAATCTCCACAGACGCACGTTCAGCAGCAGCTGGGTCACAGGGAACTGCAGAGAAGTCCTGAGAGCTACACTGTCACAATAGGCTCAGCTCATCCCGAGCAGAAGGGTGTCACCAGGAGGGTGGAAGGACGGGTGGTGCACACCCCCCCCCGGCAGTAACGTGCAACTGAGAGGCCCAATGCAGCCACTGCTTGCATGTTTAACTGTGCAAGCACAACGCTCAGCTTCAGCGCAGTTTTATACTAAACGTGGAGGTTTCCAACGCGGGCTGCCCCAGGGCAGCCGCAGCCCTGCAGGGCAGTGTGAAAGCCGGCAGAGCCCGCTCTCACCTCCGCTGCACAGAAAGCTGCCTGCTGTGAGGCATCGACATGAACCCACTTAGGGCGGGGACGTTACCTGGCTCGGACTTGGCAGAGCTGAAGATGTTATCGAGGTCGGCCAGAGCAGCGTATCTATCAGGCGGGACGCTAGTGCCATCCACGGGCACTTTGGGCCCTGCGGCAGAGTTAGTCTGGGACGAGCTGAAGCAGCCAAAGTCAGCGCTACACGATTTGGGGAAGTTGTCAAAATTTGCAAAACTGGCGTTAGCTAATCCGGAGCTGCTACCTGTGAGGGGGGAGAGAGACAGCACACGACAGGAATGAGAGGGCCAGAGGTGGTCTGTCACAGCTTTCACACAGCGTACACGCGTGAACAGCGCACCGTGTTCACTACACGGCTGTCGGGACAGCCGCTTCATAGCAAACACGCAGGGGCTTCTACATCTACCACACAACCAGAGACACAGCGTGGAGAGGGGACGCTTGAACCCCACACAGGAAGGACAGAGGCCTTCGGTGTGGCACACGGGGCTGTGGAGCCACCTGGCACCCTCACTATGCCAAACTCCACACATCTACAGCACACTAGGCACACGACAGTGCTCTGGATGGGGGGCAGGAAGTTGACTGCTGAAGGAATGGATGCCCAGCGGCAAGAGGGGGGTGGGCAAACACATTACCTGCTGTAACTATGGATACAGTGTCCTTCTCCCAGCTCTGTCTAAACCCCTCTTAACTACCCAAAGAAAGGGGACCTAACTGAAATACTAATTTATAAATTAAAAACAGTGTAATGGTTTTAATTTGGTAGAGTTACAGTTCAGTTACAATTCTCATTCAACACTGAGCCAACAACTACAGCCGTCTTCCACGAAGACAGTTCAGATCTTTACGGAAGACGTTTGCAGGCCTTTCCATCTTCCTTTTAAAACAGGAAGTGACAGACACTTTGGTCTTGCAAAAAATGGTGCAGTGTCCTCCATCCAACATATTTTTAACCTCAACCATGTTGAATACTTTTAATCTCAACTCTGCATCAGCCCTGTGTGACAGAGCGTCTCAGCTCAGCTGCACTGCTGAGTGTGCGCCGTGTCTCAGACACTCTCAAAGGGACAAGAGCAAGGAGGCAGGAATGGAGGCGTGCAGGATCAGGGCCCCCTGCAGGCCTGGTGGACTTACTGTGAGTGGCCAGGGGTGGCAGAGTGGTACCAAAGTCAGCCACACTGCGGCTAGACGACAGAGCAGTGACAACTGGCAAGCATGAAGGGAGAGAGGGTCGTGCCAGTGGGCAAACGAGGACAAAAAAGAAAAAGTGTGATAATGTTATAAAAACAGAAATGGCAAATGGGGAAAATAATTCATGCTTAGCAATGGTTACAGAAGTGGAAGGGGAGAAGAAGGCAGGAGATGTTCCACACGGACATGCTACTGTACCCCTGTACTGTGTTCAGGCTTTCAAGACTGCCAACTTTAGAACAGCACCTAATTACAGCCTGGAGCTAATGTAATAGGCCATGCAGGAGATAAGGAGATGATCCCGAGGAAACAGGCCCCCAGTAAGACCTGAACGATATACAGTTATATAAAAAAAGGACACTAAAAGACACAAATCAGATGTCAAAATTTAATTTCAAGCTAGCTGATGAAATGTAGCATTCTGAAGAGTGACTCATATGTGAGTTTCCTGGCGTGTGCACTGGTGTATGTCTGTGCATGTCTGCGCACATCTGCACGGGTGCAGGGGGGACTACCTGTGTGCGAGGGCTGGAAAACAGCCGGTGCAGCTGGTGGGAAGTGTGGCACTGTAGCACCCTGGCCGAATGCGTCAAAGTTTGCAAAACTTGCACAAGCTACACTCTGAGCTGCAGGTGGAACGTAGGGGAGACAAAGAATGGCATGGTTACAAGTCAAAGGTGGGCGCAAACTGAAGGGTGCAGTTACAAGTCAAAGGTGGGCGCAAACTGAACGGTGCAGTTACAAGTCAAAGGTGGGCGCAAACTGAACGGT
>JABJVR010000032.1:6237524-6258360 GCA_025773905.1 Chitala chitala
CTGCTCCCCTCTCCTCCTGCCCCTGGTAGGGGGAGCCATCAGCACTGCTCCCCTCTCCTCCTGCCCCTGGTAGGGGGAGCCATCAGCACTGCTCCCCTCTCCTCCTGCCCCTGGTAGGGGGCGCCATCAGCACTGCTCCCCTCTCCTCCTGCCCCTGGTAGGGGGAGCCATCAGCACTCCTCCCCTCTCCTCCTGCCCCTGGTAGGGGGAGTGAAGTGTCACTTTCCATCCGTAGAGTGAACAACAGCCAGTGCGTTTACAAAAGCACCGATATGAGGGTCAGTGTTGTAGGCCTTTCCAGTCTGAAATCAGCCGCATCCTGAACCATTTTTAACAAACTTAAATTAGCAAAGTAAAAAACAAGTCAAAACAAGCTTATAAACTTTTATTATAATGTGTGTATCTACATAGCACTTACAACCAGGCTAAAAAAGGCTGACCAAAGCGCTTTACAAAGAGTAACAAGTACAATACAACACGTCACAGTTCTAAAGGCAACATACTAACCATAGGTGTGACAATCCTCTATGTATGCAAAGTCATAGTAAATAAATAGGTCTTAAGTTTCTCTTTAAACAAAGCAAGGTCTGAGATGGTGTTAATTTCAGGAGGCAGCGAGTTCCATACTTTAGGTGCCACGACCAAAAACAAGCAGTACCTCAACGCTTACATGGGGTTCTGGGGACAGACAACAGTTCTGCTCAGGAGGCCTGAAGGATCTATTCTGTATGTAAGGATATAAAAGCTCAGAGGGGTAAATCAGTGCCATGCCATGAATGGCATTAAAGACAAATAAGTTTTAAATCAATCCTAAAGAGAACAGGGAGCCACTGTAATTAATGCAGAATAGGAGTAACATGGTCATATCTTGGACTATTGGTTAAGAAGGAAGCTGCAGCATTCTGAACCAACTGAAGGCAGGTGAGGGACGTCTCACCGACACCGACATAATGCACTGCAATAGTCATTTCTAGAACTGAGGAGAGTGTGGGTAACCTTTGGTAAATCAGCACAATAAAAATGGCTAAATCACAGCCAAAAGACCCAAAAGACGTAGCTGAAAAAAGCTAGACTTAACAGAATTAACTAGTCAAACTTTAGGTCGCTGTCAAAGATAACACCTAGATTTTTTTATAGCATTACTTGCCTGGAAAGGTGAAGCCCCGAGACATCATCAGGTCATAATGCTGCCCTAAATCTCCAATGATGACAAACTCAGTGTTACTGTCTTTAAGACACAAAAAAATTAGACAACCAATGACTGAGATCATATAAACGAGTAGCGGCTCTAAAGGATCAGCAGTCTTGGTTCAAATGAGAGGTACATTTGTAAATCGTCTGCATAACAACGGCAAAATTATGGTTCTGAATTATTGAGCCCAAGGGCCAAGATAGAGCCCTGAGGTACCCCAGAAGACAGAGCCGCTAAAGAAGAGGAAACGTTTCCAGCCAACACTGAGAAAGACCTATTAGACAAATAAATCTGATTTTACGTCTGAATCGGGCTGTGGTTTCAGTTTTAAGTGATCAACTGTACTGAAAGATGCAGTGATATCCAGGAGCCCCAACATAACAGGTGTTTTGGCATCAACAGAAAGTGAGATATCATTAAATACTCTCACGAGTGCTGATCCAGTGCTGTGTCTAGAACGGGAACCAGATTAGAATCTTTCAAAAATTAGGTTATCATCCAAAAAGGGCATTAGTCGGTTAAAACTATTTTCTGAAAGACCTTGGATAAAAAGTATGGAACCAGCCTATTGTTAGACAGGACAGAGGGACCTAGCTGAGGCTTTTTGAGAAGGGGAGAGACAACAGCATGTTTAAAAGCATCCAGGACGAAACCTAAAGAAAGACAAGTATTCATGAGAGACAGTAACCAGGAGCTTACTGTGTGAAAGACCTCCTTAAGTGTTTTAGGAAGAATCACATTCAGCTCAAAGTAGGTAGGTGTCAGATGTTGAACCACTTCAGAGAGGAAAGATATCAGCTCAAACTGCTGAAAAATAGCAGAGGGGAGACAGGAGTGATAATGTGCCCATGTTGATGGGTCAGAATAGCCACCAACTGCACGAGACCAAGAGAGTCCAAAACGTTGAAGAGCTCTCTGGCTAGGTGATTTTCAGGGCACCAGACAATCCCTGCGAGTCAAGAACTTGTCATATTTAGTGACGACAGAGGACAACACGTTAGAGATTTCCTGAACGAAGTTGTTATTTCATACACCAATGCACACAGCTGGGAGAAGTGTGCAGTTAAAATGGCTTTTAAAAACAGTAGACCCAGCACCACCATGATGCACAGAGGCTCAGGTAAATAATAATAAAAAAAATAATAATAAATAAATCAATTTAGCAGAAGCAGTTTGGTAACAGCATTGAGATCCCCAGAGTTCTGCCAGGTCTCAGTGAGTAGGAGAAAGTCTAGTTCACATGTAGAACAAAGGTCATTTTGAATTATTTTGTTCTGGTGGCTCAATGGGTAGAGCATCAGGCTGGGACGCAGAATGTTCCTGGTCCCTGGTTCGAATTCCAGCCCAGCGTGTCTTTGAGCAACACACTCGGTGCCTGCTCAAACAGGTATATGTTTGCAGCGACAATAAAAGCTGATTACCCTTATCATGCGGCCGGGGTAGGGACAGTAAGGGACAGTAAGGGACAGTAAGGGAGAATAAGGCCGCTGGGGTGCCTCAGTGGGCAACGAGAACGATCTCTCGAGGGAGGACAGAGAGGTAAAGGAGTCACAAAGCATTTATTAAATGATATTAACAGAAAAAACAATCCATGCAGGAGGAGACAAGCCACGCACAGCATAATTACTTACTTAATGAACTCAGTCTGACTTTTCAGATGTCAGCTTATTTTTCTAATAACATTTACATTTGGAGTTTTAAACTTACAGCCATGTCCAAATGTTTGCAGATTGTGACTGAAATTTGTGACTCGTCCCGCATTTCATTATGTAGCCAATGTTGTGTGTCGGAGTGGACAAAATGAGGAGTCTAATAGGGAGTGTTTAAACACTGTTGGTGCAGACCAGTCGAACAGATGAGTACATATTTGCATTGTGAAGCAAAACCCAGTGTGCTGAAAAGTGGAGGAAAAAGGTGGTCAAACATCTAACACGCGGACAGGAATTTCAGTTTAAACATCAACGCTGAGGATCAACAAACAGGAGTCAAAGAAAAACTGCAGAAAAAAAAAAAAAGGAGTGGCATGATGATCGTTCCGTAACCATGACAACTACAGCTAAAGCGCTCCTGGCAAAGCACGCTCCCAAGTGATCTGCAGACACTGGCCAAGACCAGTCAATTAACATTCACACTCAATGGGATCAGCAAGAACAATTAACCCTTTTACACAAGGCACTTATAATTAGACAAGCCCACATCTATGACTTTCAACAAGAAAAGACGATTCTACATCAACCATTAAATGACAGATTTAAACTATTATATTTTATGTAAAAACATTACACACCAAGTTCTAATTTTCCATCACTGCCCGTGATAATAGAAAATACATCACTACATTACGACCTGACATTTTATAACAGCATTTTAGCTTAAGCACTTATTACTAGTACATAATGGGAATTCATACACGTGGGGTGACCGGTCCCTATGTGGTGTCGTCGATCCCTATGCGGAGACACCACTTACCTGCAACAGTTCAAACCGATGGGCCCAATAAGCTAAACAGTCTACAGAAGTTTGTGGTTATTAATATTTTACCACAAACACTATGCTGCACTGATTTCAGCGTCACACTAATGTCTTGTCAGCCTCACTGTGTATCCATGGCTTCCCTTCCGCATGCCAATTAGGTCCCATCTCAGTTCTGTCTCTAGTGTTAAGCTTGCGTGTGTATAGTACTGTAACAGAACTGACATATCTCCAGATTTTTGGAAGCTCTTCATTTCCTGTTGTGGGGACTTGTAATGTAACCCCCCCCCCACACACACACACTTATTGAGGCTACGTAGACACATGTAGCAGTCTACCACTGAAAGTGTGCTGTAGTGCCATCATGCACATTCAAGGTTATCTTAACCTGATTTCATCTACCACACACAGATCCCACAGTGTATGTGTGCTCCAAAGTAGGTCTCCCTCGCTCTCTGTGCCTCGCTCTCGCGCGTACACACAGACACACCCCCCCCGTTACAGAGAGTCGTCGTTCCCGTGCAGGACTACCGTGACATGCTAACTGCTACATGAACAGACTCAGAACAGAGTAGCTCCAAGCCCAGCCCTGTCACAGCGGCTGTCTCACGGGGTGACCACTGTCTGGTCAGAACCACCATCCACACGCACACGCGTTTCATTCAGCCAGAGAGAGGCTGACACTGCAAGTCACAGGGCAGCTGCGTCACGTACCAGCTGGCTCAGTGTGAGTCAGTGGTGAAACAGCGAGCTTTTAACCTTCCTATCATCCACATCAAAAGTCATGAGCAAAGCAAGCAGGCCGTCCTCTTCTCTTGAAGACAATCACAGAAATTAACGGATTCTAAAGTTGAAAAGGAATCTGAGCATAACCCAAGGGAATTCGTTACTAAATTTTACAGCAGAAAGCTTTGAATGACAGTACAGGCAGACATCACAATATGGTGCCAAATTCAGACAGACGTACACTGGGTGAGTGTGGGGGCCGTGCCACGCTACCCACATAACGCACAGGAGACATTACCAAAACAAAATACTATTCATGGCTGTGTCTAGGAAGGGGGGGCATTTCCAAGAGCTTTACATTAACTTTGTTCATTAACTTGGTTACCGTGGCAACCAGGGGTTACACAGTCTGAGCAGCGTAAAAACTAAATGAAAAAATACATCAGTTAGCAACACAACCACACTAGATGCAGGGAGTGGGAGAAACATGTCTCAGACGCCCCCCACGTGGACAGCGGTGCGTAGACGAGGTGGTGAGAATTGGGTTCAGTCATCATCCACTGTGTGCATCTGGGGCTACACTCGGCTCTCCACATGCTGCTGTGTGCATCTGGGGCTACACTCGGCTCTCCACATGCTGCTGTGTGCATCCTTACTCATGCAGTACTCGCATTACGAAATGCAACAGCAGCATTGCTCTTCACATGCTTCTCCAAATCAGTAAGTTGTTTCTGTCACTCTACTCTCCCCCCCCCCCCCCCCAAGTGCTTTTAACGAGCCAAAAGGTGTTTGTGAGCCCCTCTAGTGGGAAGCTTCTAATACGTTACAGAGGTACGCAGAGCTCCGTAAAGGCAGCACAGCTGCGTAAACACAGTATTCCCTCACCCACAACCAGAAACTTTACACACGGAAACCCAACCCTGAGGCTCTCTGAAAACACACAAATATCTACTGACTGACTGGTAATATTAGTTGTTCTGATAGATTGGATCTCACAGAATGTGCTCTTTTTTTCTCTGCATCCCAATGATGGTTCACTACGCTATAGCGAAGCCTAACGCCAAAGCTAATTAAAGCAGAGACAGGAGTGTGTGTGGCCCATTAACGTACACGTGCACACTCGCACGCCATACAGGCTTTTGTGTTATAGTAATTCAAATAATTGGTTTGCACTAGTTCTGGATCCTTGTTATGGGTTAGTTATTTCTGGTGTAAAAAGTATTCACGCTGTGCATGCCTTTAACCCCCCCCCAAAAAAAAAAAAACTGAAAAAGTTGCAAAACCTGTCAGGTCAGTTGCGTACATCTTGTATTAAGCATACTAATGTTTAACATATCTGTTAAAATAACACACTTCACATGACGGACAGGTAAACTTGGAAGCAGACATGTACAGGTGGACTTCATCCACACACAGAGCCACGAAAACATCCCAGGAGCACCAGGGCATATAACCATGACATCCAGGCACCGCCTTGTGTCTGTATCATTATTAACTACAACCTCTTAGTCAAAATACGTGGACAAACTGCACACGCAACACCTCGCAGACACAGACTGTGTATTCATATCTGACAAAAATGGCACAACCAGGAGGACAGAACCAGGCGGGTAAAAGAGGTTCAGCACTTCAGGACCATACACCACTCAACCACATTCCAGCGCTTACCTCATTGCCATGTTTCTGCAAAAATTCAATTTCTTGTTGCGTAAAGGTCGTCATGGAAATGGACTTCACCCTGTGGGGGGGGTTCAATCCTCGCCTTAAAGAGAAAGCAAAAGAGAATATTAAAATATATCTGCAAATCCCAATTAGGTGTATACACGTCAAGCATGCAAACTACCATATTTATAAAATAGTTCAATAAATTTGCAACGCAGACAAAACAGGACAACGTGGGAAGTATGTAAACAGTAAAACAAGGCAGGCCGCCCATGTGACAGGCCAGCTTCCTGTTCTGCAAACTCAGAAGTGACATTGAGACCTTGTGCTCACTTGACCATGTCACACCTGCCCTGACAGCTGATTTTCTGTAGCTGACGCACACGTAGAAGATCAGTAGTACCCACATATTCACGAATGCATGGATGCACACACATCAAAATGCTCTGCAAGTCATTTCACTGCATGAGGAAAAAGTGCAGGAGAAATCAGTCTACCGCTTAACAGACATTCTCATGTAACCTGTAAGATGAGCAAGATGAATGGTAAGGGCTAAATTATTCACAGCTCATGCCACAGGCCTCAATGGGTTCAACAATGACTTGGAAATACAGCCGTTTGCGCATGTACAACATACATATCAGAACCATGCTGCCCCCACCAAAAACACAGGAAGGGCCGTTTTCCAAAAACTCCACAGACATACATAATGACAGCTTATCAGCACTGGAAGGCTGTTAGCATGATAACATCTGTCTCTACTGTAATTTTCACTGTTTATTACTGTGAAACAACTAAGCATTCCAGGGCACTAGATAGAAATTTGTAAGAATCTTAAAACTTGTAGTAGTATTTGAGATGAGAGACTTCGTGTGTGCCGAGGCACCAGCGTTGTATTTGCAGGCAAGTGTCATTCCTGCAGGGGGCGTGCTTCATTCCCCTTTAAAAACATTAACATTTTTTTTTCCCTTTTTTATTATGAATGTTTGTGCTGGTTTACAGGGTTGTATAAATCATGTGTCACACTGGGTCAAGCTAATCAAATACGAGGAAACAAAATGTCACAGCAAAAGTGACTCTGGCCCAGCAGGGCTCACAGATTTCCATCAGAGTATGACTGTGCTGTGTGTCCTCGCTGAGAAGACCCTCTGTCTGCTTCCAAATTAGAGAACGTGACAAGGAACCCAACTGTCACCCCAACACCCCCCTTTCTCACGGAGACACACACATACACACACACCTGGCTAACCTTCACACTGACACCCCCAACACAGACAGGAAGCCTTTTAGGAAAGTGAGCTGTGAAGCAGCCATTCCCTTCCCTTCCCTTCCGTTCAGTTCTCCTGAGGCGAACAGAGACCACAGTGTAATCGCGGCTTCAGCCGATAAGACACGCTCAGCACCGTACTAACCGTGAGCACCCTATACCCTTACAGACATATGAGCTGTACATTAAGCAGATGACATGCAGCTACTGGAAGGGGGGGGGGGGGGTCTCCCCCTAGCACCCGAATTCGGTAGGCATGCAGCAGCGAGCGATGGACGGTGTCAGGTTCACAACCTTTAGTCTCCTACGGGCACCTCAGTACACGCAGCACTGGTGCATCGCCCTGGTATCCGTGTGCCCACACCTTCTGGGTGGACTGTAAGGAAAGTCTTTATGGCACGGGTCACCCTGTTTCAGCTCACCTTACTATCGCGAATATGCAAAATCATTATTTTAAATAACTGAATTATTTTGCCTCAGAAGAATTCTTAGTATTCACAAAACAGGTGTGTATACTGGCGATTAGATGCGTTCCTTGAAATGAGAGAGTACAAACTCCAGACAGAGTATACTGTAATAACACACATCCAGGAGCAACTCCGTACATCTGGGTCTATCATTTTAAACGTTCAGAAAATGTATTCCCACACTTAGGCCACACAAAAAAAATCCATAATTAGTCTTAGCAGGTCTGCTTTTTACAAAAATCTAGTTTGAGTGGTGGCTTATTTTGCAAAGTTCATAACCTGCATCAAACCAGTCTATCTAATGAGCAATTTTTCTGTCTCAAAACAACAGATGGCCATCTGAGCACTCCCCCCTCAACATGGCCATCTGAGCACACCCCCCTCAACATCAAAGCTTTTTAAACTGAACTCACTGAAACAGTAGAGTGGCCACCCACAATAAATGTCACAGTACCCTCCAACACACAATGGCAAAACGCACTGGACAGAGGCCACGCACGTTCTCCTCCAAACCAGCTAAAGCCCCTCCCAAACTCCTCCTCCTCCATCCCGGTGCCACAAAACCCCTACTTACAACTAAATGCAGTAATAGTTTAAAAACAACTGGTGTTCACTTCAAAGCAGCAGACTGGTGTGAAAAGAGGCCCGTACCATGGCATCTGAGCACAAGGCAAGGCTGCGACCAAGCAGCTCAGCACCTCGAAGGCCCGGCCTGTCCGCTCTACCTCAGAGTAACACATCGAAGGCCCGGCCTGTCCGCTCTACCTCAGAGTAACGCGTCGAAGGCCCGGCCTGTCCGCTCTACCTCAGAGTAAGGCGTCGAAGGCCCGGCCTGTCCGCTCTACCTCAGAGTAACGCGTCGAAGGCCCGGCCTGTCCGCTCTACCTCAGAGTAACGCATCGAAGGCCCAGCCTGTCCGCTCTACCTCAGAGTAACGCATCGAAGGCCCAGCCTGTCTGCATTCTCAGAGTAACACGACTGCAATACTCTGTACTGGATCAGCCACGCACACACTCACAACTATTCAGCTTGTCCTACAGGCTCAGAAACTATAACATTAATGTGACTTCTTACCTTCATTACCACTATAATTCCTGTAAATTCTATGCAAATGCTTAGTGTGTAAAACTACCACCTAATGAAACAGCCAGAGAGGCACACTTTCTGAACAAGGGCTAGCTATGCAAGATATGCTCTCAGGGTTTACACCGACATCTGTACGCTGCCCCACATGGGCTCAAATTCCACCGTTTCCTGAATGATCCCAGTGCACCCCCCGCAAATCCAAATGACACCAGCAAAGAGAGGGCCTCATCTGGAATTTGCAATTCTTGCCACTACAAATGAAGAAGGTGATGAGCCAAACCAGAGCTCCTCTTCTCTCTCTCTCACTCACTCACTCACTCACTCACTCACACACACACACCAACTCCTGATTCATTTCAGAGATCAGCTCCTTCCAACCAAATACACTCACCATGAACAACATTCACATTTGTTCTCATCATCCATACATTTCACATCCACTTATGCAAACTTGTACCCCAGCATAAAAATGTTCACTAATATTCTGAACTATTGTTTAAAGCTATAAAAGTGTATTAAAATTAAACTGTAGACCTACTGAGCATAAATATTACAGTTATAACTGGTTGAATTAATTTCCATCTTAGTCATGGGCATTGTGAAGTAAAGATGAATCACAAAATAAAACGTGACGTGTCAACTATGATCACAAGGTAACAGAACATTCTTAGAACATTAACCTTACAAGAATATGAAATTAGGTTATATAAAAAATTAAATTTATACTTGTATCTACACACACACACACACACACACACACACACACACAAACCCAAATCCAGCAGCTTTGCATTAATATAAAGGTCAACCCATTAATTTCCCGCTTCACGTCTGTGTTCTGAAATTCTCGATATCAGTTGAAAGCCATGCAGATACCTGGGCCTTGTGCATTCCCACTGACGTTGTGCTGCACAGTAGGGCTGGGTGTTATGGCCTAAACATGAACTCATCCGTTTTTACCATGCCTACATCCAATTTACAATTTTAAAATTTGTTCTTTAAAAAATTAAGATAATTTCTTTACTAAGATTTATTTATATCAATATTTTATGCATGTATTAATTTTTAAATCATGCATGGATACTTTGGAAAAAACCTTTTGTTATAGTAGCTCATATTTGGGATCTTTTCCACAGTATATATGGGTACCAAATCTTTTGTAATATGAAACATCTAATTTCTTTCCATCATGGCCCCTTCTTTTTAAATGGTATCTAAAGGAAAAATGAAAACTGACTCTACTATTGTTACCTCCTTTTGAGCAGTAATTTTGGGTGATGCTGCAGCTAGCTTGCACATCCCCCAGAACTACACACTTCTCTCACTTGGCTGTGTTCCTTTGTCGGAGATCTTGGAATACGTTTGTCGTGCTGCTGCTTTTTGCTGCCACAAACTTTACAACATACAGTGGTATGATGTTGGACATTGTGTAACCAAACCAATTCGAACCAACTGAGGAGATGCTTCTGGTTTAAAAAACTCGGCTCCTCATTTTTCGACACACACTACAGCCAGATTGTGTTAGAAGGACACAGCGATTTGACAGAGAGCATGTCCAGCATGCTGCAATTACTCAGGTTAAAATGAATCGCAAGTCTCATTGTTTACACGATGTTCTAAACCAAAAACTCTACTTAAATCAATTAAATCTATCAGCCAGCTCTAGCACAAAGTATGAACAGCCTGCTCTACAAAAACTAATACAGCATTACAGCTAACCTATGGGTGCACCTGAGCTCTAACCAGAGCTTTGAGTGATTTTTGTTTTTTTACTTATGTACATCACCATGTTATGGGTAATGAAATGGCCCCACCCAATTCCTGAATGTAAAGGAACAAGGTAAAGGCAACTATACTTGGCTAGCCTCCTAGCCTGTTCACATGGATAAACCACACCATATTTTTTGGCAGGGTTTTGTACAGATTTAGTTTTAACTATAGTACTGAATGGAGGTTTACACTTTACACCTAGAGCTAAACGTACTCTGTATTTCAGGAGACAGCCTTCTTCCTGTCCAGAGGAAATAGCATATAGCATGAAACAGCACTTTCCCTTCCTGTTACCACGTGATGTCACTACACTGCAAGCCTGAAAAATGGACTCCACACGCTCTGCAGAAAGGTCAATAGTGCTCTGATCTGTTTTAACACTGGGCTGACCCTGGCCCACCTGAAGTAAGTGTGCTTGCACGGTGTCTTCAACAATATTTCTACTGTCAAAGTTCAAGAAAAAAAAACATTTTAATGATGTCAGAAGAAATGTGGTAGAGTTTTTAAAAAGAACTTTATTACAGCTCATTACGAAGTCTAATGTGTCTACACCCAAGGGATATCTGTGCACATAATCCCAGCAGTGACAGAAAAGGCAGTCCTCCCAGTTCTCTCCAGCTCAACAACCGCACCTCCACACCAGCTTATGTTACTCATGTGAACATGTGTGATCTGCAACCAATGCTATGCATGATGTTCATGACAACATCAGTTTCACTTCGTTAATAATCAAGCACTAATGGAAATCAGTGTGTAACGTGCAATAGGGAAAAAGCAAGAAAAATATTACAGGTAACAGGCCAGAGGCCAATAAAACAGCATATGGTCTTTGCAAGGCACAATCAACTGACTGAGTCTATGACAGGGCCTTCCAGTTTAGGCCAGTGTTACTTCCACAGACTTGACTAACTGCAGGAAAGCAGTTAGAATTTAACGGCCACACATTTCGCAACCTGGCCGTACAGCAAGCGTAACGCTGAGGGCGAGTGCTCCGTTTGACTCAGAACACGGAAACCTGTCTCTTAATAAGATAATGAAGTGACTCACCCCACGCAGGCCGCCAGTGATAATCCCCCCACCCTCCCTATCAAAAGTCAAAGAATGTAAATTTGACACATAAATGTTTGTGGTCTGCAACCGGACAGGGACACGTGTTATGCCCGTTTTCCCATGCGTCTGACCACAATGAGATTGTGGCAAAAAAGGCGTCACACAAAGTAAGCAGGGTCTGAATATTTTTATCTGTGCACAAAAGCACCATCACACATAAGGTGTATAAATACACTGTGGCCAAAATACATAAAACTAGCACAAAATAGAAGCCGTTCAACACGTTGCAATGACACATTTTAATTAACCTTGCTCCATTTCTGCCGGTCACGACTCAGTCAAAACCAAGGCTCTCCTCTCCCTGCTAGGCGGCCCTTTGAGTGGCAATGCTATTATTTTGCTGCTTAAAAATAGGCGACACTAAAAAGAAGGCACTAATCCTAAATCCTGTGTTAGAGGTACAGATGCGGGATTACACAACAAGCACAGAGAACGGGGCCTCCGCTGCTGCGTAAAGACCGCTACCTTGCAGCTCACGGCCACCTTTCCTCAGTTTCCTCAGACACCAGCAGCTTGTTGAATATTACATTAATACAACACAGTACTAGTAAACCTGTGGAAAACAAATCAATTATTTTTTGCCACCGTCTTGGAAGGAAGATGTGATCTGTGAAATCATCCAGACCGTTTAGTAGAAAAAACATCATGTTCTGCTTATTTTTGGATTACTTATATGTATGACACAAGAGTAATCTTAAACACGGAAATAAAAAGTAATACTGATTATATGAGATGTGCTGAAATTCGGGGGCGTAGCCACCCAGCTAACGTTAGCCAGTTAGCTTGTGCAGCTACACACCAAGCGGAGCACTTACACAACTACCAATAAGGCGGGTCTCCTTATAACGGCCACTGTTTAGTAACTAAGTAAACCCCTGTTAACCAGGTTTAGGTAGTTATCCGGATGGCTAAAACCCAACCCCCATCTCGGCACAAACAATAACGCTGTGGGCTAACGGCTAGCGGCTTAGCACGCTCGCGCTAAACTAACCCACACCCGGTTAACCAACCCGCCAAAGGACTAGTCAAGTCAGTCGCAAAAAATGTGAGATAAACCGCCGTAGTGCTTAACTAGTACTCACAAGATTCCCGAGCAGGAGGTGCAGACGAAAGAGCCCACCGTCATGTTGGCGTAGGTCGGGCCGCGCTGGTCGCAGTCGAAGCACTTTCTGTTGGGCGGCAGGCTCGTCATCTCGCGCAGCATCTTCAGGTGCTTCTCCTCCTGCTTTCGCTTGGCGCTCGCCGCCATGGCCGGGGCCGGACCGGGACCGTCGGGGGTGCGAGAGAGAAAGAGTCGGGACGGGGGCGGCGAAACGAGAAGCACGACCTGACCGGAATCAGCGGCGCTCTACGGTTTCCACGAACAAGGAGTGAGAGTGCAGCGGTCAAGAGGAGGATGGGACAGGGCCCGCCTGCAGCGCCGCAGCACAGACAGCGCCCCCTGCCCCATCCGGCGGTACTACACTTCACAAAAATACCAAACATCAGCTGAACATCTGCTCACCATCAACCCACCTGTCTTTTGTTCTTTGTGCAGTTGTCGTTGAATAAATTTAAATGCACCAAGTCCCTGTAGAGAAATATCCTCAAGTAATAGCGAAAAATAACCGAACTGCTTTGTGTGATCTACAAATATTACACAACTACACTAGAGAAAAAAGGGAAGTTGCACAACTTTCTAAACATTTTCTCTTTGATGTGTGGCTCACAGTTGAAGAGGAAGTATTTGGATTTGGACAGTGAGAATTTAGTGTTTCATAAGTCAATAAATACACTGGAAATAATTAGAATTGGAAAAGCAAAAGAGTACACTGCTTGGTTAATATTAATGAACATAAGACAGTGCATGTGAACCTACTTTATTATAAATGAATTAAACCTTGTCTTCCTTACACAATATATAGTTATAAAAGGAGTACATCAAGGTTTTAGCTTCCTATAGCCTCCCTACTTTGGGCCCAGCTCAAACAATACTATTTTTTCCACCTCAGCTTACAAGTAATGCATTTCAGTCATTGTTTATACAGAAATGAACAACAGCATTTGCATGTGTGAATTGATATCTTCAGTTGATTTCAAATTAGGCTGTAATCTTTAATCTTCTGAAGTCCATCATTTTTTTGTTCTGATTAAACAGCGGTCTCCAGTAATTACCCCAAGTCTTGTAAAAATAATAAAAACACAGAGCCCTGGCCTCTACAAAATAACATTTCTGATAACTTTGGCAACATTAATATGAAGTCACTGAGACCAACTGAAAAAGCAGTAGTGTTCACAGAAGTGTCTGACTGCAGCAATTGGAAACTCAGCTGTACTTAAAAGCATTTTATGATTATCCTATAAATAAACAAACATTTTTACTTCTCACATCTTTATTCATGCAATATTACCAATGGCATATAAAAGTATTAATCCCAAAGCATTTTTTCAGTTTAGGAGTTCAATCGTACAAGCATGTGGCTTTCACAGATTTTAATGGACTTCAATTAGCGTGTTGTTCCCACAGACATTTGTTTATACATATTTGAAAATTGGTATGGCTGGTAATTGGTAATTTTCACTCATGAAATACATGTGGGATAGTTGTATTACCACATTTTAAGTTCACTGTATTTTTCCCCCCTCCTCCCATTTGCTTCCACTTTTCCCAAACGAAAGAACAGGCTGTCACGGCACCACTTTGACCACCAGTTCTAAAGGTTTTGTCTGGAGAGCATGGCAGCAGGGGTGGTGTGTTCCTGAGGTACAGAGAAGTCCGAGGGCCTGCGGTTCTCCGTGTAGCCGTACAGCTTCTTCAGAGCAACACGGGCCGCCTCCTCTTCTGCAGACAGAACAGTCTCCCCAGGAGCCTCAGCAAGGAGCTTCTTATCACTGGCGGCATGAAGAACATCAGTAGGAGGATTACATGGGCTGCACTGCACATACAAAGAATGGAAGGGCAGACACAGTGCACCAGCCTCACCTGTAGAGACCCACAAAGTAGAGAGGGAGAACTGTGCTGGAGCCAGCCGACCTGATGAGGCGAGGCTCAGGAAGGGCCAGTTTCCTCCGGGACAGCTCCTCAACCAGCAGGCCCATGGGGTTCACCACCGGCCACACTTCAAACAGGTCCTTGCCTATCAGCTGTGTGATCAGGAAGTCCTGGGCACAAACATCAGCACACGTTACAGGATCAGCAAGGACGGCCAATCACAACACACAGAGACATCACAACCCTACAAACTATACAGCCATTTTCTGTCAAACACAAACACCCAAGTATAACATGCAGTCACAAGAGTCCGTACACTTCATACAGTCTCCAAGGAGGGAATGAATAAAGATAATACATAAAGTACAATGACCAAGCATTGAAGTAAGGAATGAAAATGGCTTGAATGAGTTTGAGAACGAGAGCTTACTCTGAGGAAGAGTCCTGCCCTCTGAGCGCCACTGCTTTCCTGGAGTGCTCCAATCACAGCAAAGAACGTGTTGTGCAGAATGTGCTCAGGTACAGGGAACTGACCGCTGAGCGTCAACTCTTCGACAGCCAAGTTGCGTGCTACATGGCAGATCACTGCAGGAGAGCTGAGGTAGCCCACCACAGCTGACACGCCTGCGTCGGGTAAGTTAGGGAAGCTGGTCCTGCACCAGTCTGTCAGGAAGCTCTGCGCCAAGTTCTGTCCCTGAACACACAGCTGCACATTGTCCTTCAAGCTGAGGGCCACCACTTCCATGTCCAGCCCCAGCAAGCGTCGTCTCTCTTCCTCAGAGCTCACATAGCAGGGGTTAACCAGGGCTGTCTTCAGGACTTCCAGAGCGAACTCTTCCTGAAGTCTGCTACTAAATGCTACAAGTTCTGCGTGGTAATCCCAGTTCGGCTGATGAGACCTACGGAAAAAAGCAATTAAAATCACTGCCTATCTGCGACGAGAATGGGCTCAGTCTGTATTTTCTTTTTGTTTGGTTCACTCAGATGCATTTAAAAACGTAACGTTTTCAAAATGTAAAGGGACTTTGCAGAGGAGACAACTAAAATAAAGACACATTCACGTGTATAAGATTACTAACCTATAATTCTTAAAATATACTAGCAACGCAACAGACCCGTACGCAAACGGCCTTGAGCATCTGCACTGTTTACCGTGGTTTAGGCGCAGGGGGTCCTTCCAGCGTCTTTTTCCTTTCCATCAGAAGAGTGTATGCTCTCATCCATCGTTTCTTTTCTCTAGACTGCGTGTATAGGACGTTCCGACAAACACGCTGAAGGTGAACGCCAAGTGCATATGCACCACGATTTACAAGGTAAGCAGACGCCATGACAGCGGTCGCGTAGGCACCGCCGATAAATCCGTCCGTGTAGAAACTAGCGACGGGAGCCAAGCGGTCCGACGTCAGGGTCCATATTTCTACTTAGTCATTACTGCAAGACCCACACAAAAGTTAAAACGACATACATTCAGTTTTTTTCACTTTATTTTCACATACCATGTCGTTGTCAATTTTATTGTTATATGTTAAATTATGTGGCGAGTAGTTTCTGGTGCATACAATGTTCTTTGTGTTTTTTTTTTTTGCACAGAATTCAATGTTATTGTAAATCGGAAATATCGCGTTAAAAAATCGAACTAAAGCAGAATGTAGTGAAAATTAAAAAAAAAAAACAAAAAAAACAAAAAAAAAAAAAACAGCGCTAGGGAGTAGCATTCTCTGTCAGATAGCTGTCCGTTAGCCGCTACAACAGGAAACAGTACTTCAAAATAAAAGCACTGTGCCGGAAATGTACTATATGTCCATGTTTTGGTTTTTTTTTGACAAATGTTACATGATCGCGATTCACATGCGGTCAGTATGGCAGATCACTGATCTAAATACTCGCTGAAAAAAGGACATGGTATCATGTTGCGTGCCTTACTTCTGTTTATTTAAATGTTTACAATATTGTTCTACACGTCGCAATTCCGTAACTGCAAATGTAAATTCAAGAAAACTTCACAAACAATTTTAAATTACAGTGAAGACAGATTGCATTTGCATAACGTTAAGTAGCACTGTTAGATTACAATTGTAATTACATATGAATATTGGAATTTGGCATTACACATTAATCGAAGCTTTATACACACACAAAACTGTTATACACCAAGTGACTTTTTTTTTTTCTTTTTTACAACTTTATTATTCTATTTCAAGCAGTACACTTGAGTTCTTAAATCAACAAATACAATGATGGCATCTGTAAAACTCAATTCTGTTACATAAGCAGAACAATAAGGAAGTAGCAACGGTATGAAAATTCAAGAAATAAAAAAAAAAAAAAGAATATTTACAGCCGAACCATGCAGGTGTTTAAAAATATTCAAAATAAACACATTAATGTGCAGCAGAAAATAAGATGTACATGAATATAACACAGACCCCTTTGCCTAGCTCTGCTTCTGATGTGAGAACATGTCCCAACACAGAGGCAGGTCAGAGCTTGTTTGGCGATGATTTTATAGTGGTCCAACAGTAACCATGGTGGCACAAGGCTCCACCCACACTGCACTGGCTCTGCCCTAGCGGCGCAGCCACACCCAGCTGCTGATGAGCCAGAAAGCCACAGTGATGGAGTACATGACCATCTCTCGCTTTGCTCGCTCCTTGTTCTCCTCCTCCAGAAGCTGCAGTCTGTGATTCAGTTTTATGATCTGAAACATCACATCAGTGTAATGATCATTATGGCAGGGGCTGTGAAGACTGACCGCAACACAAAGTGAGCTGGACCAATACCGCAGTGCTCATTTATTTGAACAGTAATGGTCATCCTTAATTAGTTTGCCTTCTACATTAAATCTGATGCTCAAACTGTCATTTATTTGCTGTAATTAGGAAATCCAGAACTTAACTGTCCATCATCAAACTCTACAAGATGTCAGCTTGTATAATTTAATATTACAGAGCTTTCAGACAGCGACTCAATGAAAAAAGCAGTGTACACACACACACACCATACCTGTCGCCGCAGCGACGTCGCGTCCACTTGGCTCATGTCATCAGAGACTCCGTCTAGGGTGGTGTCCACTGCTGTCAGACTGAACCTACGTGGGCAGAACAACATACCTGACTGACATTTTCACTCAGAAGTGAGTAAACTACGCCAAGTGAGTAAACAACACTGTGAGGAGCACGTGAAGATGGAGGAAGAAGAAGAAAGGATGGAAAAGAGCCAGGCGGGAACTGTTACCTGGAATCGTGCTGCGGATTGGAGGAAGGTGCACCTCCACGCAGAACGGGCCTGCTGTAGGGGCAGGAGACACAGGAGCAGGAGGAGGAGACGACAGAGGTGGAACAGAGACAGTGTAGAGAGAGGCAGTGCGCATGTGCCAGAGACGCACCATGGTAACAAGCACCACGGTAACAAGCACATGTGGACACTATGGTGTGACATGATGGGAGGAGCATAGAGACTAGAAGAGGCTGTGTGGAGGAACAGTGTTCCTTACTACACAAAGAAACTGGACTGGCAGCACTCGGGACACCTTTCACAATACAGTACTACAATTTAAGATAATTTAACTAACAATAAGGCACCTCCAAAGGAGCCAAGACTACTATAAACCTCGGCGAAACACAATGTACTGTTTACCATCAGGACACAATGACATGTAGCAGAGCATGACAACACAAACACGGGCTGCACAGTAAACTACGACCCACTCGCCCAAATCTCAGAACAACCGCATTCAACTGCCTGCACAAGGAACAGAACAAGAACAGCAATAAAAGCACAAACAAGCAACCGAAGTGAACCTGCAGAGCAGAGTTCAGCTCAGCTCTACAGGTGTCTTACTCCACTAAAACCACTGACACTCGTCAAATTTTTCAAATCCTGCATTTTATCAAGCAAATAAAGAATGTAACAATAAGGACAAGTTCTAAACAGCACTTATGTAATCAATAAAGCCTTAATGAAGCCTAATGAAGCCTACACGAGCATCTGAAGCATCTCAAAAGACAAAAAAATCATATTGTGCATATCACACTCAAATCTAACTGTTAGTAAAATTAACAACAAAGCAGGCACCGAGATGAAAAGTCAGGGGTCAGGGGGTGTCACCTGCGATGGCTGTCATCCAGCACCTCGAGGACGTGCTGATAGGCCCGGCGTGTGGTGGACTGGATTAGGGACAGAACACCTCGGGTGCTGTAAAGGTCACACCCATCATCAGCGGGAGCAGCTGAAGAGCGGGTGTTCAGAGAGGCCGAAGGGGTCACGCTGCCCTCCCACGCAGCAGCAGCACAACAGGACAGGAGGAGGAGGAGAGAAAAAAGAAAGAAGGAGCTGCACTTAAAAGGGTGAAAGAGAGGGAGACCTAACAAGACAAAGAGGAGTGACACAGAGCAAAGCTGCAGACCACAGCAGCAGCACTGCAGGCTTGACAGGAGGCGCAAAAGGAGGTGCCACAGCAGGCTCAGGGCGAAGCTTTGGCATGAGGAGCACGGCAGCCACGACAGCAGGCTAGACAGGAAGTGCAACAGGAGGTGCCACGGACGACTCAGGGCGAGGCTTTATCACGAGGAGCACTACTGTCACGACAGCAGGCTAGACATGAGGCGCCGCAGCAGGCTAGACAGGAGACGCAACAGAGGGTGCCACGGAGAGCTGAAAGAGCTGGACTGTCCACAAACATCCTCTTCACAATCTACATTGTGAAACTGAAAATATTCCCATTTATGGTACTACAGTGCGTTTCAGAAATGACAACATTTGTTCAAAGAAGGTTGGAAGGTTCATCAGACCGCTCCATTAGGAGCCGGCCCTGACCAACACAGTTCTGGGTCCAACACAGCTCCTCCTTCTACCTCCAGACACAACATCTCAGAAAGGCCGGTAAAGTAACAAAGGATAGCAGCCATGTTGGCACTGTATGGTCCTCTGCTCTACCCTCTGGGAACATGTACAGCAGCATAAAAGCCAAAACGCCAAAACTTCGCCTGGCCCGTCGCTCCGCCGCGCTGACGTTCGCCCGGCCCGTCGCTCCACCGCGCCGACGTTCGCCCGGCCCGTCGTGCTGACGTTCGCCCGGCCCGTCGCTCCATGCTGACAACTAACCAGTGCTCTCTGATCAGTCATCTAATTCACTGTGCATTTCAAATGCCTGTGCTTCTGCATTGGCCACCCGTCTCCCCCACTACCTCATCTCTGAATAACTGTCTGAGGGATGCCTCATCACCTCTGGACCTGTATCCACTACAATGGTGGAAAATAAAAAGGTTGTGATTCTCATGACATACAGCTTTGGCGAGATACTGTTTGTATAGCCGGCACATCAGTGCCTTGAGAACAGCTAGTCTCCACTGCTGATGTGATGGTAAACAGACTTTGTTAAAGGTGAAAAACAAATGATTTTTTTTCCCCCTCCAAGCTGGAAGTCTTAAAGGTAGCATCAACTAACATATTGTAGGAGCTCAATAAAAGTGTTAGTAGGTAGGAAATAAAGTGTTAAAGTGTTATTGGCTTCGGATAAAGTTTTTAAACGAATCAGAAAAGCAACAGTAGGAATGTTCCTTAACCAGTTTATTGCCAACCGTCTGTCAAAAAAAAATTGTAAAACTTGCATCTCTACTACGGACAAAATGTGTTTTTGAAAGCAACCCAAGGTATTACATGCCAAATCACTGACGGATTCCCAGCCCATGACAACACAGAGAAAAAAAATTAACAAAAATCTTTTTTCTTGCTTCATTTGGCCAATTAAAGGAACAATGTTAGGTGGTGAACATTAACAACTGAGTCCTGCTCCTGCCCAGCCACAATTAGAAAAAAGATGGAAGGAGTTTATGAAACCACACAAAAGGCAGAAGTATGAGGATGAGCTGACAGGACGTTAGGGGCCACCATGGCAGCCAACATCCACTCACAGTAGAGAATCACAGTGCAGCTGACTTACAGACAGACACAGACAGAGGAGGCAGCAGGCAGGGGGGAAGGGTGTGTGTGTGAACCTGTGCAGATGAGCTGTACTCACACAGACCTGGGGGAGGGGTGTGTGAACCTGTGCAGATGAGCTGTACTCACACAGACCTGGGGGAGGGTGTGTGTGAACCTGTGCAGATGAGCTG
>JABJVR010000032.1:6276880-6291340 GCA_025773905.1 Chitala chitala
TGTATGTACCCATGTGCACTTGTGTATACCTGTTTTTACCCGTATGTACCTGTGTATACCTGTTTGTACCCGTATGTGCCTGTGTATACCTGTTTGTATCTGTATGTACCCATGTGCACTTGTGTATACCTGTTTTTACCCGTATGTACCTGTGTATACCTGTTTGTACCCGTATGTACCTGTGTATACCTGTTTGTATCTATATGTACCCATGTGCACTTGTGTATACCTGTTTTTACCCGTATGTACCTGTGTATACCTGTTTGTACCCGTATGTACCTGTGTGTACCTGTTTGTACCTGTATGTACCTGTGTGTACCTGTTTGTACCCATATGTAGCTGTGTATACCTGTTTGTACCTGTATGTACCTGTGTGTATCTGTTTGTACCCGTATGTAGCTGTGTATACCTGTTTGTACCCGTATGTACCTGTGTGTTCTCCTGCTTTCCAGATGTGGATGAATGCATCACTGAGACATCTGGCTGTGAGCAGTTCTGTTTTAACACCGTAGGAAGTTTCCAGTGCAGTTGCACAGGAGGTTTCCATCTCGACTTGGACCAGCGTTCTTGTGCTCGTGAGTACGGCGGGGTTTTACGGAGCTCCGAGCCAATGAGAGAGGTACAGCAAGGTGGCACAGAACGATTCAGTGTGGAACCACTGCTGAATAGTCAGGATGGTGAGCCAACATCTCATATGTCTGTACTGAAGAGTGCTAGTTCTTTGCCAACAGCTGTGTACAACAGTGAACTGACTGATGATGAGGAGCAGGACAAGGAAGAGCTGGAAGTAGTGCGGCTGCCGGCCCTGCTGTTCCGCCGCGTGCCGAAGCTCCTACATTACAGCTCTGATGTTTACTCTGAGGATGAGGATGACCACCAGCGTGATGAGCGTGCAGAGCTCACACTCGTCACCCAGACTGGTAAGGAGTCACTCTGTCACCTGACCACACACGCTTGGCACTGTCAAGTCCAGTCATGCACGTGTGTGTGTATTCACCTTAGTGTGCCTGGATAACACATTTGGGGAGGACTGTAGTCTGAGCTGTGAGGACTGTGAAAATGGGGCCAGCTGTACTGAGAAAGGGGACGCCTGTGTGTGTCTCCCTGGTTGGACAGGAATTGTCTGCAATCAGAGTAAGTGTCTCCAGCACCTGTACTGACTTGTACTGACTTCACCTGCAAACCTTCAACTGCCACACATAGCACAAACTGTGCCATCTAGCCTGAGGAGGACATCTGGCTCCATCACATGTGCCCCTTAGCATGCATAGTTAATGGCATTTAGCCTGTGCATTTAATGGCATTTAGCCTGCACAGTTAATGGTATTTAGCCTGTGCATTTAATGGCATTTAGCGTGCACGGTTAATGGCATTTAGCCTGTGCGGTTAATGGCATTTAGCCTGCACAGTTAATGGCATTTAGCCTGCACAGTTAACGGCATTTAACCTGCACAGTTAACGGCATTTAGCCTGCGCATTTAATGGAATTTAGCGTGCACGGTTAATGGCATTTAGCCTGTGCGGTTAATGGCATTTAGCCTGCACGGTTAATGGCATTTAGCCTGCGCATTTAATGGCATTTAGCCTGCACACTTAATGGTATTTAGCCTGCACAGTTAACGGCATTTAACCTGCACAGTTAACGGCATTTAGCCTGCACAGTTAACGGCATTTAGCCTGCGCATTTGATGGCATTTAGCGTGCACGGTTAATGGCATTTAGCCTGTGCAGTTAATGGCATTTAGCCTGCGCATTTAATGGAATTTAGCCTGCACAGTTAATGGTATTTAGCCTGCACAGTTAACGGCATTTAGCGTGCACGGTTAATGGCATTTAACCTGCACGGTTAATGGCATTTAGCCTGCGCATTTAATGGCATTTAGCCTGCACAGTTAATGGTATTTAGCCTGCACGGTTAATGGCATTATGGCATTTAGCCTGCGCATTTAATGGAATTTAGCCTGCACAGTTAATGGTATTTAGCCTGCACAGTTAACGGCACTTAGCATGTACGGTAAATGGCATTTAGCCTGCACAGTTAACAGCATTTAGCCTGCGCATTTAATGGCATTTAGCGTGCACAGTTAATGGCATTTAGCCTGTGTGGTTAATGGCATTTAGCCTGCACGGTTAATGGCATTTAGCCTGCGCATTTAATGGAATTTAGCCTGCACAGTTAATGGTATTTAGCCTGCACAGTTAACGGCATTTAACCTGCACGGTTAACGGCATTTAGCCTGTGCATTTAATGGCATTTAGCCTGCACAGTTAACGGCATTTAGCCTGTGCATTTAATGGCATTTAGCCTGCGCAGTTAATGGCATTTAGCCTGCACTGTTAATGGCATTTAGCGTGCATGGTTAATGGCATTTAGCCTGCACATTTAATGGCATTTAGCCTGCACAGTTAATGGTATTTAGCCTGTGCGGTTAATGGCATTTACCCTGCGCAGTTAATGGCATTTAGCCTGCACTGTTAATGGCATTTAGCGTGCACGGTTAATGGCATTTAGCCTGCGCATTTAATGGCATTTAGCCTGCACAGTTAATGGCATTTAGCCTGCGCGGTTAATGGCATTTAGCCTGCGCGGTTAATGGCATTTAGCCTGCACAGTTAATGGCATTTAGCCTGCGCGGTTAATGGCATTTAGCCTGCACAGTTAATGGTATTTAGCCTGCACAGTTAATGGCATTTAGCCTGCGCAGTTAATGGCATTTAGCCTGCACAGTTAATGGTATTTAGCCTGCACAGTTAATGGTATTTAGCCTGCACAGTTAATGGCATTTAGCCTGCGCAGTTAATGGCATTTAGTGTGCACAGCAGCCGTTGTCGTGCCATTTAGAAGCACATCCCTGCTTTGATTTCTCAGATGTTAGGGACTCACTATAAGTATACTCCCCTCTATTGGTTCTGAAACCTCAGAACCACACAAAATCAACACTGGACACCTAACGCCAAAACAGCGTGAGTCGGCTTTTTTGAGAAAACAGCACTGATTTATGCACTGTGCTGTTTTTATCCTGCTACAAATGTAACTACAAATACAACCTTTTAGTACAATTTAAATATTCTAATAAATTGATGTTGGTGACAAGCTTCTAATTTTTAGGACAAATAAGGACATATTTATGTGTAACATAATGTGTTGTTGACCCTTCTGCCCGCCGCTGTTCCTGCGCCACTGTTGTCATTTCTGAAGTGTGATGCTCTGCCCACCTCAGCTTGTCCACAGGGAACCTACGGTCTAGCCTGTGACGGGACCTGCCTGTGTCAGAACGGGGGATCCTGTAACCCGATGACGGGGACGTGTGTCTGCCCCCCAGGGGTGGAGGGGGAGTTCTGCGAGGATGGTACAGAGGTTACATTCTTGTGAATTTAGGCCATTATATTATTAAATTAGCAACATGACACCCTTTGAACGTGGCTATAACATGACTAAGTTGATGATGATATGTGGTCCTGAACACACATACGTGTGTTTGATGTCTTTTTCAGTGTATCTGAGTTGAACTGTTATGTTTTATATGATAACGCGCTTTTCCACTGACTGTGGATGACTTTATGCTGACAGGCTGCCCCCGCGGGTTCTTTGGAAAGAACTGCAAACGGAGGTGTAACTGCCCCCGGGGTATTTACTGTGACCGCCTCCTCGGGTCCTGCTTGTGTGCCCCAGGGCACTACGGACGCTTCTGCCATCTGGGTGAGAAGCAGGACCCCCTCCCCCACGTAACTGGGCTCCTTCGTGTGCCTGTCCTCTGCAGCACCAGTGAAACCAGTATAGCCCTTCCTGGCATTACAGTCTGCCATAAACAAGCCTTTTCACTGACTCTGTGTTCTGAGCTGTGTTTTATGCGATCAGTTCCACTTTTGCAGCTTGTCGCATGTTACAAAGCAGTGAAATATCTGTGACAGTGGAAGAACGGCATGGTGATGGGGGGGTCTTGTGGCATCTGGGTCCCTCTGTCCCTAGCTTGTCCCAGATGGACTCACGGAGCAGGATGCTGGCAGGAGTGCAAATGTGTGCTGGAACACTCCCAAGGGTGCAATGCCAGGAACGGGTCATGTGACTGCAACCCAGGTTACCATGGAGACAAGTGTGAGTCAGGTAAGTTAAAGGGGTGCAGCCATTGTGCAGAATGAGCAAGGCCCTGGCCTTCCTGCTAAGGTAGTCGTCACACCCCCTGTACTGTTCCTGCACAGAATTTGAGTCACGGGGACAGTTTTACACTGTGACGTCACTGTCTGCCAGGTGCAGAGCCCATGCCCCAGACTGCACAGTGAGACTTCTCATGCAGGGATGTGATCAGGGCAGCCTCTCTGACCATGCGTCCCTGTGTTACAGCTTCACTCACAGCTGGTTTCTGCATGCTCACCAGACACACCTCTGTCCACGGGCGTGTGTGATCCTGTCATTCTGACTTTTACTCCATTCTTTCCTTTTTTTCTCCTCTGACCCACAGAAACGTGCATTTCATCTGCTTTCTGGAATTTCCACGTTAGCGAGTCTCCGGCTTTCACATCACGTTTATTTCCATAAACACCTCGTGAGCAACATTTGGTGCAGTCTTAATGTCTTGTCTGGACCCAGCCCTCCATCTCTGGATCCTGTTTCCTTTGAAACTGACTTCCATAGGTGTCCATTTTCCAGCAGTGGGACCGATGTGTCCGGCCACAGGAAAAAAAAAAGTTAAACTTGATCTGATTTAGCTCTTCACAACGGCTCTCCTCACTGTGCTTTCGGCAGGGTGTGAAGCTGGACACTTTGGGGTCAACTGTAACATGACGTGTGAATGCGGGGGTTTTCCTTGTGACCCCCAGACTGGCCAGTGTGTCTGTCCTGCTGGGAAGACTGGCCGAGGGTGTCAGCAAGGTGTGTATTACCCACTTTCTCTCAATCGTTGAGCTAATTTGGAAAATGTGGTATAATGCACTTTACCAGTCTTTCACATCAGGAAATGAGAGCAATTAGGTCCAGGAATTATAACAGCTCTGTGAATCTGATCAAGTGGGCACATAATGTTGCCACAACGCTCCTCTAACGTTCCAACAGACTGTGTTGACGGACTGTGGGGAGTCAACTGTCAGTTCCAGTGTGCCCACTGTGAAAACGGAGCAACCTGCAACAAGGAGACCGGTAGCTGTGACTGCCGCCCGGGTTTTACTGGACCGTCCTGTCAGAACCGTGAGTGTGAAACACACCAGTAAGAGTAAGAAACACAGGCAGTGTCTGCGGTTTCTCATGGAAAACTGATCAGTTAAATGCGTTTACCAACCCTTACAGTAATAAACATTCAACCATTCAACATTAGGGAATCTAATCTGCATTCTTAATCCAATATCGCCACCTAGTGACAGTTTTAGGGATTTCTCTAGACAAAGTTATAGTGGTTACTTGTTTTATAATTAACATCGGTTTAATTAGTAAAGTAAGGAATGTTTTGTAAAAACGACCTTTATTACCTGTAATTTTTTACAGGGACATTATGATTAATGCCATTAATTTATTTCATAACTGTATAAAGTTTTTGCATTTAATAACCCAGTTGGTTTACAAACTTCAGATGTTTAGAATGGTGGAAACCTATAAGCATACGGTGCACGTGTGACTGACAGGAGCCCTTCACCTTTCACAGCACACCATAACACCTAACATAATATCTGTGAAACTGGGCCGGCGGTCCTCTTCTGACACGTGGTGTTTGTGGTGTTCATAACTTTTTAAATAGACATAGTTTTACAGTCCACATTGCAGACTTCAAACTATTTCAGACAAACACTTAAAACATAATCTAAGGTACTTTCTGGACACATTTATAGCAGTTAGTCCCTCTCCTCAATCTAAAAATTCGACAAGCCTTCAGAGTTACTAATTGTGGAGAAATCCCATGTGACACAGGTGAATAACAAACATGAATCGATTTCATGTTCATAACGCGTTGTGTATTTCAGTTGCTGTTGTCCCACAAAGGCAAACATAAACCGAAGGGTCTCCCTTGTCTGGAGGTTAAAAACACTGCATCCACTGAGATGATCAGCCAGGCTGCCTGGCTTATTCTCTGAAAAAGTGAGAACACTTCAGATCAGTGGAATAACCAGAATATTCTGTTGTCCACATCCCTAACCTCAGTGTCTGGGCCAAAGAATGAAGACTAATTTCTAAGAACTTAGTCCATTTATTACCAAACAGAAGCACCCAGCTGGCTTCAGGACGCAGTGCCATCAGCCAGGGAACACTGCAGCCTGGCCCTACACTGCAGAGCCACTGGCCATTAATATTAATACAGAGCCAGTTTTGGCAGCAGTCAGGAGGATGGCAGGAGAGCGAAGTGCCTTACGTTATGGTCCAGATGTTAACACCACGGAGCTGGCCGAGTCTCAGCGTGAGTGTAACTCCCTCTTTAATAAGGAAGCGGGAGCCAGCTGGCAGTTAGTACACTGCTGTGGACAAGCCAGTATTGATACAAGGAACAGCACACTGACAGGGAGGGGGCAAGGGGCTATGTAAGGAACGCAGAACGTGTATATGGGGGAGAGCTCCACGTTTGTTAATGGTTCCCCCCAAAGTCAGCAGTCATCAGTTAGCATTCTGCTCACATTATTACTCAGGAGGAAGGAGAGCAGAACTGCCTGGGCACTGTAAGTCCAGCCTCTGTAACAGCCCCCCCTCTGGCTACCTCTGTAACAGCCCCCCCCCTGGCTGCCTCTATAACAGGCCCCCCTCTGGCTACCTCTGTAACAGCCCCCCCTCTGGCTACCTCTGTAAAAGGCCCCCCCTCTGGCTGCCTCTGTAAAAAAGCCCCCCCTCTTGCTGCCTCTGTAACAGCCCCCCCCAGCTGCCTTTGTATCAGCCTCCCCGGCGCATGCTATCTTCGTCACCTAAATGGGAAACAGACATGCACTCGAGCACAGACGGCCCAGGGCTGTAGTAGCAGATGTTTGCTTGCTAACCTGGTGCTGTTCTGGGCCGTGTTCCTGGACCCAGACGACAGCCCAGCAGGTGTCCTGGGTACTGGCATCCTACTGCACCCCATATCCTATTGCGTTGTTGCTTTGAAGTAGTTCTGACACTTGGCACACATGAGCACAAGATCACGTAACGCATGCAGACGCTTGGCAAGCAGTCAGTATGAAGCCTTTATTTCTAAAGGGAGGGGCTGCTGCAGGAACCCAGCCCCCCCCTACTGTTTACCAGTCATCCAGCCCTAACCAGAGGCTGTTATCTGGGCTTCCACTGTGCCCGGGCACCTTTTACAGCCTCTGTGCAGCCACATGTGCGAGCGCAGAAATGGCGCCGCTGTGGCCACATCACAGGAGCCCAGTGCATTCTGGGTACACACAGATTCCCACATCATTAAAAAAGGGTGAGAGGGAGCAGCTGTCTTCCCATCACAGCCACTGTTCCCAAGCTTATTCATGAACAATTAAGTGAGTAATGGTATATCCTAGTCTTTTTAGGATTTGTAGAGTTTGGTGGGGTCAGACACCTTTAACTGCAGTGAAAGTACGTTTAGGCTAAATACATCCATGTGTGTATTTTAATTTAACTTAACTTACTTTAAACACACTCCATATGGTGAGACTGAATTTACCTTTCAATGTCTCTTCTTACCTGTCCACATCTCTCATCTCCTGTCCACACACAGCCTGTCCACATGGGCTCTTTGGGCAGAACTGCAGCCAGACCTGTGAGTGCCAGCACGGGTCGTGCGACCCCATCAGCGGGCGGTGTAGCTGCAGAGCCGGGTGGTCCGGAGCCAGGTGCCAACACGGTAAGACTTCAGGAAACCGGACTCTGCGATACAGTTTGTGTTGCTGTCGGCAAAAAAGTGCAACATGGCGGCCCGGTCCTTGGTGAAATAAGGCAGAACCAGGTACAGGTGTGGTACAGGTGTGGTACAGGTGTGGTACAGGTGTGGTACAGGTGTACACACCCCAGGTGCCTTAATGGCAGGATAAGGGACAGGGAGACAGAGCAGTAGGTCCTGGACTGGACTGGAGCAGGTGAGGGTCTCCTGGGATACGCTCTGCCCTGAGATTTGCTCACACCTTAACCTGCACCTGTAGTTCTCAGTCCTGTGCCTTTTGGATGCACCTCAGCCATTTGGGACAGTTACTATGGTGACAGTACAGTCAGAGCTGTGAGTGCAGACACAGGAGAAGCTGCCACCATGTAAGTTGGTGCCAGTGTGAACTTGCCTGGAGAGGGGTCACGTGTGTCACTTGTAGCAAACACCAGCGTTTTCTGTTTTGTGAGCTGTAGTTTGAACACACTCATATTTTTACATATCTTTGGGATTTGTAGTTTATAGAAATGTGGCAGGTGCTGGGTGCTGATGGGAGTTGTATGCCATTTACCCGCAGCAGTGGCATTTTGGGTGTGGCTGCAGCCAGTGACTGTGATGGCTGGTGAGCTGGTACCATGTAACTGGGACACGCAGCCATCCGTCAGGGCACCTGGCAGCAGTTCTGAGTGGAGGGGGTTTGAGCATGGAGCTCAGTTTGTTTTCTTTGTCCTGCCCAACATCTGATAACCGTTACCCACAAACTGCCAAGTGAAACAGGACGCACTGCGGAGTCTCCCAAATGGATAATTATTTGGCACACAGGCACACTTAATGACAGCCGTGTAATGGGGCCGGTCCAGTCTACTGCAATTCCTTATCTTCTCAACATACTGTTTGGATAAGTGCTGTGGTTACAGGAAAACTGTCTCATTGCCTGTTTTATCTTAGATTTGAAACAAATGCGTGTGTGTGTGTGTGTGTATACAGAGTGTGTGTCAGGTATGTGCGTGTGTACTGCGTGTGTGTGTACTGAGTGTGTGTGTGTGTGTGTGTGTCTGTACTGAGTATGTGTATATTGTGTGTGTGTACTGAGTGTCTGCGTGTGTGTGTGTCTACTGAGTATGAGTATATTGTGTGTGTGTACTGAGTGTGTGTGTGTGTGTGGTGTGTGCGTGTGTGTGTACTGAGTATGAGTATATTGTGTGTGTGTGGTGTGTGCGTGTGTGTGTACTGTGTGTGTGTGTATGTGTGTGTGTGTGTGTGTGTGTGTGTGTGTGTATACTCTAAGTACAGTTTCTATACTACTGCCATGTTGTGCCCCCCCTGCAGTTTGTCCTCCGGGCACATTTGGACCTAACTGCACATACCTGTGCCAGTGCTTCTGGGACCACCATCTATGCCACCCTGTCACAGGAGAGTGTGTCTGTCCATCTGGTTACCACGGAAACAACTGCAAACTCAGTAAGAGTTGATGTTTATGCTGTTAAACACGTATCACCACAGCTGGCTGGTACAGCGGCTGACTCACAGCTCTCCTTTAGGGTGCCCCGAGGGTACATATGGCATAGACTGCAAACAGAGGTGCAGGTGTGCCAACGGAGGGCACTGTCACGCCGAGGCAGGCACCTGCGAGTGTACTGCGGGATTCCTCGGAGCTGACTGCAGCATCGGTGAGATGTTGTTGCGATTGGCCTGGAACTCTCGACCTCACACCCCGCACAGAGTTACCAGACAAATGATCAGCCTGCTGGGCTGAAGACCCAAGTCCCTCGCTTGGGGGACTAATCACGCTCTTGTCCTGACTTTGGGGGGGATTCTCAATGTAGTGCGATCACACATTGCGCTACATCTGCACGTGTTCAGCCCGTCATGTGTGCACTGAATGCTCGGGACACATGCTCTGTCTGTGCACTCTCCAGCATGCCCACCAGGACGATACGGACGGAACTGTGGTCTGGTGTGCCCCTGCAGAGCTGAGGGGCAGTGCCACCCTGTGAACGGGAGCTGTACCTGTGCACCTGGGCGCACAGGGCGGAACTGCCAGCAAGGTGAACAGCGGTCCAACAGACTTGACACCCTGCAGCGGTCCAACAGACCTGACACCCTGCAGTTAGTCCTCCATCAGCCCACAGGAAATACGAGTTGAAACTACTAATTAGTCTTGGTCTGGAAAATCTCAATTTCCCCACGGAAGGACCACAACTTAGGTTTTTATTTGCCTGGAAAGCAGAGAGCAGGGCTGCTTTGTAATCTCTATATATCAGCAGTTTAGGTGAAGAGTAAAGGGCACTTTCCAGTGTCCCACAGGGCCTCCATCTGAGTCTGTGGACATGCCTTTGGTTACATGCCCCATGTTTAGAGAAAAGTGCATGTGGCTCATTTTCCACGCTAGCCGTCCAAGGAGTTGGTGCTCTCAAAAATAAACAAACAGCCAAATCAAAGCAGTTCACTTACTGTTTTCTCAGTTTAAATTGTCCATAAAAAACATGATTATTCTTCTATTGTTGTGCCAGACTAGGCCGCTTTTGACGCAGCAGTAATGTGTGTGTGTGTGTGTGTGTGTGTGTGTGTATGTGTGTGTGAGTGTGTGCGCGCGCGCGTGTGTGTCCTGCATGAACTCATAAAAGCAAAACACTGGTCTTAAGGTCCATATGGCACTTTTTGTGTACTTTTAAAAAATGTTATTTTCTCTCCACTTTACTACAGTTTGCCCCAGGGGGCGCTATGGAGCACAGTGCGTGAATAACTGCACATGCCAGAACGGGGGTGTGTGTGACCCTAGTAACGGATCATGCAGGTGTGGACTGGGCTGGGCTGGACCTCACTGTGAGAGAGGTAGGTGTGGCAGGTGCAAACAGGCAGAGATGGGCTCTGTGCTGTGGAACTCAGTGTCACGGACTCATCTCTCTGGCCCAGAATGCACTCCAGGGAAGTTCGGCCCGGGCTGTGAGCTGGACTGCCAGTGCCAGAACGGGGCAGGGTGTGACCGCTTCGCAGGTTCCTGCCAGTGCGCTGCGGGATTCTACGGGCACTCATGCCAACACCGTGAGTGCAGCACGCGCTGGGAGCACACGCATGTGCAGGGCTCCTGATCGCTGTTAACAGAAAAACAACCTCCGTGTGTCGCTGTCGGGTTACAGGGTGCCCATTGGGGCTTTTTGGACATAACTGCACCCATCCCTGCACCTGCAAAAATGCAGTGTCGTGCGATCATGTGACAGGGCGGTGCCTGTGTCCAGCTGGCTTCACCGGACCTCGCTGTCTGAGACGTGAGTTTGTTGCCGGCTTCTGAACATCAGCATGTTGTGTCCGGTTACAGCAGTTACAGTGCAAATGAGCGCATCGCGCATGCGTGTGTGTGTGTGTGTGTGTGTGTGTGTGTGTGTGTGTGTGTGCGCGTTCACAGGGTGCTCGGCCGGAAGGTTCGGAGAGGCTTGTCAGCAGCGGTGCGACTGCACGGGCAGAACTCCGTGCCATCCCGTCTCGGGCCGGTGTTTGTGCCCCCCCGGGAAGACTGGAGAGCGGTGTGAGAACGGTACAGCACACACCAACGTGCTCACACACAGAACGCTGCGCTTCACCCGTTATGTCTGCCCCCTCCCAGTGGCGTATTTACACACATGCAAGTGTTTGCCTTTTGTCTCTAGTATGATTGACTGCCTCTCTTGGTTCTGGTTCCGGTTCCAGAGTGTGGAGACGGTTTGTTTGGACCAGACTGTGTGTTTCAGTGCCAGTGTGGGCACCAGGCTCCATGTGACCCTAGAACAGGCCGCTGCATGTGCCCCTACCCCTGGATGGGGGCCACCTGTATGGAAGGTAACCAAACTGGACCAGGCCTTAGTCACCCATACTACCAGTCCCCCGGGGGGTCCTGACTGCCGGACTCAGGTTCTGTGGGTTTTACTACCAGTCTCCGTGCCTTACTCACTCACAGCTGCAGCTGATGACAGTTATTTTCATTTAGACACAGTAGGGTGTCTTGGTGAAAGCAGGCTCAGGTTCTTGTAGCCAGACTCAGAACACAGAGGACTGCAACATGTGCTTTCTATCTGTTGCCTTCTAGGGGGGGGGCCTAGGACTCACACCCAGCCCAGGGTAGACTCCGCCCTGTCACGACTTTGACCCCCAGTCGCAAACTGCCAGTTCTGTGGAGCAGTGTATCAGACACATGGACTGGTCTGGGAATATGAGAGAGCTCCCCCTACAGGACAGGAAGAGGCACAGCTCACGGGAGGAAGTACCTTTTTTACAAGGGTACACAACTCACAAATTCAGCATCACCTTAATGTCTCCAAATTATTTTGTCTTTAAAAGCACCGATATATGTATGTAAATATGATGTGAAAAAAGGCAGACTGCCGTGCCGAAATAACTGCTTGCACAAGTAAACACAGCCAGTACCTTACAAAACGCTTATGGAAAATGCAAACATTTCTCCTGTTGTTTATTTACATCACAGGACTCTATGAACAGCAGAACACAAATCTGTAAAAAATGAACCGGTTCTGAGTGGCTCAGGGAAAAAGTGCATGGATGGGGGAGTACAGAGCTCAAGGAATTCAGTTTTCATTGAGTTACATACGGATCAAAACAGTCCATAAAGAGTGTCATAAGAAACCAAAAGGATTCTGAAAAGAAGAAACAGAAATTTGTGTCATTGTGTGTTTTGTCACGTATGTGAATATTACTAGACACGTATGGGCAGGCTCTGCCGTGAGGGTGGGGTTGCTTTGTACTCAGGCACGTTGCACAAGTCACTGCGTTTTTATTAGCAAGAGGACCACATGCAGGGGCGCTAGGCCAGCATCCGCCTGTCACAGCAACCAACTGTGATGGAGCACGCAAGCAGGACCGTCCCGCTCCACAGCCGATGGTCACGTGGGAACACCTGTCAGGGGGGAGGCAGGGAGCACCTGTCAGGGGGGCAGCAGCTACCTGCATGAAAGCAGGCATCTCTCACACACCGCTCAGGCAGCGGAGCGTCACAGGTGTGAGCTAGCCCAGCTCGTGTGACTGATGGATGGAGGGGTGGGGGGTGGGAGTTACTCACCAGTGACACATTGTGACAAGCAGCAGATGTTTTCCAATAATGTTTATCACCGAGGCCTCCATGGTGGATCAACCCTGCCCCCTTGCAAGGAGGCTGTATGCTCCACACCTTTGGGTGGCCTCACCTCCCTCCCTGTGCTACAGTAATACCAGACCACCTCCGTCCCTGTGCTACAGTAATACACAGACCAACTCTCTCCATGTGCTACAGTAATACAGAGACCACCTCCGTCCCCGTGCTACAGTAATACACAGACCACCTCTCTCCATGTGCTACAGTAATACACAGACCACCTCCCTCCATGTGCTTCAGTAATACACAGACCACCTCTGTCTCTGTGCTACAGTAATACACAGACCACCTCTGTCCCTGTGCTACAGTAATACACAGACCACCTCTGTCCCTGTGCTTCAGTAATACACAGACCACCTCTCTCCCTGTGCTTCAGTAATACACAGACCACCTCTCTCCCTGTGCTACAGTAATACACAGACCACCTCCCTCCCCGTGCTGCAGTGGTACACACACCATCTCCGTCCCAGAAGCCGCCAGGAAGTCACTGCTAAAACAATGCATTAACAGGGCAGATGCAATCAGTGAGATTTTGGCGTAATTAGCCATGTCCTTTCAGCCAAGCGTCTCCATCACCTCAGCGTTGTAGCTCATGAAAACAGGCCCTCTGCCTCTTTGCCCTAATCCCCACACAAACGCCTTTTGAACTCATGCAGACAAAGCCGGTTTCTCAGATAAACGGCAGGAAAATCATTTCTCCAGTCTCGCACCATTGGCCTCACTGCTGCCTTGGAAAACAAATTTAAATACCAATCCAGCAAAAAGATGGGTATCTCTGAACTCTCCCACACTGAAGTACTTTGCACAACCCAGAAGGGTGTGAACATGTTTCCAAACATTATTCTACTGCAATTCTTAAGAATATTTATAGAGCATCATTTATAACAGATAAATTCAAGTGAAAAAGTAAGTAAAGTAAAGACAAGTTATCGCAACATTGAGAATACGTTTCAGTGCGGTTTTCCAATTGCAAATTTCGTAAAGGGAAATTTTTGGTTTCACCGCTAGATGGCGCAAAGCGCTAAGTGAGCACGTCATGTAAGAGGCCGATACAAAACAGGTAAAAGACGTACTTATCATGTAAACTGTGTTGTTTGTTTGAGCTTCAAGGGTGCTGTACCTGCAACTCTTTTCTGAAATACATACAGGTGTTAAAACCCAAGGTTTCAGTTTGCTGCTCAGGACCGCACTATACCTGGCTAACACAAAGTTTTTGCCTTGAACTGTACTAAAAGAGAACAAAAGTATCATACTGACATGTTTTCCAGTTCTGATTACACGTATTGCAGGCCTACACTCCTAGTAATTATAGGCTGTAAGTCCAGTTCTTACCTGAATACTAAACAACTGAAAGAAAATGAGACTCGAAACCACAACCTTACAGATACGAGGCAGGCGACCCAGTTACTGTACTCACTCAGATACGAGGCAGGCGACCCGGTTACTGTACTCACTCAGATAAGAGGCAGGCGACCCGGTTACTGTACTCACTCAGATACGAGGCAGGCGACCCGGTTACTGTACTCACTCAGATAAGAGGCAGGCGACCCGGTT
>JABJVR010000032.1:6329817-6348070 GCA_025773905.1 Chitala chitala
GGCCCCAGATGAGTGTGCATTATACCCAAAGGAATGACTTTCCCTTGGCCCCAGATGAGTGTGCATTATACCCAAAGTTTATGTCAGAACCAAAACGTCAATGAATGAAACCGTCGGGAGAAAACACAGCATTGGAAACAGACATGAGTGTAGTCAGCACGGAGTCCAAGGAGCAGAGGAGCCTTTCACCAAACCCCTGTCACACATCGCACAGGGTTCTGCTGTCCATTCAGCTCATTTTAATGCAGCCTTGGATGTAATTGCGACATCATGCCCACCCCCCACCCCTCGCAACACGAGCCGCAGCAGCTGCCTGTTGGCTATTGTTCCTGCGCTCAGTCTAGTTTACCATCACCGCGGTCCGTAATTGGAAACAGACGTGTTTCTACTCCAATGCTATGCTCACTTACAAGGGCAACTGTCTGTTCTGATACTCATGCCAGCTAATGTCTGTTCAGTGTGTGTCACAGAGGCTCCCTGGCACGTGAGGATGAGCACGGTCTCTGCACGGGGGAGCAGCGCTATTCCAACGCGGACACTGTCTCACGAATCGCGAGTCAAGCGAAGAGGCTTCAACACTGCCAGGCTGAGGAGTGAGGTGGCCGTGTGTGAAGGCATATAGGACAGTAACACCAGCACACACACACACACCGAGTGGTGCAGGCACACAGAACAAGGAGGCAGCAGCCAGGAGACACATGGGGCCATTAACACGTAGAAACAAAACCAGACGAAAGAAGGCAGGCAGGGACTCAGACAGTCAACACAGGACAGTGTGTGTAATCACGGCACACTGACAGCGGACTTACGGTGTGATTCTCAAGGGAAAGATGGCAAAGGCACAACACACACACACCATACAAACACACACCATACACACACACAGTAACTCTGCAGGAACAACTTGTTCACAAACACAGGTCTTGTCCCAGAAGGCCTAATCTCCATGAAATCACGGTTTACACTAAGGCCAAAACAGCAGAACCACATTTATGTGGGGAAGATTAACTTCAATGTTACTGCATTATAAGGCCTTCTGTATATTTGTATAGTAACCAAATCTATAGTGTGACCACATTTCAAAGCCATTTGTAGCCAAAAACAGCCCTTTTAATGATTATGCACAGCATGCCTTGGAAGTAAGCTGTGGAAATAATGTTTGCCTAGAATGTATACATGTGAATATACACCTCTCAGCCTGTGCTCTAAGAAACTGAAACTCTGCTGACTCAGGTTAGAGGTCAGGGGTGAATCATCTCTTACTTGACCTCTGACCTGCCACTTAGCATCACCCTCCCACTTCCAGTGTGCCTGAACATTCCGCTTATGTTAGGGCTTCCTTTCTTAGCGGACAGTATATTAATCATGTTAAGTATATGCAAGCAGGAGACATGCAATATGGCCACAATATCACATGGGAATAAGACTTCACAAAATAGGTCATCATGTGTGTAGGCATGTGTGTAGGCATGTATGTAGTAATTAACCATTTAACCAGCAATTCTATCTTTACAAGAAACATTGTTGCATTAAAATAAAACCTAATTATTACTGTATGTTACACACATATAAAAGTAATTACCTTGTTATAGCAAAAGTGCATTTTAGGTATTACTAATTTAGGTAATAAGAACTTTTCTGTTGTGGTTCTGTTGCAGCCTCCAATCTAACAGGGACTGAGTAATGGGCGCATGCCGGTTTGTTCTATAGTTATGATATTTAAGTTATAATATATTAAGTATGCAATAACTCTCAAACATGTACCGTGTACACAATTGCAACTACTCTTTGTAAAATATCATCGTATTGCCGACCACTAATGCCAAGCATGTGCAATATGTATATATTTTGTACTTTGTCAGTTGTGGTGAAATTAAATTAAAGCACAACACATCAAATTCCTGCTAGGATCTATTCACATCCTGGGTCAATAAACAAAACCATGAAAACTAGGCAAAAAATACCAGTCGCAAACCCCCACGTGTCAACTTCACTCAGAGGTCAGAGATCAGAGCAGTTACATCTCAGCATCTCGTACACATTCACCGCTTATTGTTTAGTTAAAACAAACGCCAGAACAGTAACGTTCGGAAAACGTTACCACAGCCCCTCCCACCACCACTGTCATCGTCTTCTCCAAGCAGAACCGTGCTGATCCAAACTCAATCAACCAAACTAACATGGGTGCACCTTGGCTGGAACGCCAACATGAATACGTCTCGATGAAAGAGTCGTACACATGGCAGTTTAACTAAACGCCACGGCCTCCAGCAGGTGAACAAAGGGGCCAGAGAATGGCCTTTCTCACCAAGGCTCTGCACGTAGTCAGCAGGCCCAGAAGAAGAAAGGTTCATGGGAAGTGGGGGACGACGGCACACGGAGGGCCGACTCCGACACCCACCTAGTGCTCCTGCCTGCGCAGGGCTGTCCTTCCTCTTGCCGTAATCTCACCGCCTGCTGAACAATGTGCAATTTGTTCATATCAATGGGAGAAGAAAAGGAGGTATGAGGAGGCAGGTAAGGTTACAGCCCGTCTATAGAGAGCTCAACACCCAGGTGTGCTCTTCAAAAGCATCCAACAACAAATCCCTTAAGAGAGTTTGTGAATGGCGGGGGGAGGGGTGGTACGCCTTCTTTTTGTTGCCCGAATGACAAACGTGGTGAACTTTCAGAAGCTGTGCTACCTGTGGTTTTCCACCCCCGCCCCGTGTCCCAGTTCAGCCCCATATCACGCCACACCGCGCCAATCCTTGACCTTCAAAGCTTTACCCTTGGCATTTGATCCCTGACCTGACACCTTGACCTCTTGCCCTCAACCTCTAGTGCTCCACTTCCGGCACCCTGACCTGCAACCCATGACCTCTGGCCTCCCAGCCTCTGGCGTTCAACCTCTAATTCTCGTCCCCTGGCACCCCACCTCCAGTCCTCGACCTCTGAGCCCTCGACTTCCGGCCCTCGACCTCTGGCCTCCCAACCTCCGGGCCCTCAACCTACAGCCTTCCGACCTCCGGCCCTCGACCTTTGGTGTTCAACCTCCAGTTCTCCTTAGCTGGTATAGCATCCTCCCAACCCTTGACTAATGGTGGCTGGCTCTCCCCTCCCTTATACCAACTTCGCAAATCACAGAGGCATCAAAGTTAGGGGCTGTGGCCCCACTTACCCAGGAAGCAAGTGCAGAGAAGGGCACGCTGTATGGATGTGAGGATGGGTACTGGCCTTGCAGTAAACGTGGGCAGGTGGGCCTCATGGTGAACACGGTAATCACGGGTGTCGGAGGGCGTTGTGATGAACGTGTAAATGTGTTTTGTGGTTAACACATGTGAACAGGACTCTTAGCTGCTTAGCTGATGGAACACAACAAAACTTCCAAAATGAACACAAAAGCCAAAAACCAGAAAATAAAACCAGGAAGTCTGGGCACATTATAACACAATAAAAATGCTATAACAGTGAATGCAACACAGGTATATGTGGCCGCCACTGGCCTTGTCTATTTAAATACACCCTGCACTTGTGATATCAGGAGGCCTTCTTGGTGCATGCTGGGTAAAAACACATGTTAGCAGTCTCCTTCAAGGCTGGCTGCTGCAGGGAGAAAAAAAAAAGTCTGACACGTGTGTAACAGAGATGTGGAAAATTCCATGCATGTGTGAGGTTTACTTATTACTGGACTGGAATCCTGCCAGAACCCTTTAAGTGGGAACCCTTTTCCTGACATTTTTTTCTTTTCCCCTTATAATGGCAGACATGGCCTTAGCAGGGCTTAACACCGCTTCATCTTTTTTACCCCATCATTTTACCATTGCTTTGTTTTGGCGCTGCTGTGAAAAGGTGTGTTACTGAGGATTCTTAATACAAAAGAGGTTTATAAAATCTATCATATCACACTAAAACAAAGTGAAACATTACTCTAAGAGGAACTCCTCTGAAAATTTAGTAAAATGTATTAAAACAGTGAAATCATAACATATTGTAAGGAACATTTGGCAGTAAGTCTGTCTCGATGTACTTCATAGTGAAGAAAATGCCACAAAGAGAGCTTGCAGTTCATCCTCTACACTTTTGGGTCAAATTAAAGTGTAATGGTGTGTGCTGCACAACACAGACACGCACGCGCATGCACACACGCACACACGCACCTGCTCTCTCCCTGGCTTCATCTCTTTCCCCATATCTCTCCTCAGAGTGAAATGTTGTGAATCCTTAGATGTTGTCTGTTATGTTTGTCTATTTCACCCTCTGGGGGCCATTCCTGGTTCTGCTGTGAGAAGTTTCTCATGTGTCACCTCCATCAAAGAGACAAAAATGGGCGTGTACAATGTGAGATAAAGAGCTACGCCCGGTATTGCGGACATCCCGAGATCCTGAACAATGACTTATCTGTGCAGAAACAGGCCAGGAATGAGAGGATCAAAGAGAAAAGGAGGAACTGCTGTGGCAAGGGAAGGTAACAGCAAGAATAAACTCACTGCGATGGAGACCAGGGTCACACCAGGGGAAAGAGACAGGACAAGCAGACGGATGGGACACGGAGACAGGGCACGCAGACGGACAAGCCGAACACCTCAGCTTCAACTCAGGTAGGAGACGGGTACATGTGATTTACAGTCCAAAGAACTCTGTCCTAGTGAAGCTATAAAGCGGTATGAGCATAGCACTGCCGAGCCAATCTTTCGTCCGTGTGTGTGTTTTACACACCTGTCATGTGCACCGGCTCTGTCTCCGTCTATGAGGCAGTAGTCCCGTTGAGCAGCCCTGCAGAGCAAGGCCACAGGTAAGCCCTCAAGTGTCATTCAACCCTCTGTAAAAGATCTGTTTCAATAATCATGACTATTCTTTAGGCACAGGGTATATGGTATTTGAATTTGGCAACCTTCACAGAGCCAACAATCTTTGCAAACTCATGAAGCAACCCAAGGGACCAGCCCTTTCGATGTGCTCCAAAGCAGCACATTTCTTCTACATAGTCAGGTCACCAGCTCAGAAGAGGTTTTCAACTCAACCTGAAGGTGATTCGCTGAGAACTGACTATGAACCTGGCCTTTGGCAAACACTATACAGACATGAGCTGTGTGCATATGGGGATGAGTTGAGTTTTTGGTTTTCCTCCTCTGTTGTTGTATGGCTTTAACTTGTATGTTGTGTTTTTTTAGCTTACTCGCTCCTGTTCACTTTGTAACCCGCTAAACTCCCTCAGGTCCTCCCATACAACCCATTAGCCTGTGCCAAGTTTGTCATTTTCAAAAAAAATATATATATAGAAATGTCTTCAATAGCCCGTATCTATAGGTGCAGTGACAGCAGCGTCACACCAGTCTGTTAAAGGCTGACTGCTATGCCATACTGACCACACACTGACCAGTCACTGACCTCTGTGCGCCATACTGACCACACACTGACCACTCACTGATCTCTGTGCCATACTGACCACACACTGACCACTGTGCCATACTGACCACACACTGACTACTCACTGACCACTGTGTCATACTGACCACTGTGCAAAAAACTGACCACACACTGACCGCTTTGCCATACTGACCACACACTGACCACATATTGACCACTGTGCCATACTGACCACACACTGACCTCTGTGCCATACTGACCACACACTGACCACACATTGACCACTGTGCCATGCTGACCACACAGTGACTTCTCACTGACCACACATTGACCACTGTCCCATACTGACCACACAGTGACTTCTCACTGACCACACATTGACCACTATGCCATACTGACCACACACTGACCGCTGTGCCATACTGACCACACACTGATCTCTTCCCTACATTCCTCTACACTGACCATGTAAACCTTTACCCAGTGTGTGTGTAAGAACACCATGCAAACTTACACCAACAGTGCCCCACATTCAAAGGCACAGCTCAGGACTAAGCGATGCCATTGAATATATTTTTCATTGCGTATGAGATGAGCGCTTCAGGCCGGGAGTAAAAACAGGCCCAGAGTCCCAGGGCAGATTGTCCGTGCCTCAGCGAGATGTCTTTTAACACTCACAGCAATGATCATTTAACAAGAGAGAGTGTCGTTTTTCTTTGGCTTCAGGCAGCAGAATAAACACCCCCATGGGGTCCTCAGGGCCCCGAACACGTCCCAGACGAGCCCTCAGACAAAGACGCTAATGTGTGGCTGCCCCTGGCATGCGAGACGAGTGCCGATAACAGCTCTCCCGTCCTCCCTTGGCGGGACGCAGACGTTGGGGGGTGGGGGCCACTTCTACCTACCCACACCTCCCATCGAGGAGATCCTGCGTCTGGCTGGCGCCGACCGCAGCGTGGCTGCCCATGGCGAAGGAGCAGCACTTGGGCCCGATCGGCGGCTGACGAAACCAAGCGGCAGCAGAGAAAACAAACAGACAGAGCCGGCACTGTTGGACGGGTCAGCGGGGAGTTGCAGAATTTGGCCTGCCTGATCCCCTGTCTCCTCTAGGGTTATCTTTGCTGCACACTATCATTTATCATAACTTTAGAGCGAGAAAAAAAATCTGGAAGCTTGCTACTGATCATGCTGTGTCTCCAAATCTAACACATGCTCACACACACACACACACACACACACACACACACACACACACACACACACACACACACGCGAACACATATTCAGACAGAGATGCACCCGCACAAACACAAAGATGCACGCTTGTGCACAAACAGATGTTTGCACACACAAACGTACACATGCATGCACACACATGCACACACAAACAGACACGGACTCACACGGACAGATGCACACGCATGCACGCACACACAGATGCGTGCACATACACACACACAAAGTCACACACACATACATACATTCAGTCACATACACACAAACACACAAACTGAGCTTTAAAACCCCGCACGGACGAGCTGTATGCAGTAACTCATTCTCTGAGGCCTTTACTCGTCCTCTTCAGAACCCGATCCCCCCCTTGTTCCCTGAACTCCCCAAAGTGCGCTGAAACGCAACACCAGACCCCGCGTCCCGCTGTCCATATCGCACAGACCGTTACAAGCAATTAACCCCTGCCATTTCAGCGACCCAGAAAGGCGCGCTTTCGTGCTGGCAAGAAGGGAAAAGAAAACCATTCCAATATCTGCTCTGGGTAAAGCCAGCCTCTGCTCCGCTCAGAGCCCCTCATGCCCCCCCAAACCTAACATCTTCTTTTACAGGCCGAAGTGTCAGGAGGGACGTGTCGTGTGCACAGACGCAGCGCCGGCTGATTTGTGACTCGCTCGCAGTCTCGCGGTGCTCTAACGGCCCTCCCGCTCCAGCGCGGTCTGGCAGCTGTTGGGCAGGCAGCTGTCCCATCAGCCCCTTTGCTCCCCTGCTCTCAGCACGCCACTCTTGCATAACCATTTATTTTACAGATTTTTAAAGCGCCTGTAGGATTTAATTATGTACATAGACAACCCCTATAAACTCTATTCTGAGATTTTTATTGACTTTTGCGCTGGGCTGCCCTCAGGCATTTCAATTAACCATTTATAAGAGAAACTACAATTAAATTAAACTTTCTATAAAGTATGGCCACATCATTTCCACTCTCGGGGCTGCCTTTATCTAAATGAGATGCACAGATATGCGGAGCAGCTGTGGAGCATTGCTCTGCAGCACGTTCAGCACCAATAAGGAGAGAGACACAGATACTGCAGAGGAGACCTGACAGGCCACTGGGGTGAGGGGGCGCGGCAGGGGAGCAACAGGGGCACAACGGGGGCGCGACAGGGGGCGCGACGGGGCTGGCCACACTAAGCCAGCTACTTAGCTCTTAATTTAATGTTGTGAAACTTTAGCAGAGTCCCAAAGACAACCGAGGCTCTGCTGTGTCACATGCATGGTGTTGCGGGAGGGGGGTGGGCAAACTCATACCGTTTTTATTTTTGGGGTGTGTAACAACAGCACGGGGGATATTGCTTGTGGCTCGTCTCAGTTCTCACACTTGCCGGACAGGGGCGGTCCTGAGACACCCCACCCTTTCACAGCCACCTCAGTCTGCTCCTGTCAGGACAATCTGGCCCCAGGCGCTGTAATTCCCCAACAGGCCCTTCACAACTTTGTAGTAATGGATTAATTTGAACCTAATGTGGCTCAGGTTTTACGGCTCCTCTAGCAGACTGGGTCTGCAGGCCTGGGGCAGGTTTGGGGCCCACATCTGGGACTCACATGGACCACGGACCTCATTACGTGGCCCCTGCTGGGCCTACTTGTCCCACGCAGACACAGCAGCCCCCTCCTCCTGCCAAGGCTTTATGGCTCTCTCCTCAAAGGTGGGGGCATCGTGGCTGTATCCCATGAGGGAGCAGCATTGCCGGACTATCTCCTTTACATCTCTCCACCCTCTCACTCCTGTCTCCTGGCGGAAGATGGGGTCTCCAGCATGTGGGAAGGTGGTCTGCAAACGTCCATTGCACCATTTGGTTTCCTTCAACTCTTCTTGTGGGTCACACTCTTAGTCAAGGATGTGATCAAAGCAACACCTGATTTAGGTAGAAATAGTGAAAACAAACAGAGGAGTGCATCACCCCATACTCCCTCACCAGTCACTCACAGACAGTCACATAAGGCTCGGCCTGCGTTTGGGCTTGTGTGGGCGGAGCACAACTGAGCCACTAGGAGCTGTGAGGACAGCAGGACGATGATGTATAGCCCTTCAGCGCCCAGCCCTCTGTCCAACACATGCATCTGTTTAGCATGCAGCTATTCTAAACTCATTTCAAAGGCATGAGGTAGCAGAGCGAGCCGTCTGGAGTGACCCAAACACAGGCTGCTCACTCCCTTCTGACTGGCACACAACAAGCCAGCGTCTACGCACCAAAGCTAAACCAGCATGCAACACTAACTGTGCATGTCCCATCTGGTCCTCCAGCAAAACACTTCTGCCTTTTCAGGGGAAATAAAAAACACAGAGCCTAGGACAGCTAATCACACCAACATGGCTGACATCATTATAAATAATGATCATCCTTTAATATTAACATGGCTGCATCTGAGGAACTTTTTGGAATCTTAAACTAAAATATAGTTATAACCAGGATCCAAAGTTCAGCTTCTGCTGCTATTAATGACTTTGAGAGTAATAACAAGAATCACTAGATAGTTTAATACATTAAAACAAAAAATAATTCCCCCCCCCCCCCCCCGGCAGGCCTCGTTCTTTCAGAGGTGTCTGAGCATGAAAACGTCACAAAATCAGCAGAAAAGATATCTTACAGGCTGCAGAAAAGTTAATTAGAACATTGTACTGAATGGCATCCTTGTGCAACTGGTTGCCAGATGAAATAAATATTTACGCTGAGCACCGTTAAGCTCTCACGCCGCGTGTTCTTGTGTGCTCGGCATCGTCACGCCAGGATGTCTGTGGTCACGGAGCCACCCGGGTCTGGCAGCCATTAAGGCCGGACGGACTGACAGGCGACATCAGGAACGCAGGTAATACAAGTCAATTATGGCACAAAGAAAGGCCACCGTCAGAAACATCAGCTTCTCATTAACTGTTTTCACATGTCATCTGTGTAACAGCCAAAATAAATCATTGGGTCACTGGTGCCTGACCAGAACTGGACTGCTTCAGAATAAAACAGGAAGGCTGTACGAGGTTTTTAAACAATACAAAGTGAATTGCTGCACAGTGCTTCCTTATTTTAGAAACTGTTATGGTTTTGCGTCTGTGTTCACTTCATGCCAAACGTTGAGACACCAACAATCTGATTTTTCTTTTATACAGTCTCAATCAAAGGGACGTTCCTTTTCTCTAGTGGTCTGGATGGGAGATGCGCAGTATGGGCTGAACACAATCTCTCTTTCTCCATTTAAACTCATTCACCATATCCATCTCCTGGGACACGTCACACACTTCCAACTTGCAACAAAAAGAATAAGTAATCAGGACATAAATGGAGTAAAATATTAACTAATTATAACATGGATAAAATTTCTGGTTAGTGTGTACACACACACACACACACACACACAATATTACCAGTTGTATCCCTGTTGTAACAGCAGTTCACCTTATTTGAGGTAACAGCCTACTGCTGTGAATGGCTCAGCACAAGCTGTATTCAGCAAAACCATCAGACAGCATGGAATTCACTGAAGCTGAGGCTTCATTGGAAGAAACATGTTAGTCTCTTAAAGGGATAACATAAACAAGGGTGGAATATGGAGACAGAAACGTGGAACACCTGAGCCAACACATGCCGTGGGATATAATTCAAGAGAAACCAGTTCAGCTCTGACTGGCTCTGTAGAGGCTGACTAACTTGCCCCCCCACATTTCTGTATTAGCCTACCTTTTTAAGGTACTGTGATTAGGAGGGTACCCCTTCATTTGGTGTTGTGAAAGCGCTGCTACACCTGCCTAAATGCCACAGGAAAGTCCACAAATACCTGTAAGTGTTTACGAGAGCAGGTCAGATGGAAATGCGCAGACCCTGCAGAGGTGTAGACAGTGCAGCGGTGTAGACCCTGTAGCAGTGTAGACAGTGCAGCAGTGTAGACCCTGTAGTGGTGTAGACAGTGCAGCAGTGTAGACCCTGTAGCGGTGTAGACCCTGTAGTGGTGTAGACAGTGCAGCGGTGTAGACAGTGCAGCGGTGTAGACAGTGCAGCAGTGTAGACAGTGCAGCGGTGTAGACCCTGTAGCGGTGTAGACAGTGCAGCGGTTTAGACCCTGTAGCGGTGTAGACAGTGCAGCAGTGTAGACAGTGCAGCGGTGTAGACAGTGCAGCAGTGTAGACAGTGCAGCGGTGTAGACCCTGTAGCGGTGTAGACAGTGCAGCGGTGTAGACCCTGTAGTGGTGTAGACAGTGCAGCGGTGTAGACAGTGCAGGGGTGTAGACCCTGTAGCGGTGTAGACAGTGCAGCGGTGTAGACGCTGAAGTGGTGTAGACAGTGCAGCGGTGTAGACAGTGCAGGGGTGTAGACCCTGTAGCGGTGTAGACAGTGCAGGGGTGTAGACCCTGCAGCGGTGTAGACAGTGCAGCGGTGTAGACGCTGAAGTGGTGTAGACAGTGCAGCGGTGTAGACGCTGAAGTGGTGTAGACAGTGCAGGGGTGTAGACCCTGCAGCGGTGTAGACAGTGCAGCGGTGTAGACCCTGCAGCGGTGTAGACAGTGCAGCGGTGTAGACGCTGAAGTGGTGTAGACAGTGCAGCGGTGTAGACACTCTGCATGCAGACCCAGCTCTCCACATTATCTCTGCTCCAGCTTTTCTCTCACACTTTGTTCCAGGGCAGCAAGGCAGAAAGGGTGCTGTCTCCAGCGAGCCGTGACGCGGCTCCCAATAAACACGCAGCACAGCGCGGTGCGGTCAGAGTGACCGCACTCCTCTCGCTCCGCTTCCTTCCGCACCTCCACGCTGTGTGGTACGACATCGTTATTGTCACGTGCATTCTTTCTGGATGGTTCCGCTGTGTGCTAGTCTTCAAAGGTATGTGAATTACAATTACACATCGAACATTCTCTACACTTCGACGAAACTCAGGCCCAACCAAACAAACGTCTTTATAAAAGCACACAGACGTGTTGGCATTGTATAGATTTCACATTAATTTTTTTGCATTTTCTTAATGTTTCCTTTGAAGTGATTTTAGACTATTTTGTAACAAGACTGTCAGTGGCCTGTGTGTGTGTGTGTGTGTGTGTGTGTGTGTGTGTGTGTGTGCGCCTCTGTGTAGGTCACGGTGAGCATGTTCACTCCAGAACAGTAAGGCCTGCTGTTATCTGTGATGTGTGATCAGTCTTGGGTGAAGTGGCCAGTGTTTGGGAAGTAGGTCCAACCCCTGGGGTTGGCTGGCCTGGGGGCTGGGGGGAGGCGGAGGGGGGGCTCTGGTCCGGTGGGGGTGGCCAGACATGCTGCAGAGCAGACAATTTTCAGCTTGGATGCTTTTACTTTCTCTACCAGGACTCATGAAAACAAACTGACAAAACAAAGGACACAAAATTAATGACCCGTGCCCCCTGTCAATTGACTCTCGGTCATAGCTCCCCCCCCACCCCCCACACACACACACACGCACACACTTCGTGTCCTGGGGCATCTGGTTTAAATTCACAGGAACATACATGGTGGGTCACAAAAGCAAGTAACGAACAACAGTGTTTAAGCCACTGTTTATATGCCTGTGTTAGTGTGAATACACTGAACAGAGAAACAAATAAAAAAAGAAAGAGGAAAACAGGGTCCTGTACTGGGTGCTAAAAGTACAGCCACACACTCAACACAACAGCACTGGGCGCTAACATTCTGCGTGTGTGTGTGTGTGTGTTTGTGTATGTGCATGCGTGCGTTTGCATGTGTGTGTGCGTGTGGGGAGGGTCTTTGGAAGAATGCAGAATGGGGGGGAGCTCCTGTTTTCATGCCATTATTTACAGCTTCTGTGCCTCTTTTTTTCTTTGGCACTGGTTGGTACAGCCTGGCATACACTGTGGCCAGCGCTGTTGGCATTAAACCCTGCAGTGCACACCCCACCCTCCCATTGTTCCCTTTTGCATGTCAGAATGTTCCACCTCAGGCAAATGTGCAGAATGAAAATCGTAGATATCCACACTGCAGAAGACAAGATGAGTCTCTGGGAAAAAGCACACAGAACAGAATCACGAACCGCACGCCTGCAGCAAGGAGGCGCAGTGTGCTCAGCTGTGAAGAGGCCCAACATGCGTGTCGATGTGGTCAGCATGACCGCCTTACACACTGTCGAGATGCCTCAGTAAGATCTAAATGCTATCTTACTGCTGTCAAACGTATGACATGAAAACATTTTCTGTGAGAACATTACACTGTAATTCTCCAATCCAGGTCGTGCCACATGCTTTCTTATATGAATAACATAATTCATCTTAAAAAGTATTGTTAAACTTATATTCGAAACATTCTTCTTGCAAAAATGAATGTGATGTCAAGGCAAAGCCATCAAAGGGGTCTTCAGCCCATGCTTGGCATGTATTGTACCGCTCACAGATCCCCGCATGTGTCACTGGAGATGAGCTCCACTTTCAGATATCAGCCATTACAACGGCCCAGTAATGACCTCAGTTTGTTTAGTGTTTCTGGGAAGTAAAAACTACAAGAAAAATCAAATTAAATTTTACTCACAATTTTCCAAAGCCTTTGAGTTTTTATTTTTATTCTTTAATCTAAATTGTCGTTTTTATATATTTTTGTATGTCAGTTTTCACGTCAGTATGAGTTTGCATTTTTAAACTCTTCGATGCCGTGATGACGCTTGTTTCTGTAAAGCACTCCGAGTTGCCTTGTGTAGGAAAGGTGCTGTGTAAATAAACTGCTCTTGCCTAAAGAAAGTCCACATTAGCATTAATGTAACCAGAGAACAAGTTTTAGCTAAATTACGAACACAGGTCACATGACTACGCGGGCTTGACTATCACCACAGTACAATGTAAAAATTAACTGGCCAAAAAAATTTGTCTTCATCAAAAGAAAAGAAACGCAGCATTTCCAAGCACTGGCATCGAGAGCAGTCATGACCTTAGAGCTGTTAGTACCGGTTACAGCCTCGAGGATGAATTTCCACCTTAAGGTAACATTCCCAAGATACAATCTGGCTAAACAGTGAACCAGGAATACTTGGAAAACAGACAGAATTCGTGCAGTCAGAAAGCAAGGGGGCACAAAACCATCTCAGTTCTGCAGCTTCTGAGCACTCTGTCAAGTGAATTGCAAAAATGTTGTGAAAGCAAACATTGTTCATTTTAGCCGATGGCTTAATTTTTAACAGTGCGACAGAATGCAGTGAAAGTGTTATCAGTCAAAGTGCATTAAGTGTGGACCCACTCAGACATGTCCATTCTCCTGAAGGACCCAACCCTTCTCAGAGCTCTACAGCAAAGAGATAAAAGCTCTCTTCTCATGGCTGTTGCAAAGGGTTCCACATTTTTATCTAGGCTGTAAGCACTGCTAATTTACACACCGCTTTTCCTTAAGCAAACAGATCGTGGCCTCATGAGGTAAGGCCTAGGCTCGCTGATTTATGGGTAATCGACTGACTGTGAGGCAACCGTGCCACATTGAGAGCATGACACATGGGGTTGAATGGAATCAGGTTCTCTGTCCCTGTCTGGCTCTCCTGCCTGCCTCTCACTCTATCGAACTAACTCATGGGCAGCTTTGGACCTGTCCATACAGACATGAACCTGTCCTGGGTGATAATCAGCCGGTGCTCCAATGAGGGCCCACTGCTTGCTTCAGTAACAGTCAAATTACACATCTGAGTATATGTCACTGTATATATTCATGGGTGTGTCACATGTTTTGTGTGTGTGTGTGTGTGTGCGCGCGTGCGCGCGCGCGTGTGTGTGTGTGTGTGTGTGTGTCATGTTTACTCAAGGTAATGTTACGGCACGACAGCAGCCACACCGGGCAGCGTCACTGCAGGACAGCAGCCACACCGGGCGGCGTCACAGCAGCACAGCAGCCACACTGGGTGGTGTCACTGCAGGACAGCAGCCACACCGGGGAGTGTTACTGCAGGACAGCAGCCACACCGGGGAGTGTTACTGCAGGACAGCAGCCACACCGGGTGGCGTCATGGCAGCACAGCAGCCACACCGGGCGGCTTCACGGCAGCACAGCAGCCACACTGGGGAGTGTTACTGCAGGACAGCAGCCACACTGGGTGGTGTCACTGCAGGACAGCAGCCACACCAGGCGGCGTCACTGCAGGACAGCAGCCACACCGGGCGGCATCATGGCAGCATAGCAGCCACACCGGGCAGCATCTCGGCAGCACAGCAGTCACACCGGGGAGTGTTACTGCAGGACAGCAGCCACACCGGGGAGTGTTACTGCAGGACAGCAGCCACGCCAGGGAGTGTTACTGCAGGACAGCAGCCACACCGGGCAGCGTCACTGCAGGGCAGCAGCCACACTGGGGAGTGTTGCTGCAGGACTGGTTTTGACATTATTCTCACAATCCACATTCAGAGAACCGGCAAATGAGGCCTCTCTAAAGTGCACTTCATCAGTGAAAGGAGAAGTGTTTCAGGCACAGGGATTTGTCAATGCTGAGGCTGGTTAAATTATTTAGAAAGCCTCACGTTGGACTGATATTCTGGAGCAGAGGCCTGCAAAGTGCTTTCACTCGCCAACACACAGAAAGCTCCGGGGACACCAGCTATCCAAATACTCGCCTAATGCAAATTAGATCATTAATTACCAGAGCCCTTCTGTTCGTAATTAAACAGACTTCATTCAGAACACATCTTGGTTCATATTCACAGAGAAATTTCCAGTACAGAGTTACAACTGTGTTGTCCCTTTTCCATTCAATTCCTTCGTTTGTCACAGCACAGAAAAGGACCGTACTGAACTGTCTGGTGTCACCTGATTAGAAGAGCTCTTAAAATTCAAAACCACCTGTACTCCTGTGACCATGTAGATCACACTCTGTTAACATCTAGCAGGTAAAGCCCTTCAGAGCTATCAGCTGATGACCACATTGACAAACTGATCTTCTGAATTAGTCACACAGATCCTTCATTTCTACTCCTCCTTACTCTCCTCCTTTTTTACGTCCTTCCTCCCCTGTTCAATCTCTGCTGTCCACACAGTCCTATGTCCTCTCCTCCTCAGAACAGTGGAGCAGTTTTGTAAAGCTCTGCTTCTGGGCAGGACTCTGGATTTCACAGTTCTGTGAAGCTCTGCTTCTGGGCAGGACTCTGGATTTCACAGTTCTGTGAAGCTCTGCTTCTGGGCAGGACTCTGGATTTCACAGTTCTGTGAAGCTCTGCTTCTGGGCAGAACTCTGGATTTCACAGTTCTGTGAAGCTCTGCTTCTGGGCAGGACTCTGGATTTCACAGTTCTGTGAAGCTCTGCTCCTGGGCAGGACTCTGGATTTCACAGTTTTGTGAAGCTCTGCTCCTGGGCAGGACTCTGGATTTCACAGTTTTGTGAAGCTCTGCTCCTGGGCAGGACATTAAATTTTCCCTTATTGCAGTGAAGGTTACACCTTGAGCAGTGACTGATACTGCAGTCTTATTCCCAAGGTTACCTTGTGCTTTAAGCCTCTGGCCAACCCTGTCATTCATGTTCACCTTGTCTTTATCAGTCCCCTCTTATGAGCCCAGGAAATCAGATATGACCACATTGAAGCACTTTTATTGCTCAACCCATCGGACACAAAGAGAAGGTGAAACCTGAGCTGTACTGGAAGTGAGCGTGAGGATCTCCACTGGGCAAGACCTGAGCACCCAGGTGGCTGAACAATGTCCCCCTCCTCCAAAGCCAAGGGCACGCACACACACACACACACACACACACACACACACACGAACATGCACACACACACACACGCACACACCAGGTGAAAGCAAATACAGTTCTTGGGTGGTTCTCTGCCCATTTATCCAGCAAGCACACACACAAAGCAGATCGGATCCACGAGTCGAGTTCACCCCAGCTGTTCCTTCCCAAACACTCCCCAAAATATAAGCCACATGAACCACTTTGCTAAAGTAGAAATGATGACACAAAGGTTTTGATGTGAAAGCTGCTCCTGAAGTCCTAGCACCTCCCACAGGCTCACCTGTGCCAGGCCTTCTGCTGTCAGCCCTGGAGCCGTGCACACACACGCGTCCCCCCAATCATGGCACTCAGGCTCCTCTTCCATGTCTACACAGCTTCTTTTCTCAGACTCAACTGGTAGTAAAATAAAAGTGCACCTACATGTGACTCTCACGTGTTCATAGCCCCATACTGTAGTGACGTTTTTTGCATACAACATCTTTTCACAGAATAAAGGTTCTTCCTTGACTGGTTGTTAATGTGCAGGTCACTATGGGCACATCCTGACTGACTGTAGGAATGTTTGGATAAGATTATTTGTGGTGAGGACTGTGACAGCACTGTCACGGCTCTGACACGGCTCGGACACGAGGCTGACACGGCTCAGACAAGGGGCTGACACAGGGCTGACACGGCTCGGACACAGGGCTGACACAGCTCGGACACAGGGCTGATACGGCTCGGACACGGGGCTGACAAAGGGCTGACACGGCTCGGACACAGGGTTGACACGGCTCGGACATGGGGCTGACACACGGCTGACACGGCTCGGACACGGGGCTGACACAGGGCTGACACGGCTTGGACACAGGGCTGACATGGCACTGACATGGCTCGGACACGGGGCTGACACGGCACTGACAGTCTACTACCACAAGATGACACGGTAAAACGTGGATGACTTAGTTACTTTAATGTGTCATGATTTATACATGTCCATCTGCCCCTGGATGCAATTTAAATACCAATATGAGAGATTTGTTGACACCTGTAACACAGGGGCATAGTAGCACCTACAGCCAAAATCTAGTTTCTCTAGTTGGAAGAGTGCAGATGTGGCCAAAGAGTGATGCTTCGTAACTTTGAGAAAGCCACCCTTCACACACTGCACTATAACTTTGCATTCCTGCGCGTCCCTGTGTTAAGGTAAATACGTCTACTTGGGAAAATGTCTATGAGAGCGCCTGTCTTTTGTGGTTTCACTTTTTTTTTCTTTACAAAAAAAAAGGTTCTAGGCTTAGAGCATGGCATTACACCTGCCAATAAATTATGAACACGATACACACGTGTGCCCACACGGGACACAGAATCCCTCGCTCACATCTCATCGTGACCAGAAAGCCATCAGTGACCATACTCGCTTAAACAAGGAGAGACATATCACCTCCTTTTCCTGTGCTTCACCAGCTGATATTTGCGTTCTGCATCCAGAAGATTGAGTGTCTCAGTGGGTATGTGTCTGTGTGCAAACGTGTGTTTGTGTTCGGCATGTGTGTGTCGTGTGATGTGTGTAGTTAAGATGTTTGTGTGTCTGTGTGTGTCTCAAATGCCTGTGTGCATGCGTGTATGATCATGTGTGTGTCTGTGAGATGTGTGTGTGTCCGTGAGATGTGTGTGTGTCTGTGAGATGTGTGTGGGTCTGTGAGATGTGTGTTTATGTGTGTGTGTGTGTGTGTGTGTGATGTGTGTGGGTCTGTGAGTGCACTCTGGCCCGTGTGTTCCTGCCCTGCTAACCCTTAGTTGTAGTTCTGCACCTCTGTCTGCCTGTAACTTCACACGGCCCACATCAGGCAGAACTGTTAGATGGTAAGCTTGTAGAACACAGTCATACACACACACACACACACACACACACACACACACACACACACACACACACACACATACTCACTGAATCCTGTGTCAGTATTGGGTATTCTCACTGTAAATA
>JABJVR010000032.1:6357230-6369637 GCA_025773905.1 Chitala chitala
CATACACCTCACTTCTGTGTCGTCTCTCTGTAACTGGTACACACCAGTTAACATACTGCCTAAGCAGTCCACATGTACCACCGTTAACATACACCTCACTTCTGTGTCGTCTCTCTGTAACTGGTACACACCAGTTAACATACTGCCTAAGCAGTCCACATGTAACACCGTTAACATTCAGTGTCGTCTCCCTGTAGCTGAGGTGCATCTCTGACAGCCACCCGCCCGTTTCTCACACAAACATACAGCTCGAGAGGCCACTTTCTCCTCCTGTTTTATTAGCCTAATTAAACCGCCTGCATTTCTCTTCCTGGCAGAGGTCCACTGAGGTGTGGTGTTCCAGGTCGGTGTCCGCACAATTCCAGTGGCGGAATGCCGGAATGCTGATTGTTTCCCTAACTACAAAATTCATCACATCCCAAAAACGAATTGAGCTGTCATGCAGGAAATTCCAGTGTAGCCCAGGTGTCAGGAGTCGACATAAATAACCATAACATCAGCGCGGCCTTATCTATGGCATGGCTACAGCTGATCGATAGCACGACTCATGCTGTGTAAATAGCTCCTAATGCCCTATCTCCCCTTTCAAATAGGCTCACGTTATTTATGATGGCTGTTAGGTTACAAGTCTGGCCGGCGGACAGGATTTATTCAATCCTCAGAGACGCTCAGGAGTCCGTGCGGATGAAGGGGACCGAGCCACAGCGAGAAGAGAAAGCGGCGTCAGGCGGGGGCTCATCACAGCCAGGCCTCAGCACCCCGCTCTGCGGCTCCAACGATGGGGAGGCTGGGATGGGGCTACATCTGTTATGGCGTCAGCGGAGGCTGGCCCATTGTCACCGCAGCACGTCCTGTGTGATGGATTGGATGTGGAGCGCTCGGGTTGGTAACACCCAAGACAGGCGTCCTTTTCATTTGGGTGAAAAATCTGGTTGCTACGGCAGCTCAAGAGTACTGTGACTTAAATCTCAGGGAGCGGTCCCAACCCGGTCTGTAACACTGCACCTCGTCAGGGAGCGGTCCCGACCCGGTTTGTAACGCTGCACCTCGTCAGGGAGCGATCCTGACCCGGTCTGTAACACTGCACCCCGTCAGGGAGCGATCCCGATCCGGTCTGTAACACTGGACCCTGTCAGGGAGCGGCCCCGACCCGGTTTGTAACACAGGTACATTATTTACAGTGCCTTGTGTCTCATGTGTACGTGTCATGTGTACGTGTCATGGTGTACTCAGTGTATACATGTGCAATGTGAACTATGTGTAAGTGTGTGTTCTGGGAAGGACAATCTAAATTTCATTGCATCTTGAATACAATGACAATAAAAGGCTTCTTCTTCTTCTGTTAGCTGTATTGAGTTAGATAACTTTGTTATATGTGAAGTGCCTTAAACAAAAAAAAAAGTAAGTAAGCACCCAGATAAACCAGTGTCTTCTCTGGGTAAAACTGTAAAATGACTGGAAATTAGCAGCTTCGAGTCTTTCAGCAACACAGAATACGCTATAAAAAGAACCATGTAGTTTTTAAAGTAAAAGACACATATGGACGCTGAAACGGGAAAGTCCAGATTAGTCTATGAAGCTGACAAAGAATGTTTACAGTCTCGCCTCATTGAGGCTGAAGGCCCTTACGTGCTGCAGACAGACTGCGGGGGTGTGGGGGTGCAGGGCTTGCCCGGGAGCCCGATTCCCATCTTTGATCTGACACAAAAAACAACATCTCTCTCATTTCTGGACACTATGGCGGAAAAACCAAAACAGAGAGATTTCAGAGGAAGAGAAAAAACGTTTTATGAAACAGAGTGCTGCTAAGAGATGTAAGGGAGTAGGTAAGCAGGGAAGTGCTGCCTCACTTTGAGGAGCATCTCTGGGTAGGTGGGTCTGAGCAGCCGTCTCTAGCATACATCCCAGTTGTTTAGCAGTAACACGCACGCACCCACGCACACCAAACATTTCAACATTACAACAATGAACAAGGACAACTACATGTAGACTGCAACATTAAAGCCAAGGGTAATGACAGAAGCCATGTGTTACTGCAATATAACAAACTGTTAACCTAACTATGTACCTTTGTCTGAATGGTCTTAAGTGAAGATTATTATTTTTTTTTTTCTCTCCATAATGTAGTATGTCCACCTTGTGGTAAGGGGATTGTTAAATGTTCCACTTGTGTTTTGTGTCCCTCCTCCTCCGACTCCTCTTTGGCCCCGTGTCCTCCAGTCCTTCTTAGCTCCACTCATAAACCTCAACGCCCTCAGAGAGAGAGGAGCTGGTTGCCCAAACCTGACAATAGGCTTTTTGTCCCCTGCAGGAACTGGTAGCTGTTCAGGAAGTGAGCCTGCTCCCACCGCTGGGTGCCAACAGGATGATTTATGGCCGTGTGTCCTGGGTGGCAGTTGGACCCTGTCCCGCTGTCACTCAGGACAGACGAGAACCGCGGCCCAAAGAGAGGGTCCCCAGTGCTCTAAAGAGATTACAATGCCTGTCATAAAGTGTCCTGGGGGGGGAAGCAGCCATGGAGGGGCACGAAAAGAAAAGGAACAATAAGAAGAGGAGAGAAGATGGATGTTCTCGAGGCCCTTCTCAGAGAGCCAGCGCGTCCAGTGCTCCTCCTGTCTGTGCCCACGTTTTGTTTCGGCTGATGGCGAGACCTAATCGGCTGAGAAATTGATTTTGCGAGTCTCTTTCTCATCTCTGCGGAAGACGCTAACTCATTAGGACTTCACAGGCTCGCCAGGCTGGAGACAACAATTAGTTTGTTGGAGATGTCAGCAGCAGCCTCGGAGCGTTGCCGGGAGAAATCCTCTCTGACGGATCAGGGCTGACAAAGCAGGTTGGCGGGAGGGACAGACAGAGGCTTCCAAAGCGACTGCCTCACTGGCCTCCGAGAGCAGGGCTACATTACTCCCTGTGTGCACTGCCCAACAAAGCTGTAGTCAGCCTACCTGCTGGATGCGGGAAAATCACAACATGGTGCACTGGAACATGGGAACGAGTGTGTGTGTGTGTGTGTGTGTGTGTGAGGAGTGAGAAGTCAGTGAGGAGTTAAGGCCAGCACCAGACCTCCACACACCATCACTGTCCACTCCTATCAGAACTGAAGCCGCCCTCCTAGCGCGTCCTGCATTCTCCGGAACGTTCCCCGCGCTCTTCCATGCGGAAGCCGTGTTGACAGACTCTGGTCAGCACCTACAGCTCTCCCAAACCTTCCTGTAACACACCTTTTTTATTGGAAACTGTACACATCTGTCTCTGAAGGTTCATATCTAATCTCATTTACGCAGTAAAGCTTTTTAAAAAGTAGAAAAATAAAACAGTGTTGATTTCCAAGAGTAAAACATTCCCGGAAAGATCTGATGTTTCCGTGGATGTTTTAGTCTGACGATTATATCTAAAATGCACTAAACACAAAAAATGAAATCAAGTAATATACAAAAACTAAAAACATACACTCACATGTGCGTAGAATTTTAAGCTATACTGACATTGATTCAGTCAGTAAATATTTGTTTACATCAGAGGTGGTAGAACAAAGTGCAATAGCAGCTGAACAGAGGCGTGTGTGGCACTGCAGAGTGCAGCCCGACAGCAGGAAATCTCACGAGAGGAGTGATTTCAGCACGTTTCCCAAGTGATGCTTTGAGCTAAAACGTGAGCACGGCTGCTAACGGACTGCGCTCTCACTCCTGACATCCCCCTGATGCTAACCGAAGCACTACGAACAAACAGCTGTAAACATCTGTAACCTCTCACATCTGTGCCACGTGCTGCGTTCCTAAATTACAGTAGAGCACTTTTATGTCGAAAAGCGAAGGGGCCCTTGGTGGGACCCCTAACCTGGTAACAAGTCCTACTCTGTGAGGAAACCAGAGACGTGCGCACACCGGAATGCCGAGCACGGAAAGACGTGAGGGGTGTTCCGCTTCCCATGAGGGCGAGATGTGTGACCTAGGCCTGCTAGCTACGCCACACACACACGCGCAGCGCGCCTCACGGGCCGCCTGTTCTCACACGTGGATTCCATTTCAGACCAGACCAGTAATGTGCAACACACAAGCCTGTCAGAATGTCCTGCCACACAAAGGTGTGAGTAAATAGGCGTTCAGCTTCGGGTGCGTGCCCCTCCCTGGCCTGGGGGGTACGAACACTCGGGGCGGCACACGGTACACGTCCAAAACAGAGCGCTTGGTTTTGTACAGCGCTATTACAGCTTGATTATTTTTGTTAAGCGGTGCTTAGATTTACTGCCTGGGTAATGCGATCTGACTTGTCGTTACCATTTGTGCGACGGCTGCAGGAAAGGGTGCTCACTCACAGCCAATAAAATCTCACCACGCTTTTCCTCAGAACCAAGGTGCTTTTGTCTGCCACACCATGCCTACATTTGGTAACAATCAAGTGCTTATTTAAGGGAACTTCAAGATAACGTATCTGTACTCTGCACACTACTACTGTTAATGATCACATTAGTTTCCTGTGGACTGTCTGGGAGTCTGGTAGGCGTGTGTGTGTGTGTGTGTGTGTGTGTGTGTGTGTGTGTGTGTGTGTGTGTGTGTGAGACAAACAGAGAGAGAGAAAGAGAGTGTGCACGTGTTTGTGCTCGCTCATGTGTTTATGAGAAAGTGTGTGTGTGTGTGTGTGTGTGAGAGAAAGTGTGTGTACATGTATGTGTGCGCATGTGTTGGTGTGTGAGTGAGAGAGAAAGAAAAAGAGTGTGCATGTGCACGTATATGCGTGCACGTGTTTTATGAGAAAGTGTGTGTGTGCGCACATGTATGTTTGTGTATGTGTGCTCAGTGTGTAAGAGTGTGTGTCTCACGCTGTCTGTTCATGTTAAACATGCAACGAGCCCACAGTAAGTGTGCAGAGTTGAGTCTGAGCAGTCAGTGAGGTACTGGGGTGTAAAGGCCTTACACAGACTCATGGTCTCTGCTACAGACGCATAGAGCATAAGGGGGAAACTCGTGAGGCTCCAACATTAATGGTGCAAGAAAACCCCCCTGCCGAGCCTTTCTGCACAGGTGAAAGGCCCCCCACCCTCATATCCTCATGGGTTCTAATAAGGTCACTGACCTCTGTGGTTTTAGAGCCTGGCCCTAATCAGTGCTGTCCTCACCTGTCTTTGTGAAGTATCTGCACCCTCCACTCGATGAGCTCAGCGTCGTTCCTCTTTGTCTTTCCAGGATACACTCTGACTTTATTCAGAGCCATAGGCTGGCTTACACTGCTCACAGGGGCCAGGCAGGCGGAGAGAGAAACTCCTAATGGGACGAGAGGCCTCGCAAACCCTGCGGGAATTTACAGGCCAGCCACTTGTGCAGCAGAACCCCACTCTTTCTTCCTGTCCTCCTCGACCCTTCATACTCCTCTTACACCGGATTAAAACAGCAACAAAACCGCATTCTCTACTTAACTACAAGGTCTGAGAAAAAAAAAAGAGAGAGAGGAAACTGCTTACAATCAGAGGAATTCTGAAAACTTAAATAGTTTAAATAAATCTCCCATTGTACTAAAATGTAACTAAGGCCTGCATCATGAAAAGACACAGAATGCTACAGAGAGAGTGAGAGACAGGAGAGAGCAAGACAGAGACAGAGAGACAGAGGACAGAAAGAGAGAGAGAGAGAGAGAGTGGATGGGAGGGAGAGAGAGAGACAGACAGAGTAAGACAGAAAGGAAAGAAAGAGAGAGAGATGGAAACAGGAAGAAACAGAAAGACAGAGGGAGAGGAGAGAGAGAGGGGACAGAGAGAGAGAGAGAGAAGAAAAAGAGGGACAGAGAGAGAGAGAGAGAGAGAGAGAGAGAGAGAGAGAGAGAGAGAGATGGCAGAACTAAACTGAAAGGGGAAGGACAGAGGTGGTAACAGTGAATAGCTGGAGAGGAGCTCATCTCCCTCAGTGGGAAAAGGGACACAGAGGAACAGACAGACATACCAGCCACAAAGGGCTCATTTAATTGGGCGCAGCGTGCCCAGAATGGAGGATGGGGCCCCTGCGTGCTGTGCTGCGCGGGGGCCCCGACGGCCCCCCGGCTCCACCCCTCGGCCTTGATTGGACAGTCCTGGGGCATTGCATTAGCGCTCTAAGCTGATTAAGGTGAACTGGCATAGCTCTATTCCCGAACACAATGGAGCTGTTGAGGGGGGGCGGTGGGGGGGTGTAAAAAGGCATGAAGTAGGATGGAGCAGAGAACTCCTTCCATGCTGACTGAATTACCAGAACAAAAGGGACTGTCCCGCGGAGGAGAGAGACAAGCCTCTTACAGGACACAATACGCACAAGGAAGATGAAATTTAATGCAGTCGCTTAGCTCTAATTACAAATAAAAACCACCAAGATAACGAGCTCGTAATAAACAATATCAGGCACTGGGAGAACTGGAGGGGGTGCAATTCTGGCTGGCAAAATTTACCCTGCCCCCCCCCCCCCCAACTCCCAGACCCAGGCCACCGAAGGGCTCCTGACAATAAACTTTACTGCCATTTCACAACCCAGTGACACCCGTAACACCAATGATACCTATAACACCTATAACAACTCTGACACCTGTAACAACACTGACACCAATAACACCAATAACAGTGACACCAGTGACAATAACACCAATGACACCTGTAACACCACTGACACCCGTGATAACGACACCGCTGACACCAATAATAATGACACCTGTAACACCACTGACACCCGTAACAACAATGACACCGGTAACAACAGTAATACCAGTGACACCCATAACAATAGTGACAGCAGAGACACCTGTAACCCCAGTAATACCAGTGATGCCTGTAACACCAGTGACAGCAGAGATACCCGTAAGCCCAGTAATACCAGTGATGCCTGTAACACCAGTGACGCGAACACACACCATATCCAACTGATAATCTCACTCTATGCAGAACACATCTGGGTTCATTTCCTTTCACAGCACCCCCTGAGAGGGAGGATTTGAATGTGTGTGAGCTGGATGGGTGGGGGGGTTGGGACAGTCAGGGACCTTCTGTATTCATTCAGGACAAGGGCTTAGCCCCACACAAAACCTTGCCCCCCCTCCACACTCTCTCGTTCTGTCTGCGTCTTGACATGGCATCTGAGTTTGTGAATGAGAAAACAGCAGAGAGATTCTGTGACCCTCTGAGAGTCAGCTGGGTTGGGCCGGGTCAGGCCGGGCGCAAGGCCTAATCCGTGGGGCCCATTCACACACTGGGCTAATCCTCACATTGAGGTGGGGGCACACAAAGACCCTCCTCATCCCACCCCACACATACACCATCACACAGCACCTCAGTCCCGCTCTGGGACGATGAGCTCCCTCAAGCCCAGAACAGTCCAGTAAGGCAGAGTCAACCCGAGATGAAGCACACAACTGGCTCCTCTCTCCTCTCCTCTCATGTGCTCAGAAGTGACAGCATGCCATCAGCAAACTGCCTAAATGTTTAAAGTAACAAGATGAGGATATTTTGGAAAAATTTCACAACTATTCTTTTGAATATATATATAACAAAATCATAAAAGTAACAAAAGCATTCCAGTATTTAACCTTAAATCCTTCACACATATTTTATTTATTTATAATTAAGTCACCATTATTGTGTGAACAAACTACATACTGTATATACATGTAGACAAACCATCAATTACCAGTCATCCTACATCCCTGAGTAGAGAAAGCTAAATGTACAGGTTCACCTTTCTACCTTTTCCATGGAAAACCTAAACTTATGATAAAGCAGCAGGGGTGTTAAAGTGTGTGTGAAAAGACCCGCCCCCACCACACCTGCTCACACACAGCCACTGAATGCAAGCAGCGGGCTCGCAGGTGACACACACCAACCACGGAAAAAGGGCGAGTCAGGAACCCCCTGCCTGCCCCCAGACCTGTCCTGCTCTACTGAAGCAGGCATAGCCTCTTACAGAGTTACAAAACGGGCCTTGTTCCAGCGCTGGTCTCCAGTGGACTTGTGCAAAGATCTCACCGAGGAGACAGAGAAGACAGGCATGCACGGTGAGCTTAATGAATACAGTCAAGTTGGATAAACACCTCCTGGTGCATCTGCTTCTTTGCGTCACACCCCCCCAACTCCGGTTGTTACTCGTTTTTTCCCTTCCAGACACTGAGGGTGGAAGCGAAACAAAGCCCCTACGCAGTCTGTCCTGTTCACTTCCTGTATCCTGGTTCACTTGGTGACCTTTAACCTCCAAAGGTATCTGTCCCTTAAGGTACAGCACTATGAAGTCCATGCTCACGAAATCACAGATGATTTAAAGGAATTTATTAATTAAAAAATTTACAAATGCATGCGGAATCAAGTGGAAATGAATTATTTTTATATCTTTAAAGTCAGATTTTACTACTTTTAATTCTGATGGCTACTGGTGTGATGTCCTTAAATCTCATCTACAATGCATGTGTGCAAATCACACCAAAAGGTGAGCACGTCACTTTTGGCACTGGGTTCTGTGTCACTTACAGCAAGTACACATGTTTAAGCAGCAGGCACAAGAAGTATCGTTAACAAATTTTTAGGTCTGAACAATTAAAAATCATGACTCAGATGGATAGTGATTCTGTCAACACAGGCTGACAGGACACACAAAGACACGTCAAATCTGAGAGAACGGGGACAATATAGTCAGTCAAACTAGGACAACACGTGCACTGAAGGCCTGCCATTTTAGGCAGGCATTTGTACAGGATTTTGCTGCCATTTGTTCTGAGTATAACATTGCCCTTTAATAAATATTAATCATTTATGTCACAATCTTATTTAGGTAAACCTTTAAAAAAAATCCAAAACTTAGATAAGTACTGTAAATTCAAAAGAATTAAAAGAAAAAAAAAAGGGTTTTGATAAATAATAAAACTGAATCCTCAGGGCGCTATTACAGTTAGGGATTAGTGGTGATTTGCTGTATGAACTGTGGAGGACATTCACAGCTGTGCCTGTCTACGTACGTTGTGTTGTTTAATTTTGTCGTGCTGCTTGGTGTAATGATGTCCATTTAAACCCCACCTACACTTCAGGAGTGCATACGCATCGAAGAGCAACAGTGTCCCGACCTCACGTCCATGACAGCCACAGATCTCGAGCTTGTGTCAATGACAGCCACAGATCCCGAGCTCACGTCTGTGACAGCCACAGATCCCGAGCTCACGTCCGTGACAGCCACAGATCCCGAGCTCAGGTCCGTGACAGCCACAGATCCCGAGCTCACGTCTGTGACAGCCACAGATCCCGAACTCACGTCCATGACAGCCACAGATCCCGAGCTCACATCCGTGACAGCCACAGATCCCGAGCTCACGTCCGTGACAGCCACAGATGCCATTTCTTCTGCATGCGATAGCAGTCAAAATTAAATAATTTTAATAAGCCCTGTTAAGAGCAGTAGGCAAGCTAATGTTGAGTCACTGCACAAACCCACCAACATGTGCACTTAAAGCTGAGCAAAATACAACAGTGAGTGCTGGACTCTCCTGTTTTCAGCTGCTCACGCCACGGACTCGCTGCATGACTCAGAGAGTCGCTCAGCACGTCACCAACACACAGGGAGAACAAAGTTTGCTGGCCGAACATTTGAGAGGAGGGTGAAAAAGAGCAGTGCGCTCTCTCCACGTCAACAGTGACATGCTCTACTTACAGAAACCGCCTGGGCCATAACTCAGCCATCCTGTATTAGTAAAGCTCGCAAATGTATTATAGACACATGGAGGAGGGGGGGGGCTCATCTTTTACAAACAACCCCCATGCTGACAGCGGTCCAGAGGCAGCGGTCCATTCGTTAGCCCGGCCAGATGGGCTTGCCTTTATCGTTCCCAGGGTGGTGACATCACTCGGGTACACGCGCACAGAATTGATGATGAAAGCAAACAGATCAGTCTAGCCCACATTTAGCAAATCAATTTCATTTTTACAGCCCCCTTGCACATTGGCATATTGACTGCTGGGGGTCTTAATGGCGTTTACCATATTTAATGCAAGGATGTCATCACAGAATATCCTGTCTGAATAATGTGGCATTTCATCATAAATTCTTTACAACTTATTTACTTAATGGAAAGAATGATGGCCGCTGTCAGAGCGGTAATTAAACAGAATGATACAGTACCACACTGTCCCTCTGTCCTCAATCCTGGCTCCTTGGCTTTTTAAATACATATTATTCAAAGTTCCCATAAATTACATCACAATTAAAATTCATGAAACCTTTTTTCTTTATTTCCTTCCAAGGGGGGAAAAGAACGAGAGCTTGTTCAACTGGCAGTAAATCTCCTGGGAAGAGATGCTGAATTTTTCAATCATATTAAACCCTAATGTTAGCAAATGTAAAAAGGTTCTCTTTCCTCCAAAAGCTCTGAGAAGATGGAGCAGGATGGTGCAGCGTCCCTGGCATCTGTGCTCACATTGAATGGCCCTTACTGTTACAGTGACAGTAGCTGGGGTTCAGGCACCCCCGAGAGCTGTGACTAACACGATGCAGGAGGAACAGGAGGACTGCGTGAACATGGTCCGAGAGGCACACCAGGCACACGAGTGATGGCAGCATTGTGTCACACACACCGTGTTAGCATCCACAATGTTCTGCAATAAGGATGTCAGTGTGATATCTCATCTTCCACACACATCAATTAGCCTGATTCAGCCCCTCCCACTAGTAAAGCCAGTCTACATAGGGTGAGCCCATGTCTAACCTCTGACCTTGTCCTGTGACCCTGCCTTCGATTTTGTGACTGAATTGACCAATACCTGATTGGAAAGTTGCTCTGTCTTTAACCTTAAAAAAGCAGTTTATGGCTTTTCGTTTTAATTGGGGTAGGAGCGCTAGCTGAAGTGTGGTCTGGTTTGATTGCCCATGCAGTTACACACACAGAGAAATACGCAGACACAGAAAAACAGGCATCCCACACCAGGCGTACCCAGCCTCAGCCTACCTGGGAAGCTTGGTCGCTCAGCTGGGACCTCTGTTTGCCCAAATATGGCCCAAAGTGTTCCCCCATGTCCAGGCGTCTGCGAGTCCATACGCCCAGGCTGCAGGACGTCACCCCAGACGGGCGCAGCTCAAAGTCCTGCGGTAAAGGCTGATCATCAGCAGCGCAGAGTGCGTCCTCGAAGGGGGAAGGATTGCCAGAGGAAGCCACGGGGCTTGAAGGGTCAGGCGAGCCAGTGAGGGAGGCGAGGTCTTTGGCCAGGAGGCCCTCGGGCCCCAAGAGAGGAGCAGCGTAGGGCACAAAGTCAGCTCCATCACCTTCAAGAAAGACACAACACAGGCACTGACACACATCGAAATGTTCATGACAGGGTCACAAGGTCCTCCCCACTCTTCCCTGTCTGTGTCACATACACAGTCATGTCACACACAGACAGACCTCTTTCCTGTCCGTGTCACTCACAGATTGAGTGTTTCACCCTTATACACACAGGCATATTTGCACCTCACACATACTGACAATATATTCAGGCCCCATTAACTCTCCCATAGACCACAGTCCTAAAACCTGCTGTACAACTTTTAATAGTGCGTAAAGCTATGGTCAACTGGACCATTCTGACTGACAGTTTGTGACTTGGCAATGGTATGTTTGTTGCCCATTCTCACAAACACCGCCACCTCTGGGAGGCCAGACCTGCACTTTAATGTTTCCTTTTCCAGCTGCGATGGCCTTATCTGGACAAGAAACACAAAGGCTGTGCAGAGGAAACGCATTTCGAGAGGTTAATTATGAGCGTAGAGGGCTACGCGCTGAAGGCTGACCCTGATGCTGAGTTACACTCCAACAGACGGTTCTGTGTGTGGCTGATGAGTTAGTGATTCACTGTCCTGTCCAAAACGTCCCACAGACCCCCCCCAGCATTCAGCTCAAGGCAGGGACCAGACAAGGGGCGCAGCTTCTGTGTCTTTACACAGTGCAGGGATACCACCCGTTCTGACACCAAATACACAAGTAAGACAATCAGGAAATTGTCCTGTTCCATTTACATTTATTAACTTCTTTGTTCAAGTGATTCATTAATCTGATCAGCACCACTGAAATTTAGAAATTTACACTGGAAAATAAATAGTAAAATAAACAAGCGTACACCTAGAAGTATTCCACACCACATTGTAAAGTAATCAAGTATAGTATGGTGATACACTAAACAAAAGTGACACTGCACAGCTGACCTGATCCTGCTGCAGAGCAGACTCAATTACAGCTCACACTGACACTGCACACCTGACCTGATCCTGCTGCAGAGCAGACTCAATTACAGCTCACACTGACACTGCACAGCTGACCTGATCCTGCTGCAGAGCAGACTCAATTACAGCTCACACTGACACTGCACACCTGACCTGATCCTGCTGCAGAGCAGACTCAATTACAGCTCACACTGACACTGCACAGCTGACCTGATCCTGCTGCAG
>JABJVR010000032.1:6376274-6386274 GCA_025773905.1 Chitala chitala
AGCAGACTGAATTACAGCTCACACTGATAATGCACAGCTGACCAGATCCTGCTGCAGAGCAGACTGAATTACAGCTCTCACTGACACTGCACAGCTGACCTGATCCTGCTGCAGAGCAGACTCAATTACAGCTCACACTGACACTGCACAACTGACCTGATCCTGCTGCAGAGCAGACTGAATTACAGCTCACACTGATAATGCACAGCTGACCAGATCCTGCTGCAGAGCAGACTGAATTACAGCTCACACTGATAATGGACAGCTGACCAGATCCTGCTGCAGAGCAGACTGAATTACAGCTCACACTGATAATGCACAGCTGACCAGATCCTGCTGCAGAGCAGACTGAATTACAGCTCACACTGACACTGCACAGCTGACCTGATCCTGCTATAGAGCAGACTGATTTTAAGCCCACAACAAATTTGTGGGAAAACCTGGAGAAAGGAAGGTTACGGTACAGGAAGTAGAGCCACAGGGGGCAGATTTTCTCACAATGTCCATCCTGTGCAATTAGAGGCTGACTGTAACATGCTGTGGTATTCAGCACGACCCTAATGAGCTGTACAGCTTGTTCCTGGACATCTCCAAACATTAGTCATTCGCCCTCATCTGTGTGACAGTGTGAGCTGCCAGACTAGTCTTTGATGTGCAACCTCTCCTTCACCAGGTTCACCACGTCACCCCCATTATCCTCTGTGCCCTAATTGTGCCCAGGACCCTCAGTTAGGAATATGTAGGCAATCAAGCACATTAACACTGTGGTATCTGCCTGGCGAGGGTTCGCCTGGCGAGCACCTGCTGGTGCCACAGAACAACTACTACAGCATGGCGGCATGCCAGCAGAAGGTAGAGCAGCTTTTCCGTACAAGAGATGTGTTAGGGAAAGTGGTTAATCGCATGCCAAGACCATCAGAAAATGGCATTAGCGGAGCTATGCTCAAAAGAACACAGCGAGAAACTGCAGTCGTCATGTGGGGTTGTGGTCATGTGTGAGTGAAAAGTAGCAGGTGTGTCGGGTTGTGGTCATGTGGAGTCATGGTCATGTGTGAGTGAAGAGCTGCAGTCATGTGTGGGGTTGTGTTCATGTGCGGGCTTGTGGTCATGTGGAGTCATGGTCATGTGTGAGTGAAGAGCAGCAGTCATGTGTGGGGTTGTGTTCATGTGCGGGCTTGTGGTCATGTGGAGTCATGGTCGTGTGAGTGAAGAGTTGCGGTTGTGTGGGGTTGTGGTCATGTGGAGTCATGGTTGTGTGAGTGAAGAGGTGGGGTTGTGGTCATGTGGAGTCATGGTCATGTGAGTGAAGAGTTGCAGTTGTGTGGGGTTGTGGTCATGTGGAGTCATGGTCATGTGTGAGTAAAGAGTTGCGGTTGTGTGTGGGGTTATGGTTGTGTGTGGGGTTGCGGTGAAGTGTGCGGTTGTTGTTCTGTGTGAGTGAAAAGCTGCAGTCACGTGTGGAGTTGCAGTCATGCGTGAGGAGCTGTGCTCGTTTGTGGAACTACAGTTCGTCCAAAAATTGACTGATCTATAAAGCACTTATTAAATTATAATATTGACAAAAATAATTCTGAAAAAAAGCTAAATAATTTTCAGCCAATCAAGCACTTCCAATAATTGTTACAGCTTGTTACATAGCAATCATAAGTCAGAAAAAACAACCTGATTTGCACTTCAAAAAGCCAATAAAATCCACTTAACTCATCATACGTGTAACTCATCAGACTTGTCATCGTGTGCATGCCTGTTCTTACGTTTGTGCGTGCGTGCATGTCTTTGTGTGTGTGACTCTTTATGTCTGTGTGTTTGCATGCGTGTGTGTTCATGTGTGTGTGCGCGGTCTTGCGTCAGCTCCCGCTGCCCTCACTCACGTCTCCGCTGTTTAAGACATTTCATGGGGATGTTCCAAAAGGTAAAAAAACCCCAGTAAAAGCCTACAGGACCCATCAGCCTTCGAAAACCTAATGTACACACCTGAAATTGTATAATGGTTTTCTAGCAGATTGTGTAACATGGTTAGGACTGTGGGCTTTTAAAGGTAACCAAATCTCCCCTCTGCAGTTCTACAAATGGGTTTTAAGTTTATATTCTATTTCAACCAAAAAGTTAAACAACTCACCAAAGCTAAAAAGTTCTAACCAGTAAACATACAGCATACATTTCTCAGAGAACACAGCAAACTAGCAACTGGCAAAGATTTGCTCTGGACCCTGTATTAGACCGGCATGTCTGCAGTACCACCTCCAGTCACTCTAATGTGCAAAAAGCAAAGCAAAAGGGTCTTCATGCACACAACTCAGTGCTGAACTACAAACACAGGTGACATTTACACACAACGTGACACAGCTCCACTGCTGAGGGACGCTGACATTCACTCGGAGTAGTGAGTCCAACACAACATCCACTACTCCGCTTATGAGGAAGCCCAGAGTCACAGTCAGTGTGCTGATGCCATAACTCTACCTCAAACCACTAACCTTCTGTAGATCTGAAGCAAAGAGCCATTGCTTGCTAGAGTGCCCAAGAAATTGCTGCATCTGTATTTCAAACTTTTTGCCCCGGCACAACAGATATGCACATGGTATGGTAGTGCATTCAGGCAGTGAGTGCTGTGCCTTACAATACGATGCAGTGAGTACTGTGCCTTACAATACGATGCAGTGAGTACTGTGCCTTACAATACAATGCAGTGAGTACTGTGCCTTACAATACGAAGCAGTGAGTACTGTGCCTTACAATACGATGCAGTGAGAACTATGCCTTACAATACGATGCAGTGAGTACTGTGCCTTACAATACGATGGAGTGAGTACTGTGCCTTACAATATCATACAGTGAGTACTGTGTCTTACAGTATGATACGGTGAGTACTGTGTTACAATACAATGGGATACAATGAGTACTGTGTCTTACGATACAATACAGAGTACTGTGCCTTACAATATGATAAAATGGGTACTCTGCATTATGGTACAATGCAATACAGGGAGTACTGTCTTACGATATAACACGGTGAGTACTGTGCATTATGATATGATACAGTGAGTACTGTGTCTTAAGATACAAAATGGGGAGTACTGTGCATTACGATATGATACGGTAAGTACTGTGCGTTATGATCACTGTGTGAGAAGCACAGGGAGACAGAGAGAAAGTGGTGGGTTTCCAGTGAGTCCCAAGGTCAGCACTGTGTTAAGTACAGTGAGAAACACAGGAGCAGGCTAGGAGGTGATCGCATGTCATTTCATTACCTAAACTTACACAATCCAGGACGCTCACTGCTGCTTTCACACTTATAGGCAAAACACGAGTAGCTGCCTTCATGTATAAGGAAAGAAATGTGTGATTTGGGAGCAGCATAACAGGAGCAGAGATGAGCCATCGCTGTACTCATGAGAGGAGATGTTAGAAAACACCATCAGTTCATCATTTCTCACTCAAAAATAAAAAAAAAAAAAAAACTGCAAAACGCTCGTACATGAAAGACACGCACACACATTTAGCGCTGTACCACTTCTCAGTGCGGACACAGAATTCATTAATTTTTATTAAGAGGGAAAACATTTGTTCCCGTGATGATATGTGCATCGCTGGAATGATTTTCACCTCTGCCACAAGGTGCTGGACAAACTCATACATCACACGATTACCCCAAGCGCTACGAGACCCTCCGTCATTAGGGAGTGAATTAAAGATGATAGAAGGAGCTATTAATCACTGTGACAAAGGCCTTAATGCTATGGTGACCCTGGCCGTGCCTCGGGACGCTACGCGACGCACTGGCGGGAGAGAGGGACACATGTGTTTATGCCAAAATAACGTACCTGAGGAAAGGCGTTCGCCTTGCTCTAGGGGAGAGCGAATGAAGGCAGGGAATTACCCTCCCCCCATTCTGTGAGGTAATCCACCTTCCTCCACAGAAGCACCTCATGGCACATTACATTTTGGGCTGAAGGGCTCTGATCCAGCACAGCTTCTTTATCTCGGCAACATATGATTTTACACAATTGTCCCTGCATGTATGAACATGCATGCAGGAGAAATAAGAAAGAGAAGGTCTCTACACAACACCATGTCACCCACTGGACTAGAGACAAGGGCTTTCGGAGACAAAGGAAGTGACCTGTTTAACATCCCTAACCCTGAAACATTCATGCCTTTTATACGCATTTATTCTGTTTACAAGAGAACAAGAGCGTTAATGTAACTTTAAAAATAATTAAACAGCATGATGCTGCATTCATCTGTTTTCTTACCTCCTGATATGTAAAGTATTACTACATGTCATAAATAGGACAATTAACATCACAAAAAAATCACTAATTGATAAACTACTTGATGTTAATTAATTGGGGTACTTCTTAAATCCATTAGGTCAGCAGATAAACAGAAAAATATATAAGGCCAAGGAAAGGAGCAGCTAACGGCGGTAAATGGACAGCTACGCAAGATACAAAAACTCACACCGCTGTTAATATCCAGCTGCTGTTAACAACCACCACACTTATGTGCATAATTAGCTATAGTTCTCTTGTTATACACACACACAAACACCATTAACATTTGAAGGGAAGGCTGCTCACTGTCTTCATATCTGTATGATTGCCTTAAAGGCCTATGCAGTCTCCGTATTACCCACTAATAAACACCTAATGTGCTGACCTGGCCCCGCCCTGGGTGTCCCCTGCCCTGCGCTCTATGTGCTCTGGGATGGGCTGCAGGCTTCCCCGCAACCCTCACCAGGAATAAAAGGCTCAGATAATGGATAGATGGATGTGCTGACCTGTCTCTGTCAGAGTGTGCAGGTGCCCTTCATCTCCCAGCAAATCCCTCTCTATCCCAGGACATGAGTGTGACACAAGCTGTCCCCTCAGCCCAAATACAGCACCCCAGCACACCACCCCCTCCCTGTGTGATAAATCTGATCCCAACTTCCTACTGATTGCCCATTTACCCATAATGCATCCCGGTGTGACAGACTCAGCCAAGTGATGGCAGGAGGCAGGTGATTTTTCACCAAGCCTGTCAGCGATGACTCATTTATTAGGGCAATCTCAGAGAGGGGGTGTATTTATTACTGTTTTCACAGCGTATGAAAATGATTCCCCACCTGTGGGCCAGTTTGGCCCGCCCATGGGGCGTGCCCTGTCACCTCAGATCCTCTCCTACGACAGTCACAGGGTGCTGCCATCCATCACACTCCCGGCCAGCCTGGCAGGCCCTGTGATTTACGAAGGGCTGTCTACCCACCAGCATGCACGTGCCTTGTCTATCACCTGTCTGTTTGCTCATGTTACAGGTGAGCTCTTTATATATGAAGGCAGCAGAAACACACAGACGTCACCTGCAGACGCAGGGGGAGCTAGTCTGTGCAGGCTTGGTGCTCCTTCTGATGGATCTGGGCTCTGTCAACCCCCACCCCCAAATGCCACCATTAAAAACAATGTTACAATAGCACCCCCCACTTCACACAAAGCAGGCACGCCATGTGGCATTCAAACAGGAGATAACAGTTCCAAAGCTGCGACACCCTGCAACATCCGTGAACAAGTGTCAATGTTGAGGAGAGCAGAGGAAAAGGCCCAGCATGAGCTTCACCCTGACGGAGATGTGACCCACACCGGGCTGAACACAGCTTCACCCTGACGGAGACGAGACCCACACCGGGCTGAACAGAGCTTCACCCTGACAGAGACGTGACCCACACCGGGCTGAACAGAGCTTCACCCTAACGGAGACGTGACCCACACAGGGCTGAACAGAGCTCCACCCTGATGGAGATGTGACCCACACCGGGCTGAACAGAGCTTCACCCAGATGGAGACGTGAACCATAGCAGGCTGAACAGAGCTCCACCCTGACGGAGACGTGACCCACACACGGCTGAACAGAGCTTCACCCAGTCGTAGACGTGAACCACATACGGCTGAACAGAGCTTCACCCTGACGGAGACGTGACCCACACACGGCTGAACAGAGCTTCACCCTGATGGAGACGTGCCCCACACACAGCTGAAAGCTTACACATCACTTTATCTGTTTTAACAGAAGTAAGGACTCTAGGGTCCAGCTCTGCTCTTTATTCCTGTCTAGGTTAGAGCCCCACTCACATCAGCACTCTTCCCAGCCTTAAAGGCTTTTGTGACAGTACAATGCATAATTAAATCAAGCCCTTCTGCTTAATTAGGTAATTAGTGGCTCTTTGTGTAAGTCCTGTCTGTGGGGACTCCTCTGTTGCTGATTAATATTGGAGGGGTTCCACACACAAACGCAGGCTGCATTCCTGCGCAGGTAACAGTGACGTCACCGAAAAACAAGTCCGACAAGACATCCCCGGGAGGGCCTGCTCTGAGGTGCTGCTGGGGCTTCACACTGCTCTTTATGTGAGGAAGTACCACGCCTTGGGCTCAGGCCTGTAGGAGAATTATGCACAGCTGTAGACGTGTGTTCAAATGCAGACACACACAAACACACACATTTACACACTAACAAGGACACACGAACCACGTCAGACACAAAACACAGAAGCGTCACGCAAAAACGCCCCCTCTTGGCCCTGCACAAGCTCACGTTTGTTCAGATTCACAATGCTGTGCTCATTCTGCATGCAGCTACACTTTCACGCTGCCTCACGCACACGCATGCAGGTGACCTCTGACCTCAATAATGTGTGCTGGGAGCCCCTATCAGCCAAACAGCATCTGCTGTGCTGAGCACCAGCCAAACACTCCTTGAACAGAAAAACCCTTCATTAAATGCCAACTGCTAAGTTGGCAATTAACATTGTGTAACAAACTGAAAGTCATAGACTGTCCCACAATGCACATACGCTCAATTAATTAACATTAGCTGTGATTAATAATGAATTCCTTTTAATACTAAATTTGCAGTGGCAACGGCAGCCCAGTACATGAAAGGCAAATGAGGAGACAGCTGTATTTATCCTGGTGGTGCTGGGAATTTTAACATGTACCTCACAGGCCTGACAAATGGCCTATTAATTATCTAATGTTGTCTGACAACAAGCGCTTGATAAAGATGTATGTTTGTGCAATTCGGGGGGTGGGTGACAGGGACGCTGGCGCATGCAGATCGCCCCTGAGCCACCGCGTCCCTTCCCACTGAACACATGCACACACACTTAATCATATGGTCACGTGCATACACGCATACACAAACACACATGTGCGCACACAGATAAATACCAGCGAGTCTGTGCTGTGAAACATGAACCACTAAGGCCTGACAGAGAGGCGGGACAGAGGTTAAGCCACAATCAATATCTCACATGCGTAAGCATGCATACACACCCACGCACGCACACGCAGACAGAGCAGAGAGGACAGTCAGGCCAACTCTTCCACACCACTATGAACACCTGTTACACTGGGGGCTTGACCATGCTTGCTCTGACACCTAACACAATTCTGCTCCATTTATAATGGCCTCGTCCTCACTTTTTGGTTTACAAGTAAAATTTGTAACAGTAACTTGGTGATAAGCTGTGGGACCGTACAGTGCACCAATGTTTATAACCCCCCCCCCCCCACTCTGCAGGGACTGCAGGTTTCCTCACCTGTCTAATCACAACTGCTTTAGGTGTATATGTGACTCAAATATGGCAATGGTGTGTGTGTAGCTCACAGCAGCTCGACGTGTACAGGTGTGTGTGTGTGTGTGTGTGTGTGTAGCTCACAGCAGCTCAACACGTACAGGTGTGTGTGTAGCTCACAGCAGCTGGATGCGTGTGTGTGTGTGTGTGTGTGTGTGTGTAGCTCACAGCAGCTCGACATGTACAGGTGTGTGTGTAGCTCATAGCAACTGGATGCATATGGGTGTGTGTGTGTAGCTCACAGCAACTGGATGCATATGGGTGTGATGTCCATCAGAAACAGAAGCTGTGAGGGCAGGACTAAACCAGAAAAAAAAAAAATTATTTTATATTATTAATTCATAAACTATTGAGCACCCAGGCCACGCCCATCAGATCAAACAGCCCCATCCACAGCTGCATCTCCAGCTCTGTATGCCAACTGGCTCATGTCAAACAGTCCTGGCATTGAGACCATACCTACCTTGTGATGTCTGATCAAAACAACAAGAGCACCTAAGACAATCAGCAATTCACAACCGCTGCACTTGGTCTTTATCTTCAGTCCAATGCACGCAACTACAGACCTTCTGCTTTCACACACTTGCATATGCAGAATAACTGAGGCGACAGAGGTTAAGTTTGGTGTCCAAAACCAGACGTGCCACAATACCCACCTGTCTCCCTACACTGGAGCTCCTTACAAGCACCGTTCCCTGTTTCATTAGGCAAGTATTTGGAAAATATGTAGAGGGAAATGTCTTACAGCTGTGTGAGTAATGGCACACTCTTCCTGCCAAACTTTTCACTGTTTGCTTAAGTACGCTAAAAGCACAAGACTTCACAGTGCAGGCTGAGGAACGCGACCGACGTGTGGCCTGATGTTTGGGGGGTATTGATTTTGCGTCCCTTCTGCTTAGATGAGGCATGTGGTGAGCGGGCCGTGATAAAGGTCTTTAATTCCATCACAGGGCTGTCGTGGGTTCGGTGCCCAATCAGAGCCCGGCCTCGTCCTGTCACACCCCCTTTGCTTTTTATTTGTTTACTCTGCCCGCTTCTCTTTTCTGCTGCTCCCTCCCACCATCAGAACAGACAGAGCTGCCAATTCAGCCCCCTGGCCTTCCCATAACCCCTCAAAACGGCCGCACGAGCAGCACAGAACAATCAGGAACACCAGGGCTTCACAGAAGAACCCATCAGATGTTCAGCGCTGCAGCCATGTGCACTGATTACACGTCCAACACCGTCCGCTTCACATCTCTGCACAGGCAGCCAATCACGTGTGGCATGAAAAAGAAACACTGAGGCACCCAAAGGCGTGGGGGGAAAAGGGGCAGAGTGCGGCAGTGTGGTACCAACGCGTGCAGTGACTGAACACAGCCACAGCCATATTTACTGAATGTAAAACTGTAACCTGCAAAGGTGCATAAACCCTCACACAGTCCTGACAGCATAATCACGACATGACAGACATCAGCACAACATTTCACACAGTTTCATGATCTTCTTAACTTGAGGTACCTAGAGAAGAGAAGCGCAGTACCCAGTAAGAACTCAGGAGAGTAATGGTGCAGAACTGCCACCTTCAGAACCAGAGTGGGAACCAGGCCACATTCAGACAGAGAGGTGACACACAAACCCAGCACACGAAAATTTGGAGGGGAGTTTAAAGCTACACTTAATTAGATCAATACTAAGAATGCCATACAAGTACAAAATAAAATGTAGATTTGGTAAATACAACTAATACATAGAACAGCAACATCAACTAGTATCTTACACAGTCGGGTTCCACATCATCCTACTGTGGAACGAATGTAAAAAAATAAAATAAAATTCCAGGAAGTTTCAAAACGCAAAACTTTGCTGCTTGCTGTGCATTATAAGGTAATGATCTACAGACAGTAAAGATGAAGGCCCGTAGTGATGACGGAAACTTACACGACCGGCACCTTTCTGTGGGACAGGCACCTTCCAACTGCAACATCAAAGCAGCACAAAACACACGTTCCAAAGCTTGCATGTTACTTACAAAAACTGAATTTGTCAAAGTAAATATTTTGCATTTCCTTTGTAGCTGTTATTTTTGCCTTGTTTTAGTGTATTATATTTCAGTTTGAGTTTTACACAATGGTTTTATAATGTTTTAATGCTGAACAATGTATACAGACAGCCTACAATAAGTGTACTTATTACAGCACTGTGTATTAATAGTGTTTTGCCATACTTAGTTTTTTCCAGTCATTTAATGAGTGAGATTTTTTTCCAGTACATACTGTTAGTCAGTTAGCCAATAGCCTACTGATTGATGGCACGCCTGCAGAGTAGAGCATAACAATTATTTAAAGAGTGCAGCATTTACATTGTATTATGTAGGTATTATAAGTAATCTAGAGATTGTTACAATTA
>JABJVR010000032.1:6388774-6395029 GCA_025773905.1 Chitala chitala
ATGACTTAACACCCGGAGGCGCACACGCACATACACGCACACACACAACAAGACCAACAAGGCCAGTACACAAGGCTACTTATTAGCCATATTTATAAACTGGAGGTCTACATTAACAAAGACTAGTTTAAAACTATGTAAAAAAAGACTTGGTGAGGATCCTTAATTTGCAAAGTTGCTTCTGCTTGTGAGAAAACACAAAGCTGTGAGATTTATCCCTCTTCATCATTCCACCGGTGCAAAGGAATGAGGCAAGTAGTAATGAAAGCAGACACTGATTTTCTCTTGGACTGAAGTGTCTCCCCCCTCGGTGATTACTGTAGGAATGTGAAGCTTTTCTCTGTGCTAAGCCATTCCCACAGTGTGTCCAGGATGCCAAAAGAAACGGACATTCTAGATAAACCATACTGCATCCAGTGTCCTGACACCCTGACATCCTCCAGCTGAACACAGCACGCAGACATGAGCATTCAAAAACCAGAAAGAATAAACTGTGTAGCTGCCCTGAAGAGCCCCCACACTCTGACAGCTAACACTACTGAAGGCTTCAGCTGGGACACACCAGCTGTTGTACCAGCAGTTACCCAGCATGGTTAAAAACTCCCTTCCTCTCATTTCCCCAAGAACACAACAGTTTACAAGCCCCTGCCAGACTGTTTTAAAGTGTGCTCATTTTCACAGGACTGTTTGAAAGGGTTTTTGTTTTGCAAGTGTCGGAACCTCATTTTTTCTGTGCATCCAGCAAAACAGAAAAGCCAATATAGCAAAACTGTTTACTTTGTGTTACCCTCTCGGACACCCTGCAGGTGTGATGTTGTTTTTGAGTGAGGACGTTTACTTCCTCTGTCGGATGTTCGTGCCTGCCGTCACACACACACAGTGCTGTCACACCTTGGTCTGTCCATATCATTGCCAGCTCTTAAGCAGGTGGGGCTGTTACCTTTCATATGTCGCACGGCTCAGGGGTGAGGCAGCTCCGTGACCACACTCACATGCTTGCTTAGGCACTAGACAGAAACTGCACCCTGAACATGTATCTGCACTCTGTCTGACACACCTAAGGCTGCCGGGTAACAACAGGGGTGCATCTGCATATACAAACCTGTTGTCAGACTCTCACTACAAGCTCCTTACCAATCTGGAACTAAGGAAGCGAGGTCATGGAAAAATGTTACTTGCTAACGACACACTGAAATTTGACAACAAAGGTGTGAGCTCAGGTGAGGGTCTTCTAGGCGTGTCCAGCTAATTCTTTGTGCTACATATCAATGGTCAAACGTCTTGCACAAGTTAGAGAGGAGGTACAGCCAACAAAACTCATCTATACAGTATAGAGTGGTGACCCACCCAGGCCTTGAAACTTGCAGACACACATCCTTAATCAGCAGGTTCCCATTTGCAGACTTGGTGGTGAGGGGCAGGAGTGCCGTTAGGGTGATGAAGGTTTAAAGAGAAGGCTAAGAGAGACGACTCCAGCAAGACAACATGCCAGAAACAATGTGATCCAGTAACCTTGACCGGAAACAGCATCCTACCAGTCTACTCCAACAGCCCCGCGTAGGAAATCTCAGCTTCAGCTACAGGGACCAGGCATGCAAACTTGCAGCTTCCTCAACAGTAGCCAGGTGTCTGCAGTCTCAGCTTCCGCCACAGACAGCAGGCAGAGATCACAGATCCAGGGAAAGTAGAAGGTAATAAGGTCAAGGTGTTTAAGGACTAAACTTTAAAAAAAAAAAAAAAAAGGTCTAGTGAGGAGACCAGCTATGAATGGTTTTCAACCAGAAACTGAAGCTGTGCAGCAAGGTATTAAGCTGGACGAAGCAGCCTGCAAGTAACTCACAGAGCCGTTGTGCAGGCTTAGAGGAGATAAGGACTGCCTGTTTTTCCTCAAACCAACCAGCGTGTTCATCCCTCACAGCTTCATGTCTGCTCTTTTTATTCATCACTAGATCTCCCAGTAAACTTTAACCTACTTTTACAAAAACAGCAACCTGCTCAAACTCCACCTGCATTAGTAGATACTTTCTAAGCATAACTAAACTCTTCTCTCTTTTCATGCCAGGGAAATTACTGAACATAAACACTGCACAAGTGTTGCGTACTGGTGTTGCGTACTGGAAGGTTGCAGTTGCACGTGTAGGCAAGTTGACGCCTTGTAGACCCTGTATACCTCACATGAGCAAGACCCTTATGTCCTTCATGTATTAACTGAACAATATTTTCTACAAATAGTTTCAAGCACATACCTTTACTTTCTGAAAATTGATAAAACATTGGTTTCACTTTTAGACTTAACAGTTTAGAACGTGTAGGGAGGTATGGGGGCCTTACTCCACTTGTCCCAACAGCCAGCAGCAAAACCAATCAAGGCATAATATTAGTTTCAGACCAACAGACAGCAGAAACAGGGGAGGGGGGAGAAACCAGCCCTCCAAACTACCAAACAATAACAACAGAGATCTAAATCAATACTAATTAAAAATGAACAAGTGTTCTGCATCAGAAGCTCAAACAGTGCACTGGTCATTAAATATATTTTGATCACATTAGTTTAAGATTTTAACAAAGTCACTTGCTTCTGAATCCTTGGGGACAGTGTTTAATGTTTCCACGTTTCCGTTCTAAATTTAACTGCACAGGAACCAATCAAAAAGCAACACAATTAAGTATCAAATGTTTTAATGTTATGTGTCACTCTTTAAAATGATCTATATGAAAACCCAGTTAATTAAACTTTTAAATTCAAATGTACTAATCAGTTTGAGCCAGATTGTGGACCCGTTTTCTCACATTAAACGACATGAGTAAACACCACCTTCTAGTTCTCCTGCCCATTAACATGAAGGTACAATTTGCATTTCCTGATAGACTATTACAGTTTTAATATCCTTTTTCTTGTCTTACATCAATCACAGCAAGGAGGACTCCACAGGCCAAAATTAACCTTCCAAATCTGCCACAAAACAAATATTACAACCACTCACTAATTTGGAGATCAAAAAGCCACTTGTTCATTATATAATTGAGATGAAGGCAGAGCGCTACAGTTCTGAAGAGCCTCATAATTACCAGCTGTTAATTGCACACTTGTGGCGTCGCACTATTAATTAAAGAGAACAGCTCGTTGAGTACGATAAGCTGTAGTGGAGACTGGCAGTTTAATCAACAAAGCACAAGAATTTGTTTCTGCAGTCGCCAGCAGCAGCTTGAGAAATCTTCAAATACGGGACGGCGATTCGAACGTGTCTGTACGGAGCCGTCCGGTTTTCGTTCTGTGAGCAGGTGAGACTGCCCGAGCTTGAAGTGGTTCCTCTCACGTGTCCCTCTGCTGGGGGGGGGCCCTTCTTAATCCAAGATGCTTCAGGGCAAAGGGAACAGCACAGGAACTAGGAAGTGGTCACGGGAGTTGAAGGGATGGCCGCCGCCCTACTCATTTGTCCGCACTTGTGCTTTGTTTTTGTGGCTCAAACCTGACCTCAGGTTTGCACCTGTGTGTGTCCCTCTTCCTGTGTCATCCTGTCTTCAGGTAGCTCTGCTTGGTCACTGTAACTCTCTACTGCACACAACAACATGTGTATCAGTGTGTAACAAGCTTCAAGACACTTCATCTCAACATTACATAAGTGTGCACAGGCAAGGCAGAGCTGCGCCACGGTGTGACCCCCCCAGCGTTGGTGCTGGTTCCAGCCCCGTCTGCTCAGATAACTCATCGACCCTCTCCCCTGTCTCACTGATAAAAGTGTCTGCCGGGAAGTTCCCTACTCCACACTTCCTCCCCTAATGTTCAATCAGCACCTGTCACCACAGCGCTGTCCTACGGATCACCAGCCATCTAAGCGTTTATCTGAGGAAACACTTGCTCTGGCAAGGATGGCTGAGGGAGAGTGACAGATTAATGGCAGCGAGGCCAACTTCCTGCACACGGACAACACTAATTAGGAGGAACGGCAGACGGTGACTGCAATAAGGTTTGACAGCACGATGCGTTCACTCCCCCAACACACACACACACACACACACACACACACACACACACACACACACACACACATATATATATATATATATATACACACACGCCATTGTGTAAAATGTTCCCAGCTTTAATTGCATCCTGTTTACAAACATGCAGCAGCATGTGTACACTTTGGGGGGGGTGTGCTGCTCTCATCTTCAACACTGTCTGTCTACAGGGGGCATCCTCTCTATGGATGCATGACCTTTTACCTTTCACCCCAGAAACGTCAAGGAGAATATACAGCTGGAAACAAATGCTGACCACGCCAGGGCTTAACAGTGGCAATACATGAAAGCACAGCCATGAGTGTGGCTCTACTGAAAATAAATTTAATTGTCTTTTTATATAGGGCCTTTTGAAACAGTTAACCTTAAAGCACTTTACAGGGTGAAGTTACAAATGTTAAAGCATTAACAGTAGGTGGATGACTGAAGTTAAAGCCAGACAACAACAGAGGACAGGAACCAAAAACTCAAACTCTGGGGGCCCATGGTGGACTGGCTGCCCAGCCCCTCCTAGGCGTACTAACATTACAGAATACAAAGTCAATAATAGAGACTATGGCGCTACAGGGTCCTTCTATGTTGCAGGTGTAGGAATAACACTGTAGGCCCACAGCATCCCCCTGGAGGGGGGATGGGTACAGTGGGTGATTGGCACCCGGCACACACATGAACAGACATGACTAATGGCATGTTGAACAAATATGTTTAACATTATCATATTGGTCAGTCATTCTGTACCACCACTGTCACCGTGACGACACTGCCATATTCAACATTAACATTACTTCACCTCTCTGAAGTTATGACATACACCTAGTAACGGTATTTGGAGAGCGTGATGCAGGGTTTAATCAAGTAAGAATGCCCCATTGTTGTATTGTTTACAGGACAGTCCTTTTAAAGTTGGTTTAATGTTTAAATACAAAAAGTATAAATGTGAAACAATATCAGTCCTAATCTTTTGTTAAATAACCGAGTCAAAAAGAGAAACTGGTACATTTTGTCTACTGTCTCCACCCTTCCTGTTGAAGTCTCATTTCTGACCATGCGATAAAAATACAAAAGGTTCCATATTCCTCCAAGGGCAGTAAAAGTTACGTGTTGATACACAGCATGGCCGTTAAGATAACATCTTTCACTGTTGGTAAAATGGTGTGGTGATGGCATGTGGTAAGCGAAAGGATCCTTTACTGACGCGGGCTGTCCAAACACACACACAATGGGGTCCTAAACGCTGTCTGACAGCTCCATTTACTCCTCTCCAACACGTCCACCTCCTTCACTTCCTCCATCCCCCCTTTCCAGTGGCATGTCAGCCACTGTCGCTGTGCGAGGCACATTTCAGCCAATCGTGTTTTCTCTGGGAAAGGGGCTCCAAGCCAATTAAAATACACTTAACAGACTGGACAAGTCCTGTTCTGAAAGATAATAGAGGGGCAGAGTCCAGTGAAGGCAGTCATAACGGGATGCTGTCTTGTGTTTAAACCCAACTCACACTCTCACACACACACACACACACACACACACACACACACACACACACACACACACACACACACACACACACACACACAATACTTGCTGCCTGTGCTACGTTTTTAAAATAAAGACAACACTTCTTCAGAATAATGCCCTTTCCAAAGTTTCCTCCTTCTAAAATACATTACAATACCATGAAAATGTTTTTCAGGGAGCATCTTTTTCCAACATATTTCTACAAACAAGTAGTACATCGCCATTTCAATAATTTTGATAGAATAATGTCCATTAATTTTTACATTAAGAAAGTTACAAAATGTAAAGTTCAAGATAAATAAAATCTGGTAATAAAATGTTACCTGAGTTTCATGTCTATTGAGGTAAAACATTACCAAACCCCCAAGTTTATCACTATATTAAAACAATCTGACAGCTCTAAAATTTAAATTATGGGAAGGTCAAAAATTATAGAATTATTAAAATTAGAAGGTCAAAAGAGGTGCCTGAGGCCCTCGGATGGAAGGCTGATGATGCTGAAGATGATGGGAAGGGATTTAAAGCTATTTCCAAGCTTTTTGAAGTCAACCATTCCAATGTTTATAAAATATACAAATAGAGGTGGTTTCAGATCATGGGAAATCTGACCAAATTCAGCCTGAGAGGAGAAATCAAGTGAGTCTTAAAGAAGGCCAAAGTATCATCAAGGGATCTATAGTCAGCGCTTGGCATCAACGTGATGAGTGCATGAGTGGA
>JABJVR010000032.1:6406343-6424850 GCA_025773905.1 Chitala chitala
CCCCGCCCCCCCCCCCCCCCCCCCCCCCCCCCCCCCCCCCCCCCCCCCCCCCGCCGAGAAGGCACTAACAGCAGGAGGCACTGCTGGAAACAGTTCAGTTTGGCTGTGGAGCGCTCCCCTCACATCTGGAACCAAGAAAGGCCACTTGTGATACACTGAAACCCCAGCCATCACCACGATGGCCCCGAAAGCAGTGATCTGGTAAAGCATCCGGCTCCGTCTGCCATTATTCTCAATAACAATTTAGACTTTTACAGCCTACAAAATGGACTCAATAACTGTCAACACACTACAAGCCTTCAGAACACTGCCCAATTAAACAGCTCACACAGCAGAGCTTTAAAGGAACTCGAAAAAAAAAATTGTTGTTATATTCTGCAAATTGTAATAGAGTAATAACACTATGTACAAAACAGAATTAAAAGCTAACTGCAATCTGGAAGCACATTAAAGGAATTACCTAGAATGTAAGGCAACCTGCCTACACTGATTCAATTTTAAACTGCTTAACCATGGCAGTAATCACACAAAATACCAAGTTATGCATTGCATTTAAATATCTGTATTGGATGAGAACAATTACACACACACACACACACACACACACACACACACACACACACACACACACACACAGCTTTATGTTGTCAGCACTCTGTGTAAGACACATGTACAGCTTGTAACATTTACCAAAGCTAAGACAAGCTTTGATTTGTTAAACTTGAAGTTCAAATGTGCATGCCAGATGAGCGATGCTTAAAGCACCCAAGCAGGAACAACGACAAACACACAAAATAATAAAGTTAACCAGAAAGGGGGTGGGATGGAGAGAATTAAAATCATTGACTACTAGTTGTAGTTCATTGTTAAATACAGAGGATTTAAGTGTGACATAATGGCTGAAAGAGCACCCAGCAGATTAGGACACTACCTGTGACACGGCCCGGCTGCACTGACTCGCGCGGCCCCCAGTGCTCCTGTGTCATGCTGACATTCAGTAAGCACACAGGTCATGCTAAGAGAGCAAAAACAGAAGTGTGGATCTCTGGGTGCCAAAACACAAGCAGGAGACCACTCACAGGTTCACACATAGGCCAAAAACCTGACAAGTCTCAATGCAGAAACCATTTTCACGTCTGAAAACTGACAACTTCAGTCACAGCTCACAATACAGCCCGGGGTGGGATTTAATTACACCACAACAACTCAAAACTCCTCATATTTCTCCATTAAGAAACCATGTTTGATAGCCTCACACAGACTCCTGTAGATTCACGCACCCTTTACAGTGTTGGAGGCGTTTTTCACAATTCAGATCCCTTCCACACAAGATTAGAAATGTAGCCATTGAGGAGATGTAATACAGGCAGGTACACATTACCTTATACTTCTAATGAAAATACAGGTGCATTACATTTGGATTTTAAAATCTTTGCTGCAAGACTGGCTAAGCATCTGAAATATTTTCATTCAAATGTCCAGTTCTGGGAAAGTGACTATAATGAACTTGGTGACATCATACATGTATGGATTGTGTGTCAACATAAGGAGAGTGAAGATTTAGACAGAACCGTTGGCCCCATAGCACTGAATTTACTTGGGGTTTATGTGCACACACCGACCTCTTCACCCCCGTACAGCAGTGCTCAATTAATGTCTTCAGAGTGTCCAGACAATCAATAGGATACAGAAACCCGTGGACAAACCTCTAACCTTGCATGATAAAAACTATTTGGAAGAACATAAATCATAATTATGGCCTATTTTTGTACCGTTGGACAACCTGGATTAGTCTACAAACCCAGCTACATCTCCCCCTCCCACCAGATGACAATTACTTTAAGGCCCACAAAGCGTCACTCCAGGGCCTGTGGGCAAAGGCAGCCAGGATCTCAAGACGACTTTGTGAGCAGTGATTGAATGTTCTCCACACAAGCTCGTGCCCTGCGTTTAAACATTTAAAGGCCTCGTCCAAGAGCCTTACCTGCTCTGGGCCGCAGTTGATTCAATCAAGGCAGAGAAATTGCATTTACTGCAAGTGATCAGACAGGTAACATGCAGCAACTGCATTAACACTGAATTTGAGAGGAAACACCCCCGCAAAAGGCAAGAGCAAACAGACACTAAACAAATACAGAAAAACATATCTAAGCTTATTACTGGGAAAACTATATTAATGTTACTTAAACTAATAGTAACTATAACAGCACATTTCTTGATGGTATCCTTTCAGACATAAGAGCAATCTCGAAGCAGTCTGATCTGATCCATTCTCTTTAGAAACAGCAAGATGTGTTAGCACAGAAGTCAAAATTCCCAGTGATGTCATTTCATCAACTAACGTTCCTGAGCAGTAATATTAGAGACAATGAGCAGTAATATTAGATAATATTAGCTAGAGAAGTTTATGGTGAAAATGTTGGAGCTGTCCTCAGTAGAGTTTTTGCATTTCATCTAATGACAGTATAAACACTAATGGCACTGTTAAGCTCCACCCCTGGCGGACTCACCTGTAGCGCTATGCCACATATTAGTCACAAAGAGGAGGTAGACCATGATATGCAGTGACCATTACTGCTCATCAGTCCAGCCTGCAGGCTATTACAGGTTAAATGTACAACAACCACATTAAATCCCTTTCTGAGTTCTTGAGCACACGTGTGTGCTACGGGGCAGCGTTTCATGATGCACCTCACCATTTGGTGGTATTTCTTGGTACATGCTGGCAGCAGGTGGTAGTATTTTTCAGCATACCATATAGTGGCAGAGGAATATGTCCATCTTTCTGGCCCTGACAGCCTGTTTCTAACCCTCCTCCCTTTCAGACCTGACCTTCAGTCCCCCCCCCACTTTCACACCCCCTCCCTCTTTGTCATCGATCCCTGATACGACCCACTGCTCACATGTCCACTGTGTGCCTACACGAGTAATGAGTTGCCCGTCTGCCCAAATTAAACTGTCAACTGTCAGCGATTGATGGGCGGGCCACGGGAGAGCCTGCTACACCTGTGAAGCCTGACAAGACAGGTGTGACCCGTTTGATGGCTGGACCCAGCCTGCCACCCTCAACCCCAAATCTGATCTGCTTCTGCTCAGGAATTCCTGAACCCTGGGACAGGGCTAACTTGGTGTAAGGTGGGGGGGTGGCAGCACAATAGCAAATGAGCTGCCCAGCAAAGGTACGACAGGCTGAATGGGACCCGAGCCTAGTATGCAGTGTGAAGCAAGCCCGCATGTTCGGCTGTCTAACTGCTGGCATCTCTGTACACTGACCAAAGGGAAGTGCTCAGCAGGCTTGTGTGCAAGTTAAAATGCCCCATCCAGAGAACCGAGGCAAGAATACCGGTCTCATGCACCTGACCATGCTTGACAGACCAGTTTACATTCAGCTGCTAAATGTAAACTTCTCCCCTGATAACCTGGGAGAAAAACACTGATGCAAACAAGATAGTACTTAAGTTTCTGATGTCTTACTGGTTTAAAACCCTAAAGGGGGACAGGGGGGACAGACTGGCAAGGTGGGTTAATGTGGCATTGTGCTAATGATCACGAGTGACTCTGCCCATGCTCACAATGTGTGGAATATGCAAGAGTCTCACACAAAAACAGACCTACATGTAGATCCTGCACACTGCGGTGGTCATCATGACATAGTGCAGCAGGGGGTGTGGTGACTGTCACACCCATTTCTACTTGCTCCACACACTTTCATACCACTCCGCCCCCTGCTGCACTGTCACACCCATTTCTACTTGCTCCACCCACTTTCATGCTGCACCATCCTCACCTGACAGAGGTGGAGTGACGTCTAAATTATTGGTACAAATAAAACAATGAAAGAATGTAGGAGACACGCCCAAGACATGACATACAGAAGGCGGTGGGTGACGAGGCCCAGTCACTGGAAACTGAGGTAGATGTTGGAACAAGAGTACAGGAGATGTTAACCCTAATCAGAACAGGACATCCTGAGGCGGGCCCCCTCCCGCTCACTTGCTTTCAGACCTTTGTTTGGTGTTTGTGAAGGAGCCACAATCTGAGGAAGCGAAGAGGGGCTCATCAAAGCATGGCCTGCTCCGACGATCACTGGAATGCTGCTCGGAAAGGAATCTTCACTATCCTATTGTCCACTCTTCCTCTAGCTCATCACACAGCGGAGCCACCCAGCACGTCCAGAAGTGCAGCCGCTGCGCTAATGAGCACCGCCGCATTCCTGCGTGCTTTCCAGCCCGTACAGGAAAAGGGAGCGGGACAGGCAAATCCGAAATGGTCAGCTCCAGAACAAGCACATGGTACCTGTGCCTCCTCTCACCTGGAGCACCTGGGGTCAAGCAGGCACAAACACAGGACATGCCTGACAAACACCAAAGGTCTGTCTGCATCGCTGATGACGAGTTGCTGTTACAACGAAAGGACTCCATCACACCTCAGCCTCCTGTGGACGACACCCCACACAGAAGCACAGCCACAGCCCCGATCGGTGTGGAAATGTCACAAAATGAAAACACACAGGCTTGTCTGGCACAGCCGAAGAGTGACCACAAATGGGCTTGACCTGCTCTTTCCTGAAGTTAATCAAAAGCTGTGAGAAACCACCCCCCAGGACTGCTGTGCAGTTGAACAAACTTATCTGAAGTTTCACAAAGCGATTGTTGGATAATTCCTGTTTGTGGCAGTTCTCCAAAGAGTGGAAGAAATCCCCCCCCCCCGCAAGCATTTCATCACAGAAACTGGAAAAAAAACACCTGGGATATTAAGCGTGCTGGAGAACACTCTCTTCCATACACACGCGCAGGCATACACACACAGCGGCTGACCTTCAAAAAGGCCCTCCTGCTTCCCCACCCCCAACCTGCAGCTTGTTTACGCTCTGGCTGAACTGCAGAGGGGGCATAAATATGCAACACTTGATATAAAGTTAAAACATAACAACCAAGATTAAGTGAGAAGGCTTCCTGTGCTAAACACTGAACTAGCACAAGCGAAAGAGTGGACACGCACACACGCGCACGCCAGAGCTGAATTCATAACGCAGAAGCACACTTTCATTTAAAGGTCACGTGTACAAACATGACACACAGCATTGAGGGACACACACTGCAGCGTGTGTGTGTCTATAGAGTGTACGGCCAGCCCCAGAGAGCAGTGTTACATTCCTGACACCCTGTCCTTTGTGAAGTGGACATCTATGTCTGCCCTGTCCCTGGTACCCCACCTAGTCCTGCAACAGCTTCACTGTGGACACTGTGGAGCCAAGCCAACCTGCTCCCAGTGTGACCTGCACCAGGTGACTGATTGATGTTCATCACCCCCCAGCACAACAACAAAGAACCTAACCACAATATTAAAATAAACCACACCAGAAGAGAGCGGCTCGTTATGGATGGAGACTCCAGGCCAGCAGCGACCAGACGCTGCGATAACAGCCAGTGTCCTAAACACAAGCGCAGACAGTTATGAAAATGCACTGTGCTCAGAGAGGACATTCAGATGACCTCAGCGTCTGCGTTTGTGTGTACTGCAGCCTGTTCCTTTGTCTGCCCTCCTATCTCTATCTTTGTGACCTTTGGGAAGAAAAAGAAATGATTTTTCTATTTAGAAGGCTAAGGTTAGCTCATTGTTCTGTGTTGGTGCCACTTCCCTGTGGTAAACAGAGTATGGTTCCCAGGCCTGCACAGAGCCTGTTCCCACAGCCTGTCTGGGTCACAGCGCTCTCCTGACCTTTCGCCTTGTGCGTCCACTCGCCGGGCTGCCCATCATACGCATTACCACGGTAACTTGGGCCAACTGCCATTTTGCAAACTCCAGCAAAAGTAATCATTTCACACACGTCTTCTGGAAAGAAGGGAGGAACAGTCACAGAATCCAAGTATCCTTAAGTGTTTAAGTCTTTCAGCATAACAAAGATTCTGTAACCCAGTCACAGTGAACGGGCTTACTTCACCTCATGTCAGTCGACAGGTTAGAGCTGTCACACACGCACAACAGCCCAAACAATAGCCAGGTCCAAAGATGCCCAAAAAAAGTGTGATATCATTTTTGCCATGGTAAGGGAGAGTGTTAAGGCCCAGGTCACAAAGTTTAGGATTACTTAAAGAAAAGTTTCAAGATAGCAGCGCAGACAAAAAGAGGAGTAACAGACAGAGAACAGTCCCCTAACATACAGTCACACAGCCAGTGTAGCAAAGGGTGTGTCTCAATGTCAGCTTAGTAGCACTAAATGTGGCCCACAGCAATTTTCCTTTACCTGAACTTTTACAAGAAGCACCTAACTGTATAAACTAAGCTTAATTAGATGAATCTGCAAAAAAAACAGTATTTCAGAATTTTAGGAAGCATAAGATGTTTTCGGCATGCTGCAGCTGTATAGCACACTAATAGATGCTGTTCTTGCTGTGATGATTCACATGTTGGAAGCTGGAGGTCCTTCCTTTCACTGTTCACACATTCACTGGACAGACAACAGTACTGACTCACATGCAAGATGTTAACATTTGTACTGAATGTTTTAAAAGCAGAAACGCTGCCTTACAACCGTTTCATGAGACAAAAAAAAACCTAAGTAAATTTACAGTGAAAGGGGCCTCACAGTAACACAGTACTGGACTTGCCAAAAGAAAGGGACCTGGGCCACATTTGTTTGCCAGACTCTATAAAAGACCAAAGTAGCAAACTGGCCAAACAGAGCCGCACAGCCGTTTAAACCCCCCGCAAACACCCCCACTGCTGTCCTCTCACCCCTTTAAATGGCCAGATCCATTAACCCTTTTGAATTGTGCTTATAATGGGCTACTGTGGACAAACAGTTGATGCATGGCCCATTACACAACGTGGACACACTCTTAGGAAGCAGTGCCCAGGCAAAGGGAAAAGGGCACACTTTGGGGGGAGGACAAGCACTGCTCAGACTTGGGATCGACGCCTTCTGCGTTTCAGTCATCTCACTTGACACCCCCTGTTCCACACTGCAACACACAGCTGTAGCCGTTCACACTGCTCTGGACAGCACAGAATCAGCAGCACTGCAATAACACCAGTACTACCACTGTGCTAATTCTGCTCATGTCAACTCTTAAATTATTATTCAAATCATTACCCATTTTAAAAATTACAAATCAATGTATAGAAATTTAATGCCATAACAAGGAAATTACTGACAAAACGAATATTTCCCCATTTACAGTTAAACATTTTTTTAAAGACTTTTCACAGTTGAATTTAAATAATCAGCTTTCATGCCACAAATGCTCGCCTTGTGGGGAAAAAAGGAAGTCAGGATGCTCGTCACAACTGGACCGCAAACAGGTGACAAGAAGAAGGAGTGTTACAACAGAATGCCTTGGATAATGGTTAAAAACAAAAATGCAGCACTATCTAGTTTAAGGGTGCTGTTTTCAGTCTTCAAAAAATAATTTTCATCTTTCAAGCACTAAGCAACAAGTGCCGTGCTGCACTGAAGGCGGCCCTGGCCAAACCAAACCGCTGGATAGGGAGTGAGATGCGCTTCACAGAAAGGGCACATGCGGGCATTACAGCAACACCAACACGGCTCTATGGCCCTCAGGAATGGAAGGAATAGTCATGTCAAAGGAACTGCTTTAAATAATCTCTGGGAACCGTAACACCAAACTGTCAAATCCCAAATAATATCAAATGTCAAATCCAAGGGGCGCCTTTACACTAAAACCAATAAATTGTAGGCACTTGTACTGTTAAATTGAGGATAGTTTATACCTAATGACGTTTGGTCTTGGAGACTTTCTACAGTGCAACATCAAACCACGCGTTCTGACCCAAAGCTGTTTACACTGACGCTGCACTACATCTTCTTACCCTAACATTTTTAACAGTAGATGAGATCTTAGCCTTTTATGGCTGTTGAAGAAATTGACTGGCAGGCAGAGGAGTACCTAATGCAGCAGCCCTAATCTCAGCAGCCTGCACCTGTGGTCACAAAGCACATGCAACTGTCCTTCAGCCTAACACTAGGCAGTAACCGTGGGCCATGTCAACCCTCATCCACACACGCAACGACACGCAAAAACGTTATGACAAAGTAAAAAGGTCACAGCACTGGTTTAAAGAGCTGCGTGCACACATGCTCATTTACTGCATTTACTGGCATAGTAGTTAGAAGCCGTCTGGGAACTTAAATATTCAATGTTGACATTGTGCAGATCTGGCTGCTGTCCAGGCGACGGGGTCTCAAAGGACCCCCAAATCACTCCAACACAGAACATTCTCTCCCCGTGACTTAATAGGTAGAAATCTGCTTACATCTTGGGTAAATAATAATCTTTAAATACTACTCAAATTATCTCTGGGTCTCCCTACTGTAAATAATGACATAGAAGTATGGCTGAAAGCGAGGCATTGCCTTTAACGCGCTGTAACCGCGACGTCCAGTTCGTTACTTTTGTGTCGAGCGCCGCGGGATCGCGCGTCTCAGTGAGCATCCCGACTCCTCTCCTCAGGCTCCGCGAAGTGGTACTCAAGTTCGGATGGTTTCTATCTCCCTCACGAAATGCACGTTCTGAAATAGACTCAAACACTCTCTAAACCGAATGGACCGAAATTAAACTGAGCCCGAATACCTATCGTAATAGCATTTGCGTCTTTGACACATAGGCACTTCCGACAAAAATGACATTGACCGCCGCATTTCAGCAGCCAAAGCGTACACACATTTTATATGCGGAGATGGTGACTGCACGCACTGAACTATGCAGAACATGAGCAAAGTCGTGCAGAAGACAGACATGGTATGCAGAATAACTACTAAGAAGCCGCACGGAGGCCTTTTCGGAGTCTTCACCGAGGTACAATCAGTGTTAAACTGTCAATCTCACGATTGATCCGTGTCCTTTGAACCTAACCATTCTGTGTGCGCTGAGATCACTAAGGCCATCTGTACGTTTGGTAATATTGTGACAAGATAAAATTAAAGTACTAAATTGAAAACTGTCATGTCATATTAAATGACTAAAGAAAAAAGCAAAAACCTATAAAGGGAACGTGTTGAAGTACCCACTTTTGAAACTTAATTGTGCCTTCTCAAGGTTTATCAGAGATATAAGGCTAATTACACTTTAATCGAGCTCGGTCATTCAGCAATATGGATCGTATTTTAAATACTGGGGGAAGAGTTGTCAGATTGTAATCATCGCTGCGTGTCATGGTTGGTTTCTTGCGCGAAATGGGAACGACTTGACGGGTACAACAAGAGGTGTGAGAGAAAAGTGATCGATCAGAGCATCACCAAAGTGCAGGCGACGTTCATAGCGGAAAGTGTTAAAGACCATGGGCGTTTACAAAGAAATCCCTGCTATGCGTCCGGCCTACGATGGTATCGAGTAAAAAAGTGAAGTAAAGTAAAATTTCGAAACACAAAATAATACGTGTCCTGCTTCTATTTCGTTTCCGTAAAGCTTCGAATAAATAAAAGCCGAACGCACCGGTGCATATACATTTTTAAACTTGTAAAAAAACACCACATTATACTTATTATAAATACCACGATTTAAAAAGTATCGCTACTAGATATTTTAAGTGGAGTTATATAATAAATTAAATGCAACTGTATGGCTGTGTAAATATTTAAATACACACGCACGACTTTTATTAGCTGAAAATGTCTTTGTAGGTACTTCCAAATAATTATTCAGGTACTTACATTGACGAAAAACTAAGTTTTTAAGACTTTGTGGCGCAAACGGTACATTTAAAGGAATTTCCTCGAATTATTTGCACGTAACCCATACATTGGAGGGTCGAATAATAACGATCAAATTACTTATTAATAATTAAGTCAAATTCGATGTAAAACAATGAGTGACTGAAGGGGATGGACACAGTGCAAACCGGATTAGAACAGCATTGTCCCTGAAGGTCGAGGCCCGCAATGCTGAATCCTTCAATTGTCGCATAAAAATATATAATAAAATTAAAAAACCCAACAACTAAATTTCCCTGCTACAGAGTTCTGAACATGAAGAACGTTGCAGAACAACATTTCTGTTACTTGTTGTACACATTTGAAAATACCTAATTGTAACAAATGTGAATATTCTACAAAATAATATTGCATTTAAGCAGTTCATAAAATACTGTACACTTTAATAAACAGTTTTTTTTTTGGACCAAAATAACCCAAGTTAAATAATTGTATGCGTTGAAAATGTGTCCCGAGCAGGAAAAAAAGCCCTCAGTTCTGAGAGGGGCAGCAGTGATACCTGTACGTGTTACCTGCGTGTCGCAGGCTCCTGCACTTCCGCAGTGATCATAAACCCACCTGCCTTTTCAAACCTGGATCTGCTGATTCAAATACCCCGGACCCGGACCCATCGCCACGAAGGGGCTGCGCCGCAAAACTGGACCATCACACTACAGCGCCAGCTACACGCACAGTAACACCGCCAGTGCCTTAAACCTCGTTAGCTTCCCTTGCATTAAACTTTTTGTAATTATTTACAATATTCTGGCAAAACTTTTCAAGGTCCGTTTACCGGCGGTCGCGACATCATCACGCACAAATCGTGATCCTATTTCATAAATGTGCAGCGAAGTGGCTACGCTCGGCGCAAGGTCAGCACTTACTGACATTATAGTACAGAACACAGGTTGTAACTATATTAAGATCCGAACGCACTTATACCAGAGAAACACATGTACAAGATGGCAGTTTCAAAAGACACAGTAAGGGATATTGCACCTACTCGTGGTCAGTTTCCGTGCCCTGCCTTTGGACCTCATGGCGCCAGTCTTTCGACGTGGGTTTGTTTGATTTTTTTACTGGATCTTGTCCTCCTTTTTCTTTTTTCCTCTGTCCTTTTCTCTGTGTTTCTCAATCCAGACTCGCTATCTCTCCAACATTGTCAGTTTGGACACCTTCGCACATGCGCATAACAAAACAGCCGGCGCCGCCAAAAAGTTTGGAACGATTTATCACTCGATATTACTGATCTTGTCACATGGCAATAGTTATAAGATCTCCTTTCGTGTCAGATCTTCAAAGATCACTGAGTCAGAAACGGAGCTGAGCGTAAACCCAGATCTGCAGAAAACTGGAGACATCAATTTTAATGCACCTTTCTGAAACGGCATACCTTGTGCTTAAATTAATTCACATTAATCAATGTTCAGTTAAATTAGCAACGTAAAACATTTTCATTAAGTGTTATATGTATTTTAATTGTACTTTGCTACTATTACGAATATGGTATAATTATTGCAAACTTCCCCCTCCCTCTACACGAACAACGATGCTGGGTCGAACCGAGAACTCTGCCCAATTTTTTGCGGTCCTAACCATCATTAATCTACGCAGTTCGCCCAGTAATGCGTCTTGCCTAGCGTGTGCGTAAATTTCATTAGTTTCAAGGCGAGTGGGATCCCACACCCTGGTAATAAATGGAGCGCCGGTGTTTTAAATCTCTTGCTAATAACGCAGAATAACAAAGAAAAAAAAGTCTGTCTTGGTTAAATCTTCAACTATGACTGTATAAGATGCATTTCTTTATCCACGGAGACATAAAACACTGGAAAGTGCCAGTCTTTTAACGCGGCTGTACTTTATTTGTTTTAAGCCTGTTTCAAGAATCATCATTTTAGTAATTTATAACGGACATTCAGTAAACAAAAATACATAAAATAAAAAACATATTCCGTGTGAATACTAATCACTGCTAAATCCTGAAAAGCATCAGTATCTGTAAAATTATTTGCACATTTTAAATTATATGCTGTGACAAACGCTGGTGTGTGTCCTACACCTAAACGCTTCAAAAATTATACAGACTTAATGTAAAAAATGTTTACATGTACTTTATGTTTATAATGTCAGACATTATCGTTACATCGACAAATTACTGAGTAGTTTGAAGTTCCCAAACCAATTTAATTTCAACCGACACACTGACATACATGACTTTCTTTTCTGGATAAATATAATCTAATGCTGCTGCATTTATTAAAATAAAATAATTGAATAGCCCATAAAACACGCAAGCACCTCTACAAATAATGCTTAATTATTTAATAAATTTAACATACTTTTGTTGTCGTTTTAAATCGAAAATGTTCCAACGTATTTAATAAAGAAAATGTTTTTCCATACATTTAACTTCTGTTCCCTTCTATAAAACCTTTTTCAGTAGTAGTCGTAGTTTTAATAATACTACTACTAATAATAATAATAACAATAATAATACTACGCTAGTACATTAGATCGTATTATTCTTATAATATAAAAATGTTAATCTAATTATTCGTACTGTGGCTGCGATATGTTATGCTTAAAAATCGTGTCCTAAATGTGCTTTAAATATTACAGTGGGTTGGACGAGGCACGAGTCGCAGGAAACAGCTTTTTAGACCCACAGCTACAGCTCGAGGCGGCGCGCTCAATTAGCCTAAATGGAAACAGTTTTCATTCATTGCAATAACTCACTGTTCTCGAGACCACTTTCAGAATACATACTTTACTGTGATACGCTGACCTCGGTGGCGCAGAATGGCAAGGCCAGGCAACGACAGAGAGATCCGCGTAGCCCTGTGGGTTGTAATTATTAGAAATTAATTGGGTTCAGGACCCTTGCTAGTATAGCCAAATTAATAGCTTGTCCTGTAGTTGAAATTCAACCCCGTCCTAAAGAATTGACAAAGAGACTTCACATCGGCGTCAGGTTTATGTAAACACTCTGGTTTTTCCCCTCTGGTTGATTTCTGCAAAATAACATTTAAAAAATAAAAAATGTGAAATATCTTGGTTTAGAAGTATTCCATGTGTGTTTTTCGATATCTTATTATATCAGCAAGGTTATTTAAGGGTTAAAATAAAAACATAATTTGTATAGTTGCGGCTGTCGCGCCAGACTAAAAGTGAAAAGGTAGCCTCCGGCACAAGGAAATTACCGGGCGCCTGTGTGACCTTTCAGAGAGGTAATCAATCAAGTGATCAACAGGGATATTTATCAACGCTACATCTAGCAAGCAACTGCATGAAAAAAAATACAACGTAAAAATCAAGTTGCAATGCATACGCGTAAACAACTGTTTTACACTTTAACAATAACAGTTTATAATATTACACATTCTTTAAATACCTGTTACTTAGATTAATTTCAACTACTCTAAAATCCATTACGTTACGACATTAATTTTACAGCCACTAATATTTAAATATTTCGGTATTGTATTTATTATTGTTTATAATGTAGGGGTATCGTTGTTTGTTTGATATTCAAAGGTAAATTTCTGCAATGCGTTTTTTTTCCTTAAAATATTAAATATGAAATAGATAATTGAGAAATGTGTAAGGCTGAATTTTCTTTACCAGAGTATATCGATAAAGTGTAAAATTGTTTTCATTCGTTGATATATTAGTTCATTCAATATTTATAATTCGATAATTCAAACAATTCATAAAATGTGATCAGAGAACAGGGTATGAGTAAAAGCACGATCCAAAGTTGAGCCTAGAGAGGAATCTGGCGGTGTGTCCGTACGTAGCCTGCTGCCACTCAGTGGAGAAACGCCAGCATCGAACCGAAACAGAACCGCGGGATGCTGTCCGCTTCTGCACGTGCCTGTCAGCTCCTGTTCTGTGATCTCACGCCTTCCAAACTCCCTTCTTAATTTCTATATCATTTACTAGTCAACACAATCGTAGTTTATTTTTGTATTATTTATACTAAATATTTATCGCGTTCAGGTCGAACTCAGTATTACTGTAATTCAAATTTCATTATTATTTTTCGTTTTTGGTTTAAATACGAATCAAATTAACCCGGTCCACAGCTGGCCATGTTTTTGATGTATACGCAGGATACGCACTGTTGTTTTGTTCCAGTCTCCAACAGCTGTAAGTAAAAGGCAGCTGCCTGGCCGAAACGTTTGGATATCAAATAACTAACTGTTTTAGAGGTTTTGGCGTTGGACCTGCAATGGAGATATCACGGAAAATTCAGCAAGATTAAATAATGTCAAACCAACTGTCAAACTAACACACTTTAAAACACTAGAGGCTATTGGCCATTCTGAAGTTCTGAAGAAAGATGAGGAGCCGCAGACACGTCGCAGAACCAGGAGAAGACCACGGCCAAATGGTCCGGAATTAATGAGGAAGGATTAGAATAAAACAGCCTAACCTCTCCGCATTCCATTCGCCATGGGCTGGCCACTCTAGTCATTTCACTATTCTCTGTGATCCCGCTCTCCCAAAGAAAGCCCAAGACAAAACTGACCACTACAATGTCAAATTGGCGTCCAGTTCACATTTCACAATTTAAATTTGTGGATTAAAGCCGCATGCTTATATGAAATTATCTGTCGCCTTTCTGGTAACTTTGGAAAGCAGTATTACGAGAAGTTAGTGAAAGCAAAGTTGTTGGCGGATGTATAAGGGATGCGTGAGGTGGCCGTATTCACAGCGGCAAAACGACGACAGAAACGGACATATCGCAATTAGTCCTCAATGACAAAAACGTAAAGGCAAACTTCAAACAAACGAATTCCCTTACGTTCGTCGGGACGGTAATTATGTGCTTAATTCCCCGAAATCCCTTACTCTAACAAAATGGTGGTAAAAATAATGTCCCGTTCCTGGCGAATTTGTTCAGAATAATTTTCATGGAATTTTACTTGGGAAGATGCGAGACTGAATTTACCAAATACACTGGCCGACACTCCTGACCACGTCTTTATTTAAGGTCTCAACCACAGACATATTCATTTTAAGGCTGAATGCGTTTCACGTTAAATGTTCAAACATCAGGTCTATATTTATCCTAAATGTGTAGAATTTAGTATCTGCACCAAATGCATCATTAGCGGTCACGATAAATAATTGCATTTATGAATTTAAATTTATTAAATAAAATACCTCAAGTGGTTCTGTGCTTGTGGTATACTTCAACAATAAAGTTCAATTTACATCAGTTTGTCCTGTTTAAGTACAAACATTTGAAAATTAACACTTTCAGCGTGAAATTTTGTTATAAAACACGTATCTAAAACATTTATACAACAAAGACTTACAACTAGAAAATCATTTTAAAAGTCAAGTTCAATTTTATCAAAATAAAATAACGTCATTGCCTGCAATATAATATTCAAACAAATACATACGTCAAGTTTTCTCTAATACGTCACTTTTATTTTTGTTTTCTTTTTACAAAAGACCGTTATCGCTCAAGTTGATATTTCCGAATTTTATACTTTAATAATAGTCTTTTCAGCTCAGTTTGTTCAGGCTGATTGCGAAATGAACGCACCTATTCTAACATGAGATGCCCACACTTTATGTAACCGAGACATTTTACCGTCCGTCCATGGTCATACAGCCATCTGCGACGTAATACTGTGCTGCCATCTACAGCTAAATTCGCTTAACACGTACAACGTGCAGCGTGAAAGAAACGTTCTACGTTTTCACATTTTTTTAAATGTGTAAAAATTATCAAAATGAATTAAGAAAGTATGGAAGTTCTTCAATATGGGGAATATTTAGATATTATATAATATTATAATAGTTTTGTTTGTAAATTACAAGGTTTTGTTTTTATTATATTTTACTCATCTCTTTCAGTATGTTAATATGTCAATGTGACTTTGTCAGTAGTGGTTGACATACACAGTACAGTTCACCCTGCACCGTGCACTGAACTGTGTCTGGTTGCTGCTGCTGCCTGTGTTAAGTTTACTTCTTGTTGTCTTGCACTGGTTCTGTTTGCGCTACACACCCTGGCAGTAGCTCATTGCGTTATTCCTGCTTGCTGTCTTTTGCGCCCTGTATATTCTGGTGGCACTCTCTGTTGTCCTTCTGTGTTGTTCTTATGTGGCACCTGGTGTCCTGGGGGAACGCTGTCTCGTTGTGTTCGTTTAAGATCATCCTGTCCTCCTATGTTCGTTAACTTAAAGTGAATGCCATACTTCTCTTTTTGTAATTAGCCCGCATTAACATCACTATTTGGCGTAATGAGCTGGGAGTGCTCTAGCATCTTGCCGTTTTTGTAACCCGCCTTACTCTCCGTGTACTTCATGACTTATTTGTGGAAATTATAGGTTGTGTGCTTGTGTAATATCTTTTGAGTATTATTCCCAAAACTGAAAGATCTGCGAACAACGAACGTCAGCATACAACGGAAGGTCTGATATTTCGGGATAATTTTAAATTATCACTGTAAAATCTTTCCAAATCTCGACGTTTTTTGTTCGTGAAACAACAATCTTTCCAGCGCGTTTTCTGTACAGGGTGGTGGGTGTTTCGTGTGATGCCGTTAAAGAACTAAGTATCTGAAGCTAAGCCACTTTATACACCTTGTGCGGGCATATGAAATGAACGCAGGTTTACTTAAATTAAGTTTATACTCAGTGTAATTTAATTGTAAATAACAGATAATGTAAATCTTTCTGTAAATTTGCGAAAGAAGTTTCCGGGAGGCTACTAAGACAACTAGGAGATTTTAAAAGGCAGATTAGTGTGTGCTCTCGGGACTCTTTTACTGAGTATTTATGGTCCCGCTGCGAGCGCCGGGTGGGGGATGGAGCATAATGGACTCATTCATCTTAACATCAGGGGAAAGGAGACTCTTACTTGGCGCATTCTTAAAGTCTTAATTTTCAATTCCAATTGACTTTCCTATTGCTTCTGTTTCTCTACGGAGGAGTCTTGACGAGTGATCAATCCGTCTTCTCAATCACTTTTATTTATTTGACTTTCGGGAAAGAGAAACAGAACCAGTTCTCGTCAGTTGCCGCCCCTGAGAGGAGGGTTCTCCGGGCCTCCAAGGGGACACCCCTCTGAGTCAGCGAGGTATTAAAACCCGTTCTCGTTCAGATTTGCTTGAGACCCTCGGTTTCAAAGGGGATAAATATAGTGAAGTACAGTAATATTACCTGCGTAATATCGTAATGTAACGATGATCCGACAGATCAGCTCTGATGGCTGGTAGTCATAGCAGCGATTATGTTTAAATCCTATAATGACAGTGAAGGTGTAGCGGTGGGTTTGACCTCAGTTCAGGGGCAGCTGATTGAATACTGATGTGCAACTTACAGCTGTCTGTAAGATCCACCTTATAACCACTTTAAGGGCACTGAGTCCTGCCTACTGGGTTTAGGGAATTTACCCAGGATATTACAGCACTTCATGAACATAAAGAGGACGCTTGGTAAGACTGCATTATATACCGACTACAAGAACTGGAAGGTTTGCGAGAAATGGTACCTGTTCTTGTTCTAGGCATAAAAGACATAAACGGCTGATCAGCGCCCCCAATGCAGCAGATATCCTCACCACAACCGTACATAAAACTACAGTAATGTTAAAGACATGGTTTGGACACTCTATGTGACATACAAGGGCCTTTTATACCTATTACATGATTGTGCACACACGTGTTGGTGCCTACTGTACATTGAGTTTTCATTAGCACACCTCTAACATAGATTATACGCAATTGCCATAGGCTTACTGGTAATATGGGCATTCTGTCAAATGCCTTGTGTGTGGACGGCCGCCAGACCTACTAACCGTAAAGTACACAACAGCAGGGCTGGACTGGGAATCTGGCGTACCGGGTATTTCCTGTGTGGGAAGACGCGCTTTGGGGCCAATACAATGTACTATTATTATTATTATTATTCGGACCGATTTAGAATTTTAATGGTGGACAGCCAGGACCAAAAATGTCAGGGCTGATTTTTGTCCCAGTCCAGCGCTGGCAATAATAATATTGTATGCGTAAACACATTCATTTCAAACTATTAATACACGCGTATGTATATTTATTAACTGACCAGAAGTAATGAGTTTTAGCTGTATATATTTATAAAAAAAAAAATGGCTGTTTATTAACGCGTAGTTCACCAACTGCAAAAAGTAACAGCAAATGCAAATTAGAAACAAGTTTCTATTTAAACTCTAGATATCGCCTTTTTTATATTCCCTTCAAAACGTTGGCACGACTGCTCTGGACCATTCGTAAATGTGCGAACTTTAAGTGTACGTTTTTCTTTATAAATACCTAAATCTTCATATAAACGTGCGCACTTAGTTTTCTCTCTTTTTCGCTTGTACGAAGCCTTTGTAAATGAGCTCCCAAGACTGCGTAAGGTAAATCGCCGACGGCCGGGACACACCACACGTTAGGAAACACTGCTAGTGAGTCTTAAACATTGGTGTGTAATACACACTTTTACATGCACAATTTCGGCTGGCGGAGGCGCAGGCTGCTCCTTCATTACGTCATTCTTTACATTCTCAGACTACTTTAACATTTAATTACTTAATCTGTCTATCATCTATCTATCTCTCCATCTTTGTCTGTCTGTATGTTTGTCCTCCCTCCCTTCCGTCCCGTGACCATCAAACTTTATAACTCGTCCCTTCTCTGCAGAGGGACATTTTTCGTGACCATAGTCGTGACCATAAGAGTATTTCACCGGGCAACCCTTTGCCAGCTCAGTTCCCGTAGTGTAGTGGTTATCACGTTCGCCTAACACGCG
>JABJVR010000032.1:6445026-6457337 GCA_025773905.1 Chitala chitala
GGACACACATGAAAACCTGCCTGCATAACGGTGTTCTGGCTCCTCTTCTCCAGCTGTTCTCAACACCTGTTCACTGTGATGTAGGCCTCATATAGAATTTTCAGGAATTAGAAATGCCCTATAGTTTCAGAAATAATTAGCACATGTTACCCTTGGAGACATAACTTCATTAGGACTCCTGACCCAAATATCAACTCTAAAAGATCTCGTTTACCCATGTAAAATAAAAATCACCCCCGCTTGTGCAGAACTGATGGATTTTATCTTCAAATTTATTCATTTTTCTCTCTTTCAAAGTCTCTCCTAAAATGGTATTGTTAACAACATAAAGTTTGTCTACTTCATGTTTACTCCTTGTTACATACTGGGCCCGTGCCACAGAAGAAGGACCCCGTATGTGTTCTCCTGGAGCGTTAGCTGTAATGAAAAGATAAAAGCAGTGTGTGTGGTTGGGCAGGGCTGGCAGGAAAAGGCTGGACCGCATCATGGCGCTGTGCCTCACACAACCCTCTTAGCGTTGGAAAGTCTTTTAATGACAACGACACTCACCGTACTCTCATTAACAATCAAACATTTATAACTGACTACTCTTAGCTATGCCGACGTCACGCTTCTGGGAGGGTCACGGACCGGAATAATGCGTTTCGACCCTAAACGCGACCATCTTCCTTTACCTGGTGCTCTGGTCACGGTTATCTAGTCACACGCTCCTGTCTCAGTGTTAGTTATAGACATTAGAGACGCCCTCCAGTCGTTCAGTGTGTTGCACTAATCCTGCCCCCGCCTGCCGCGCCCCGCCTGCCGCGCCCCGCCTGCCGCGCCCCGCCTGTACCCTCCTCAGCGTATTCTGAAGTGCACAGTGTTCCACAAAAGCCTGATTCTCACTCTATATTTAGACTCGACGGAGCATGTAGCGCCTCACTCATTCACTGCTACGAGCGACTCTCACAGGTAAAAACGGCCACTCAGGATGTTCATGAACTCAGCACAGCAGCACCAACGTGTTGAGTACTTAGCATAAACACACGCAGAATGCCTTCACATGCTTTCAGAGCCACATGCATGCACATGTTGCTTTTCTCTGAGTTTACACGTGTCGTTATGGAGTCCAGTATCAAGACACTCTCCTGTCAAGAGTAGGTAGGTTCGTTCTGCTCTGTCGGAGCAGATGACCCAGTAAACAGGTGAGCACTTACCAGCCGTTTAAAACGGAATGAGGACATAAGAGTGCAGCAGTACAGCTCTGAAGGTAAAGACATTAGTATTGCTGTTACTAAAGAAAACGTGGCTTAGCTGGCACGCACACACCCAGGTGGAATATGTAAGGTACAGACAGAGAAAGGTGGACATGGGAGCTCATGGACTCAGAGAAGTTAGTTGCGGGGGGTTTTGTCGAGAGGTTGTGTGCATGCATGCATTTTTAATGCACAATGCACGAGTGACCCAGATTCAGCATGCTGCTCCCATCATCCCCAGGGCTACCCCAGCCCTCTTGTCTCGCACAGCCCCGAGGCTCCGCCCATCTGGTCACACCCACCACCTCCAAACATGTTTCTACATGTTTCTTCTCCTGGACACTCCTCTTCACAGAGTGGAGTCTTTGTACCTGCCTCTGGCTGTCATGGTAAAGTTACTTAGCCTCCCAAAACCTTACTCACCTTCACATGATAATCTATGAATCACACAGAAAATCTATTCCAAAACAAGACTGCGGTGGTCTTCAGCTTGAGCCATGAACATGTTCTTATTTACTTGTTAGACCTGCAGACATTGTTTGTGTGAGGAATGTGACAAGTTTGTTTCCCAGTCTCTGTTTGACATGCTGTTTTCCTCCACGGCGCAGGGTCATCCAAGCCTCGGCTCTGTAGCGATGACTACAGGAGGGTCCCCCCCCCCAAGCCCAAGAGGAACCCCAACACCCAGTTAAGCACGTCGTTCGACGAATCCTACATGAGGTCCCACGCGGCCAGCAAGCCCTCGAAGAGGGAGACGTCACTGTCTCAGAGCCCTGCTCGCGACTCGGACGCCGACATGGATGAACCCGTCTACATTGAGATGGTGGGCAACGTGCTGCAGGAGGCGCAGCGGGAGGCACGGCGGGAGGCACAGCGGGGGGAGGAGGACCAGAGCGAGGCCGTTTATGAGGAGATGAAATACCCCGTGTTTGAGGAGTTTGGCCAGGACTCCAGGTGGGAGCCCCTGAGCTGCTCCACCCAGTGCCTCACACCCACCTTGTCTGACGCAGAGCTGCTGGGCGCCTCCACACCCCGCGGCTCCCTGTGCGACATACCCGCCCCCTTCCCCAACCTGCTGTCCCACCGGCCCCCCCTGCTGGTGTTCCCCCCCATCCCGGCGCAGTGCTCCCCAAATTCGGACGAATCTCCCCTGACCCCGCTGGACGTCACCAAGCTGCCCATGTTGGAGAACGTGTCCTACATCAAACCGGGCACGTCACCCACCTCGAGCGAGACGCTGGCGCCCCCGCACCGGCGAGCAGAGAAGGAGCTCCCGGCAACCCACACGATCACGTCTTCGGGGAGGTCGTCGGCTCCGCCTCTGCCCTCCAGCCTCTACAAATCATCGGCCTCGGCCCACGGGTACCCGCGCAGCCACTCGGCGTGCCCCTCCCCTGTCAGCATGGGCCGCTCACTCACGCCACTTAGCCTGAAGCGCCCCCCACCCTACGAGACGCTGTCGGCGGGCACCTTGCCCCGCAGCGCTTCCGCAGTGCCTCAGTCCGCCAAGGGCTCGTCTCAGGAAGGGGCCAAGTTGCCCGGCTCGTCCAGCGCCCACAGCGGCGTGCAGAACGCGGCCCGCTCGCGCACGCCCACCAGCCCGCTGGACGAGCTCACCAACCTCTTCACCAGTGGGCGGAGCCTGCTGAGGAAGTCATCCAGCGGCAGGAAAGCCAAAGAGTCTGCCGAGAGTGAGTATCACCTCGAGCTGCCGCAGTTCTCAGACGCAGCGGGGCGCGTGCCAAATCAGCTTGAGACGTTGCAGGGCTGCAGCCCCCCCCCCACCAAGCCCTTTAATCTGAACACTTCTGAGCTCAGTGCTGAAAAAGCAGCATGTTAATGACAGCTGAAAGCCGCGCCTCAGCCGTCCTGCTGTCAGTGGGATGCTGCCAGAAAGGCAGGCGCGTTCGGTAATGCGGGTCAAGTCTTTTTAGAACGCAAACGTACCGGCGCGTTACAGCACTGAGCACCTGTCATACATCACTCAAGTGACAGGGAGCTGCTAATCCCTCCCATGTAATTAGGTCGGATGACGCAGCTGTAATTCATAATGGTTAAACAGAGCTAGCTTTGGAGCTCAAGCTGACAGAACTGGCAGGATGGATTGTTTCTCAAGGCAAGGTGATGCGCACCTTGAAATGTGCACAGGCCGTTACAGTCTGCAGTGTGAAGCATGCACCTCACACAGGTGTGCTTAGACGTGTGCACGGCTGGTCACACACACATGCTTACACGCAGAGATGTAGGCAGCGAGGTCGCGTGCACAGCTGCAGAGAACTTATTGCTGTAGGTACATCTGCCTGGGAAGTAAACGGCGGTGTTTGACGGTTTATTGGCTCTCGTCTCATATCACCCAGACTTCTGAACAGTGCTGAACTGGGGCGGATTCTTAGGAGCTCGGAGGACGTTCACCTGGATTTAGTGAGGTACTCGTTACTAGTGAGACTGGTTGTTGTTGATGATGCTGAGTGTGGCACTGGGAGGGGAACATGTCAGAGGAACAGAGCAGAGGCAGAAGGTCTCTGGAATGTCTCCTGTAACAGGTGACCTCACCCTCCTGAACTACACAATTGTGCTACATGTGAAACTGCAGAAAATATGTATACATACACAAGATTACAATGTAAAACGTGTGTTCAGGTAGGCCAGACTGTCTGTTATGCGAGTTCTCAAGCTTGTCCTTATTAGAGGATTTCAGTAACCAGACAGTGTTAAACCTGCCGAGTAACGTGGGGCTACAAATGTAGTCTTAGAGAAAACTGAGCAGTTTGGACACATCTCAGCAGCTAGGCTCAAATGGCAGATATGACTGGCTGAAAGTATACACTTTGTCAAGGCTTGTGCTGACTGCATCTTCTCCCACATTCATGTGCTCTGCTTCCATTTTGTGTGCTTTGCAAGTGCTCTGCTGTTAGATCCAGGAGCCAGGAGCTCTGGTGCACGTTTGGTGTCATGTTAGCGTGACCTTGTCACGGAGGGCTGTGTGTTGGCTGTGTTGTTGGGCGGATTTTTTTACATCAGCTCACGTAACAGGCTATTGGTTGGCACTTGCCCTCTGAGTGGCCCACAGCCTGCAGGGGCTCAGCGTGGAGCTTCTGATTGGCTGAGGTGTCTTGTGAGTTCCACCATTCGCTGTTCAAACAGACAGGCAGTGCTTATTTTCAGAATGTGGCGCTGGGCCTGAGAGACCAATACACGACTCCAGGCCTCACCTATTTATAGTGCTTGTATTTGACAGAAGCAGAGGCACAGTCAGGCGGCGTGCTTATTCTTACGGGCACGTATACACACGCACACACACGCGCGCACACACACAGCACGCACTCTCACACACACGGCTGCCCTTCTCGTCTCTGGAGATCATGCTCCCTCTCCTCTGCTCAACAACGGCAACCCGCTCAGCGCACTGGAGATAAAATCCCATGATGCAATGTCGGCATGAGAGGAGTATTCTGGTGCTGAAAAGGAGGACTGGGCCCAAGGGATTGTGGGGGGTTCAGTGGCTCTAAGGATGAGCGAGCAGAGCCAGCAACACTGTGGAATTTTTATAAACACATTAGGCTAGAGGGGAGAGCAGCTCTGCCCTCAGTGTGAGACGACACTGAAGCACCCCTCCCCCACACACTGTTTCCATGGCAACACGAGATTATGCCCCTGCACAGCAGAGCAAAGACATCTCACATTGTCTGAACCTCATGTAACGTTGCATAACAGTAATCTGTAAGAATGGCCCAATTCGCTTGAATAATTTAAAGCTTTTAAATTAAATGTGTGATACAGACTGAAGCACTATTATACAGTATACCCAGCAAACACACAAACGCACACTCACACATGCGCGCACACACACACATACTCACACACCAATATGCACATGCACACACACAAACACACTCATACACATGTATGCACACACAGACACACACTCACAAACACACTCATACACGTACGTGCACGCACACACACTCTCATACACGTATATTCATGCATGCACACATACACACACATGCTCGCGCACACACACATACTCACACACAAATGTGCACACACACACTCTCATACACGTACACACACACAAACAAATACACTCATACACATGTACGTTCTCACACGCGCACGTGCGCGCACACACAAATACACACAAATGTGCACACACACACACACACACTCTCACACACTCATACACATGTACACACACAAACACACACTGTCATACACATGTACACACACACACAGTTTCACCTACACCTTGACTTTGAAGGGGAAGGAGATGTTTCTTGCTCAAGAGCACGGCCCTCCAGCTCTTGGGGAGGGTCCACTTTCCTTTTGGGTTCCAAGGCATCTGAAGAGATGACACCAACCTTCAGCTTCAACAACGTTTCTCTGCCTCCTGCCCTCCAAAGGCAGGGTGGGGCTTCATCTCCAGAGATCACTACACCCACCCCCCCATGCGGAGTTCGTCAGCAGCACCATTACAGGCTGAAAGGCTAGGCAGCTGGAATAACAAAACACTTCCATCAGTTCGCAAAGCAATTTCTTTAATGCTTCGTGAGAACATAAAGCGTGATGAATGTGTGTCTTTATGAGAGTTGGGTGACACGTACAGGAGCCTGCGTAGTCAGAGAAAGGACGGTGACACCACCCCTGCCGTGTGTGGGACTGTGCCGTACGTACAGGACTCCACAGGTAATAAGGCCCAGAAGGCTCCTGCTGATTATGAGCAGATGGGGCCACGGTAATCCTGACAGGAATATATGATTAATGTACATGTGGACACTTACCGATGCTCGGATGGCATTTATAATTGTATTGGTTGAACTCTTGTGCTGTAATGTGCACCTTATAAATGTCACCTCGTGCATTCTGGGATAGTGGTGGTGTACAGAGCCTCTGCCTGAGTCACTCCATCCACTCCCTTTTACACACTTGCAGAGCAGGGGGCGGACTGTTTACAGTCCAGCCAGATCATGCCTGGCACCATCCCTCCAGGACCCTGAGACCCACACTCATGTGGAAGAGCACCACCTATATCTGAGAAAACCCTGGACTATTTGTGAGCAGCTGTATAAATCGGAGACTTCAGCCCCCAAGTCGCTGCGCTGCTGTTATGCCGATATTGTGCCGCGATGGCGTCTCACTGCTAAGGCTCAGTAGTGACACCTACAGTCCAAAGCCCTGCTCTGCCTCAGCTGACACAGCAGTCTGTCCAGCCAGAGCAGCACTTTCCTACAGCAGGTGGTCTGAGTACTGGTGGTGCAGTTGTGATCATCTCAGCAGAAGCAGGACAGCCAACGAGAAGAATAGGAGATGTCCAAGTGGAGGTGCTGCACTGCAGGACCCCTGTTATAGACATTTTGTATGAATTAAATATCACATCCTACAATGATTTAGGAAAAAAAATTAACCAGCTACATATACATATATATATATATATATATATATATATATATATATGTGTGTGTGTGTGTGTCTTTTTATAAATAAATGTCCATCAATCTATTCCCAAACCACTGTATTTGGTCAGTGTCATGTGTGGCCTGGAGCCGATCCCAGGCAGCCTGGGGTGCAAGGCAGGGGGCGCAAGGCAGGGGGCGCTCTGGGACACGGAGCCACCATAAGGTTCACATGCCCACACACTAAGAGCAATTTTATGATCCAGTCCATCTAGCCAGCATGTCTTTGAGGCTGTGGGAGGAAACTGAAGAATGTGGAGGACACCCACAGAAGCACGGGGAGAACATGCACACACACACAGATTTGATGTGAGGTGACTGTGCTACCCACACACGACTAAAACTGTAACAAATAACAAAAGGCTAATGGTTCCCTTGGATAACGGCTGTAGCTGAGAGCGTTAATGTAATGTAACATAGTGAGGCTTCTGCTGCCAGAAGCTCCGCCCACGTTCCACAGGTAATAGCGCTTGTCCTCTGCTTCCTCTCTAGGTGAGACTAAGAGCAGGAGCCACAGCAACGAGGCACTGCCCAAGGTCGAGAGCAAGGAGCGTGTAGCTCACCAGGGGGGGGGCAAGGACTCGCCGAAGGCACACGAGTGGGACAGCACGTCAGGACAATCGGTCAACAGCAAGGTGGGCTGCACCTCTGTGAGCCCCGCCTCACTGTCAAGGAGCACCTCCTCAGGTGAGCAGCTGAGCAGAGTGGTCTCCGAGCACCGATGTTACACACACAGCCATCCACAGGACATGCGAAGATGTCAGGAGTGAGACTGTGAGTGTTAGACCTTCTGTGAGGTTCCACAGGGACTGTTATAACGAGACGTTCACTGCATGTCCAGTAGCAGAGCACCGTGCCAAAGTTTTGAACATGCAGGTAAATGTGTGCCGTGAGCCCTAATAATTCAGCTCCATAAACTTTGCAGAGCCCAAGGCGGTGTCAAAGGTGGGCAGGTCCGCCTCCACGTCGGGCGTGCCTCCTAGTCTGGGGACACCCCAGCGACAGGTTGCAGAGCAACCACAGAGCCAGGTATCATCGTTCACCAGTGACTGAACGGTGTGGTGCCCTCGTCCCTCCTGTGTGTCCCACCTGTGTCTGTGCCATCCTAGCATCTTTGTGACCTGACCTTTGACCCTGATGAGCCCTGTTTCCTTTCCTGTTATAAGCGACTCTTAGTGTTTTGGCTGAAAGCACTGTTACATGTTGTTCCAGAGCTTTCCCACTTATGTTCATTTCCACATACGGTACACGTATGTACACACGCAAACATCAAACGTGACACGTGGCCCTCAGTGTGAAGGAGGAGACACAGTAGTGCAGTCACACCTTCTTCTCCCTGCTCACCTCACTGCCTTTAACAAGTTCACACACCCTCCAAATGGCAGAAGCTAAAGCAGCTATGCATTCTGTACATCCCTGGAGTCGCTGGAGACTCATCTGTGTGGGACACTTTTTAAACCAAACCCTTTACTATTTGATGGGTGTATCGATGTGCATATGTCTGCAATTTAACACACCACTCTGTTCATACATATGTCTTGTTTTTAAATATTTTTCTTCAATTTAACCTTATTGTATTAGAAAAAGCTTTTTCCTGCCCTGATGTACTGAACCTTAAACGTTGGGGTTACTGATTATAGCAGACCACACACCACAGATCTGTCATTTACTCAAATTACAAAATAGTCACATGTTGTTTTTACAGTGATGAATGAAATTGCCATTTTATTCAGACTAACGCTGTTTTCCGTCTACACACACGTAATACTTCACCACGTACCACAAAGCATCAGAACATTACCTGCTCAGTGTGCGCTTGACATCACTTTAGCATGTCGCTGTACTGTGCAGACGTGGCCACACAGCCCGGTAACACTGATGCATCAAAACTACGTGTTCATGTGTATACCCAGCCAGAGTACATGGTAACAAATATGCACTACCTGTTTACATAAATACAGCTCACCGTCTACTAACCGTAATATCCTGCACTTTAGAGAATGTTCACAATGTCACCAAAAAAAGAAAGAGAATCTCCCTCAAAGAAAAAATAAAGGATGAAAGAGTGATGTCTAGTCTTTTTGTACTGTTGTCCTTTGTGTCTGTGTCTGTACATATGGTGAAGTAGTGTGTGTTTCTCTCTGTAGCAGTGTGTGTGTTTCTGTGTGTAGCAGCGTGTGTGTAAGACAGAGTATTGTCAGCCTACAGGCTCTGGATGGGCACTGTTGTGTCCATGGCATAGGGGTTGTGTTCTTCAGCACATTTGGTGTGAAACCTCCATGTATGATGCACTCAGAGATACAGTGCCGTGTTAGTGAGAACTGAGCGTGGATGGCACTTGGTAAACACAAACACTGAGTTCTGTGCCAGACCTCTCAGCCAAGAAAATGATCAAGTCATAGCTCGTGACATCCACCAGAGGGCAGCCTACAACCATCTTCAGACGCAGTTAATTTTCATACAACATCGGTGTCACGTTATGCATCATATGACCGCTGCATAATCGGTATATTTGGCGTATTCACTGACAGACAGAGTTTGCTATACATACAACAAAGCTGAATTTACACACAGCTGTATTACACTTCATCAACACATCTATGTGCTGCCGAAAGGACAGTGTGTGTGAAAGAGGGCAGTATACAGTATAAAACTGCTGATACAACAAACTAAGAGTGTTTGAATAGAACGAAGTGAATATTTGGTACAATGCAAGACAGCATCACAGTGTGTAATAACGATACATAGCACACCGACTGCATGCGTTCCCATAATTGGCACGAGAGACGCACGCGCTGCTCATACACAAATCTCTGAAGCGGCTCTCCGCTGTAGCATCACTCTGGATCTCAAGACCGACATACTTTGTTGCAGAACACACACACACATACAAACAAACCCATTACCTCTCAGTGGGGAAAAAAAAAAACCAATGCTGTGTGCCCCCAGCAGGTGGCGCCCTTGCCCTGGGTATGCGGGGACAGCACCATGATGGAGACCATTGAGAAGAAACGCATTCTGTGCAGGGAGATCAAGGCGCGGCAACGTGTTGACAAGGCCCTGTGCAAACAGGAGAGCATGCCCATCCTGCCCAGCTGGAGGAAGACCAACGGCACCAAAAAGTGCAGCCCGCCTCCTTACTCCACCCACACCACCGTCTTCTGGGACACGGCCATTTAAAACAGCTGTGTCTCCAGATGTACGGCCCGCCCCCTATTGTCAGAGCCAATCACATTGCAGACAAGGTGGTCCAACTGACTGGCCCAATGTAGCAAATTAATATATTTGAGGGTTCAGGTTATTAAATTTTCTTATATCTGTTTATATTTAATATTTTTATATTTGAATAATTGTCTTAATATTAAATTATCTCAGCATTATTAGATTTTATAAGCGAAAAGGAGTAAGTAATGAAAGGCAGTAGGTGTAGTGTTGAGCCGATTCATTTCAGAGCTTGTCTTGGTGTCTGTCCATCAAAGCTCTGCGGAGCGTCTCTTGCCAATACACTAAGTTTATTTCAAATGTCAAATATTTCATTTCTTACAGTGATTAAAAAATACTATTTTACACGAAGTATATTTTGGAAACTTGGATTCTAATATTGTGAGGAGCTGAGTTTTTTTCCAGGCTGTATAACAGCAAGGCCCTTTTCACCAGTCGTGTGTGGTTGTCAAACCAGCTGGGAGGTTTGGAGCCAGTTAGCTAGGCTATGGCGGCGTGCTCAGGACCGCAACCCTCAGGGGACCCTGCAGGCACACCACGGTGTCCCGCTACACTGAGGACGTCCATGGTTTGAAGACTCCTAGTCTTCCTGATGGTCCCTGTTAAAGTTTGCGGATCAAATCAATGTCTATAGACCCAAGTCACAGTCAAAAGCACGAACTGAAAGGTGTGTGATGAAATGCAGGCAGCTGGGTGCTTTGTTACATACCCTGCACAGGTGGGTAGGACCAACAGGAACAGCACACACCTGCAGCAAGGTCTCCGGGAAGTTTTTAAAACAACCAACATCTTTACAGCATCAACGGAATTTATTATACGTTTAAGTCTTAAAGCCATTTGTGTGTAAAAGTAATGATTTTAAAATTCCTTTATATATTGTATTTGTCTTCTTTTCAATTAAACAGATACTTGTTAAAAGTATAATTCAGTTTTGAGTTATAAGTATTTAAAATAACTGTGACCAATCCCTACTGTAAAAAAAAGATGACAGCAAGAACTGGACTGTAAGGGGGACTGCTGGGAAGGGGGAGGGCTGCAGATCTGCCCATTAATGTAGTTTTGCATAAATGACCCTGAAAACTACATTACCCACAATCCCACAGCGCATCTCTAATCCCCATGAAGTTGCTGTGTTGCTGGTCTGTAGGTGAACTCGAATATCCCTTTCTTCCTCTAATGACCACTTGAGCCATGATGCCCATTGCTGAGGGTCAGCTAAAGGAGCAGTACCCTTACGATTTCCACCCCTCCCCAACACTGAGCCCCCCTAGTACTGACATCAGTAGTTTCACACCTTTTTTCCACACGCTCTTGCTCACCTTGGTATGGCAGGCGTCCTTCCTAAACGTGTTGCCTTGGAGACCAAGGTTCACTGTGACTGGGGAGTGAGTGTTCATGCTAGGGTTCGAGGCTGCTGGCTCAGAGCACTGAAGACGTACACTGCTGCACACAGGGTGAGGCAGCGTTCATGGGCTTTAACCACACACAGGGTGAGGCAGCGTTCATGGGCTTTAACCACACACAGGGTGAGGCAGCGTTCATGGGCTTTAACCACACACAGGGTGAGGCAGCGTTCATGGGCTTTAACCACACAGAGAAGCGTCTGAGCTGCCAACTTTCTTTGTCCTGATTCAGCCGCCTTGAGCTACAGCAGGCATTCAGCGCCTGTGTTTACCATGGATGCTCTTATCCAAAGCAGCATACATGGAGTTGTTGAACTCGTGGAGCAGCAAGTGGTCATCTTGCTCAGAGTGACACAGAGCACACACTTCACCACCCGTCACACTACTGACTTCACATGTAATATAAACACGTCCATGAAGTACACGTTTACCTTTCACTTCTCTGCTTCTTGGGGTGCAGGTAGTAAGTATGATCGTGTTTAATCTGTTCTGTGTACGCATCACTGTGGCAATGATGACAGCGCAGTGGTGTCTATTGCACTGAGAGTATTTAGCTCATTTAAAAAATTGGACAACCTTGTTTATTGTAACTGTTTTCTTTGCAGAGTTTACAGAGTATGAAAGAAATAAATTTTGTTTTTGCATTTCACAGAAGAAAGCTGTAGTGTCTGTTTTAAGGTGATTGTCTCTCATTGAGGCTGTCTGGGTCTCAGCAATGATGTCCAACACAAAAAACAGAACATGGTGTCACTGTGTGAGGTACCCAGCCCAAACACGGCGAGGCACCCAGCCCAAACACGGCGAGGTACCCAGCCAAACACTGTGAGGCACCCAGCCCAAACACGGCAAGGCACCCAGCCCAAACGCTGTGAGGTACCCAGCCCAAACACGGCAAGGCACCCAGCCCAAACACGGCAAGGCACCCAGCCCAAACACGGCGAGGCACCCAGCCCAAACACGGCGAGGTACCCAGCCAAACACTGTGAGGCACCCAGCCC
>JABJVR010000032.1:6457437-6467437 GCA_025773905.1 Chitala chitala
AAACACTGTGAGGCACCCAGCCCAAACACGGCGAGGTACCCAGCCCAAACACGGCGAGGTAGACATATAAAACATTAAAATACTACACCATCAGCAAAAACAACTGTCACAGTTTGGTGTTAACATCTTTCTCTGAGTTTGAAGAAAACAGCACAAATTGTAATATGGCGATATGTCACTGTAACTTGCCGTTAATTTGGAAATAGCTTTTTTAAGCGTCTTCCTCAGATGTGATAGCAGTACGTGTGTCTTTACCAACAGCTGATCTGCTCCTCACATACACTCATGAGTGAAATGCATTCAAAGACAGAAGATGCTGTAATTAAGATCTCACACACACACACACACACACACACACACACATACATGCACACGGTTCTCCCAGACCAGACATGACTGGATCAGGAACTATAACAAACGTCTGTCTGTGTTCCTGGTTTTGTCTCTCAGAGAAGCAGACCTCTACTAAGACAGTCTTTCAGCACCATCTTACATACCTGCAAGTTTGGTAAACTACTGCCAGGTGAGCAAACAAGGCAGAAGGCAAGAGGCATGTCCGTGTCACCTGGGCCTTTCACCTGCGCTCAGTGCATTTCTGAGCTACCCTCCATGCTAGAACAACTCCTGACCATGTGGCTCTCATCCCACAGTGCCTCTTTAGCGTCTCTGAGCTGAAGCACATCATACATTTGTGGCAGAGTACAAAACGGAATAATACTGGGTGGCAAAAACAGTGCAGACATCTCTCTCATGCACACACACACACACATGCACACGCACAAACACACTGTCTTGGGGAAAAGGGGAAGCCACTTCAGAATTAAACAACACATGCAGTACCGACCACAACCAGAACTACCTCAAACACTGTTATTATCCACAAGCAGATTTCACAACCATCTAAGAAGCAGTGAATGAATGGAAAACAAATTAAAAGATTTTGGGTTGCATTGTGGGATACTGCTGGGTCAGCAGGAAGCCCCCCCCCCCATTCAAATTCCTGGAACGAACATGGTATTGTTTTCTCTATAAAGGTTTGGTTCTTTGAAAATATGTGCGTGGACGTACAAAGCAGTGACCGCTGACGTGGCCACACAGATGTGCACTCAGTCCTCAGATGGAAACTCAACCATTTCCTGGTTTAATGGACACAGTTAGTAACCTGCTGTCAACATATTCACCCTAGTATGTGTGAGAAACACTTGAACATTCATTCATTTAAAAAAGAGGTAAAGCACAAGAGCTTTCCGGATTATTAAAATTTTAAAAATATTAAAATAATTAGGAACAAAGGCTGGATAGAAATCTGCATACTGAAAACTTTGGCAGTTCAGATGTCCTCCTTGTAGTAATAGTGTGTTGTCACAATGGGACATGTAGACAAGGCAGCACTAAGGCACACTCACACATAGAGTAAAGTCTCGAATTCAGTGGCAGTGTTAAAGACCGCTCTTCAGCTAGGATGACGAGTGGGGTCTTTACACAGAAAACTTGGGGGCAAAGCCACGACCCAGCAGGCTCTGCTCTTTCACTTAAACTCACCATCACCCCATTTTGCCCTAAAGTCTCTATTCAGAATTCAGTCTGCCCCGCCCCCCTGGAACAACTGGGGTTAGGTCCCTTAATCCTTCCATTTAACAGCAAGAGTAAGGCAGGAATAAGCATTCTTCACCCATGACATCACCACTGTGCCATCATTGTTTGATACACTGAGATAAACTGTAAAGTACTGATATATCCTGTGACACGGCACACAGAGCACCGCGCCAGCTGGCGGAACACGGACACGGCACGCAGAGCACAGTGCCAGAAAAAGACAAGGCGGCTGGAGGTCCCATTCACATAGGCAGCACGAGGCATTTCACATTGTGTCCCCCCTTTTAAAATAAACACGAGATACAGGAAGCTGTATTATCTTACTCGCAGTGGTACGGCAGCGTGGTGGTTAGCGCTGTTGCCTTGCACCTCCAGCCCTAGGGTTCGATTTCTGCCTTGGGTCTGTTTGCATGTTCTCCCTGTACTTGGTGGGTTTTCTCTAGGTTCTCCATTTTCCTCCCACAGACTGAAGACATGTGGGTTAGCTCGATTGGTGTCTCCAAATTGCCCATAGTGTGTGTGTTTGTGCGCCCTGTAGTGGGTTGACACTCCGCCCTGGGTGTCCCCTGCACTGGACGTCCCCTGCCCTGGCCCGTGTCTCCTGGGTTGGGATCCAGGCTTCTCGCGACCCTTACATGGATAAGCAGTATGGAAAATGAATGAATATTACACTCATGCTCTCTCTCACATACACACAAAGTTGAGGATGAAACTGGACCGAACTGAGAAAGTTAAGGCAGTGAGACAGCACACTAATGGGGCAGCTATGTGAAGTATAAACCTGCAGAGTACAGGGCTACTTTCTGCGTTTATCACCCAGCAACACACACTCACACGCAGGCAAAAGGCAATCTCCCTCTGCCCACCTGCTTACATGCCACTTTATTTCATTGTGTGCTGTGGCTCATCATTATAGATGCAGAGTGTCTACGAGGTGGGGGGGGAGGCACCACAGTGACCAGCAGGCATGTGGCCCCCCCAGACTCAATGCTCTGCACTGCAGGTCACACTCAAGGCCTCGCAAACTCAGCAGGCCCACCGAGGAACAGGTCTCAACATTCCAACCTGTTTCCACGACAACCCCCATACCAACAGCACCGTGAGGCTGGTTGGTTGCCGTGGCTTTAACCCTTCCCTGACCCTGCACAGAAATACTTCCTCCAGCATTATGTGCACACGCACACACAGTGTACATTCCCTGACCTCCTGCTGGAACCATACCTCTGAAATGTATTAGACAGACTTTACACTCATACAAAACTGCTCATGAGACATGGATGTCCGTCTACATTTTAAATTCACATTTTTAAAAACTGCAACTAAAATTACTTCTGTGGGTCTACTGCCTTTTTATCTCATCTTATTTACATTATATCGCCTGAAACCACAACGTGTACACAGTTCTACAACACAACGTAGCTGTGCTATTTGCTGGAAGAAGGTGGGGCCCTTGTGGGGTGCAGCTGCAGCCCCCACCAAGGATTCACTCTTCGATGGTGCCTAGACGCTTTTGAGGTTGTAGCAAACTGCATCACAGGACCAGAGCAGAAATAGACAGACAATACCTCTGAATGTCTATTTTATTAAGTCCTGTGGAAGTGGGGAAAAGCTGTGACCTCATTCTCGTGTTCCTGAGAGTTTTGTATAACGTAAGTTTCGACGGCTATTCTGTGCAGAACTTCCTGCTCCTGGAAAAGTCTGGCCCAGACCAGATACACACGCTCCACGTTTCCAGGTCACCTCACATAAGCAGAACTGCACGGTGGAACCGGGCTGTGCTACACGGCACTCGGACCGTTACAGGTTCCGAATCTGAACAGCAGAGCCCCAGAACCTGAGCTGAGGTCACAGGGACCCTGTGGCAGCGTGTGGGCCTGAGTCACGCTCTCCCTCCCTGACCTTCACTCTGCACCCTGAATTAGTAAAAGACAGGAAAACACAGTCTGCCAGCCCTACAGTCACCCCACACACACACCTCATCAGCCCAGAACTCTACTCACACACAGGCCTGACATCTCACTGAGTTTGTATTCAGAGTTCTGATTCGTTGTTACCACACACACACACACACACACACACACAGACACAAGTGGTATCTAGGCAACATTTCACTCCCATTTTAACACAAACTAAATGCTTTGTAGTTATTGCTTTGGTTACTAATTTCAGTTATTACATAATAATTGAAAGAGAATTACGGGAAATTCTTGTGTGCAAGTTCCTCTTTGTTGGTTTGGCCAGAACGTTACTGTAACATTTTTGTGACATTACATAAGGGAGGTGCTAGCCGCTGACCACCACTCTCCCTGCAGCCTCACCACAGTTGCCAAGGGAGATCTGAGAGTATTTTTGTCTGGAGATCCAAAATAAGCAGCTTCTTAGGGGCCCTGGGGGTGAAGGTGGGGGGGGTTAACCACTCAGATATGGTTCCACTGTGGTCCTTGGGCGAGGATATGACCGTAGCCTTAACACCACAGAAGTTCCTCTTCACAAATGAGCATGTCTATAGTGTTCGCTGGTGACACCTAACTGGTGTACAGGACAGTCAACATGAGGGCTGAGCGCATCTGCATCACACACAACTGAACACAACTGAACCAAAGCTGCTCTGCACCTTATCTGTGCAAGTGTCATTCTTCAAAGGCTTAAAAAATAAGTCACACAGCCACAGTCAGTACATATTTTAAGAGACTAACGAGAGAAAATTTATAGCTTTTTAAGGTCACCGTAACAACCAGAAAAAAAACTCTGTGTCAACAGCAAAGTGATGTTGTGGCCAGGAGGGCAATACTAATGTTCACACATTAGCCTTCCATGAGTGCAGGTGATGGAGAACACGGTTGTAGCCTGCAGGTGATGGAGGACACGGTTGTAGCCTGCAGGTGATGGAGGACACGGTTGTAGCCTGCAGGTGATGGAGGACACGGTTGTAGCCACTCATAAGCCCATTCACCAATGACAACCAGGAGCTGATGGTGTGGCGGAGTCACGTTACTGCATTCAATTTATAGGCGTGTGTGAGTGTAACAATAGGCTAGCATTTATTCATAGCTCGAGTCAATTTAAAAGGCTTGTTTTATGTTTTTAGGACCCTTCCACCTATACCTCAGACTATTTCTGTGACAAAAATATGAAACAGTCACTCTATTGCGCTGCATCACACTGTGTGGACAGAGAGAAGCAGCACTAATCAGTAAGTGGCAGTGTAAAGTCATACAGGACAGGAAGGGGACAGGAAAGGGACAGGAAGGGGCTTGTTGAGGTTGATGGCTTCCTGAGTGCGACAGGGGGTTGGACGGCTGCCAGGGGAGAGGCAGAATCCAGCCAAAGAAAACAGGGCACACACGACCAGGCTGGCTGCTGCAGATCCAGTAGATGCCATGTCACTCTGCACGCGACCCCGGGGGGGGCTCCCTTTCCTGTTCATGCTACCCCTTCCACGGTCATTTGCAACACCATTTATTAACATGTGATTTCTTGGGATTTTTGTACGCAGCACTGACCAGACGGGAGGGGGCGGGTTAATTCTGAGAGTGGGCAGCCACAGCACGGCCATGGCACAGATATGGGTGACTGTGGGGGCGACCCCATCCCGTGCCCCTGTCCACCGTCTCATCACGGGGCTGGAGTGGCAGTCAGGGACACAGCTGAGGGGTGCCAGTCAGCGACCCTGCTCACGCAGGACCTGAGACCCGACACGATCCAGACCGCGTCACACCATCATTTCCACACACGAGCATTGGTACAGCCTAACGGGGGTCGGCTCAGCTCCACGGCAGCGTGACTGTGTCCAGTGTGAAGACCTTACCACCTTTTATATTCTCACAGGCTGTTCACTCAGGAACACAGTGAAGAGGAACTTAATCTAACTGTGGCCAATATGTTGTACCGCCGGCTCGTCACGCCGACGTCTCACTCCAACCGACGTCTTGCCACGCCGACGTCTCGGTCCTGCCCTGTGACATTAGTGCTGTTGCACACTCACTCCGACACCGTGGCACATGATATTTTCTTTCTAGACTAGTACTATAAATGGCATGGGGGGGCTTGGACAGTATCATCAGTACAGGTGAAGCATGATGTTATGTGTTGCTCAAAATGGCAGACAGAGGTCATGTGATAAAGGACAGCTCCAGCACGGAGCTCCAACACTCTGTAGGTAAAAACAGGAGATGACATGGAAATGACTGCACTGACTACATGTCAGCTTCCGTTATTCTCTCCAAAGTAAAGGGGGGGGGGGGGGGGTATGTGAAAGGTTATCCCCGCACAACACAGCAACCTGTGGCCCATGAGAAAGACAGGAGCTGAACCATCATTTAGTCCATTTTACTTCCATGTCACTGTGAAGACGTTACGGTTAAACATGCCCGTGACCTAAAGACACCCATTCTGAAGCTGACATCCATCTGCCAATCAGCCAGGTACCTCCACATACCCGTAGAGCACCCCGGGCGCTGCCTTCACACAGGAATGCACGAGTTCAAAGAACAAGTCATCTCAGTAAAACCTGCTCCTATGAATGAATATATGTTTGTGTTGGAGGCAGGAAGCGGCGTTGTCAGCCCCCCGGAGCCAGGCTGAGGCAGGAGGATTCAGATACGGACGAGCGCTGAATGTCACCGAGACAGGGGCCCTCTGCAGATGCCATACAGGAAGTCGCTCTGTGGAGCACCAGGATGTCAGATGCCATTACTGCAGCTCGTTCGTGATGCAGGTTTACTCTGGTCCTCTGCGCAGAAAGCTCCATTTGCGTTCCTGCATACCCACACACCTGGAACACCTGGCTGTTTAAAAAAAGGCAGACGTGCTGCTTTACTGCATGTGCGGAGGATGCATTTTAAACATTTACCCTATTTACACCAAACATCAGAATCACTGACTTGTCTGCACAGCACCTGAAAGCCAAACACTCCACCCAACATGCGAGAGTTTAAAGAGTGGCAGCGTTTCCCACGCCGCACGTGGACACGGCCGTGCCCCGACCTGCATCTCACACCAGAGCTGACATTTACGCATCGTTACTGTCCCTTTGAGGTCACACCTACAGCTTTGAATTTTATTTTCCAAACACGCAGATGTGAATGTGATGCGAGTTTCTTCCTGACCGTATTAATAGCCGCAATCCACCCCCCCAGACCTTCGGCCATGAAGCGTGCTCCCTGACCGTTACGTGTGCTTCGTACATTTGACAAAACCATCCTGTCTTCACCCATAGCCATGTCGGGGATTTTTCAGGGTCTTACACTTGCCCATGTTGTGCTAAAAATGTTAAAGCTTGATTTAAAAAGATAAAAATTGTAAATTAAAAATAAATAAAAATACAATATTTTAGGGTTTTCCTTACACAACAGTTAAAAGTGGTCTGATCTGCTACCAATATAACCCAGTGGACATCCATGGGACCACACTGATCTCTCAACAGTTAACTGGCAACATCAGCAAGTAAAGCTGTCGGCCATCTGTAGTAACATCGGCATCAGTCAGGTCTTCATGTTGCAGCTCTTCACACACCACCCCCCACTGCCCCATGTGCCACAGGTTCAGAGCACATTGAGAACAGAGGACTCACCTTCTGGGCTCATTAGTGAAGCACTTCACACAGCCTGACACACCTTCGTTGGACAGCAGACCCCACCCACACACCCACACACACGAGTACATAACAGTGCCACTTTATTACAGAACCATCTAGAGGACGTACAGATTTCCGTCCTCAGATACGACCGAGCTCTGAAACACGGAGCGCGTCTGCCGGGGGAAACGGCCTTCGCTCGCTCGCTCACACACACACACACACTCGTGCAAACATTTTTTCAATCATCTTCCTCACTCCGGTGTTCATTTTCCCCATCTGCCCATCTCAGTATGTCCGTCTGCCAGGTTTCAGGAATAGCCACGTGCTCCGCACCCAGCGTCCTCCCTACTCAGCCTGTGTTTATGCCACAGGATCTGGACACGCTCTGGTCCAGCAGCCAGACTGCAGGTGTGTGTTTGACAAACTCAGGGTTACAGTGGCAGACTCTGAGGTTGGAGAAGGAAGGGGTCATACCTGAGGCAGGGCGGGGTCAAACCCGTCCGCACGTGAGCGGACAAGCTTGGATTTAACACATCACCGACACAGCACAGCCCCTACGCAGTCCGGGTCAACGACCCTCAGCTCACTCGGGCTTCACCTGTGGATTTGTGTTTCAGCAGCAAATTTGTACAAGGTCACGTTCAGAGTGAAGTGGCTGCCAGGTAGCAGGCAGAGCGTACCGACAGACACCAGGCTCCCTTCTGCACAGCGCCTGGGAGGCACAGTGTTCAGAACACCAGGAGTGAGAACTCCTTGTTAGTACCTGTATTACAACAGTTGGCTTTAACACCGTTACCTTTGGCAAAAATGCATTACAAAAAATATTTACAAGTACCTGATCCAAAATATCTTACTGACAAAGGAGCGGAGAGACATTTGAGAGTTCTTTGAGCGTACCGGGATACACACACGGTGTCGTGCTCAGTACCGACCTGCCCAGTAGCAGGTGAGCTGTAACAGTACTTTAAGAGCTAATGCTGAGGTATGACAGAAGGTGAACGGCTTCTGTATGTCTAAGGCAGAGGGAGAATGACAACGTTTATCAGAACCACCTAGGCACTGACCACGTGTCAACGGGAGTAACTCCACTCACCTGAGTGGGGGCAGGTTACACCCTGGGGGGGGGGGGGGTGATTTTGAAAGTTATCACAACACACTGTAAAAGACACTCAACGCGTTTGGCTCGGAAGTAAAACGGTAATCGTAGTGAAGCAGAGGTACAACACAGTCCTGTCCTCCGGGTCCTCGCGGGAGGGCACACTGTCCTGTCCTCCGGGTCCTCGTGGGAGGGCACACTGTCCTGTCCTCCGGGTCCTCGCGGGAGGGCACACTGTCCTGTCCTCCGGGTCCTCGCGGGAGGGCACACAGGTGTGGAGAACTGGTTCTGTGAGATGAAGAGGTCTGTGGGGTCTACTGTCCACACTGGAAGACGAGACCATGGCTGTGTTCACACTGTCTTCACTCTTGAAAAAAAGAGTCACATGTTAAAGCCCACTACCGTGATTCTTAACACACCTGAAACGCGTACGTGTACGCACACAACTGACATCACACACAGCTATGACAATCTGTACACGCACAGTTACTAACTGCTACCTAAAACACACCACGTTTTAAAAACCAGGCAAAAGCAGGAACAGTGAAAAAGTGGCTAAAATGTAAAACCCAGAGAGGAGCAACATTCTCTCACACAACTTGTGTGATGAATGAGGTTCACCCCATGTGAGGCCTCCATCAACGTTATACAGTCTCTAAAACCGCTCTACTCAACTCGCCAAAACTCACAATGTGGAAAAAAATAACGGTGTCAGTAACGTTTACGGGCGGCACGGAGCGGGCACGGCCGTCTTCCGGCGGCACGGAGCGGGCACGGCCGTCTTCCGGCCTGCGTCCAGCAGTGCTACCATGCTAACATTTTTATAGATCTTCAGTTTTTAGGTTGTGCTTCTCTTTACTTAGAAAACCAAAATGTTATACTAAATTGTAGAGTATAAAATTATAAGCCACGAGTATATGTAAACACATACATCTGAATTTGAGGCCACATTTAAACCCTGAGGAGTGTTTCTGTCCAAAGAGGAAGTCATATTGGCACCCCCCCACAGAACATGACAGCTAAAATAGAGGGCTGGACACCCCCAACAGCATGAATCTGCACGAAGCATCAATCTGCAAAAAACTCTCCATATTTTCCTCAGAAATGCCCCACCACCAAAGATGACACAATCACCCCTTAATCAGCATTTAATTAAACTGTGTGCAGGATTATTGACCACCTCAGAACCAGGGGACCCTGGTGAGGCTGTGAGGACACATTAACACGCGAGCAGGGACAGTTTGGAATGGTTAGCCAGCAGAGGAACAGGGGCTGGGGTACAGCACAACTAATGTTAGGAACACCATGTAAGGACGCCTCTGTGGGATGTTACTTAACACCCTGCAGTTGGTAGGAAACTCGGTGACCAGCGAATTAGGAAGGGGGGGGGGGGGAAATCAGTGTGTTCCATTTAGCCTTCCACCCAGCAAGCGTCCCGCAAGACTGACATTCACGGTTATAGCCATGGTCACAGACAAACTCTTTTAACTTGCTCCTGAATGTAATGATCCTTCAAACACGCTTCCCATGACGCAAGCCTGCTGCTGTCGGCATCCAGCGAATGCTGACGCACAGCCCAGCTGAGAAGACAGGTGGAGCAGCATACCATGGCGACAGCAGCAGAAGGTCCTGCATGCGCGGTCACACCTTATGCAGGATGTCAGCACCTGGACAGCGTCTGCTCTGTCCACTGCGGCCTCAGGGCTAACGCCATGTTGTTAACCGCCGAC